>CM044437.1:55108063-55141752 GCA_024363595.1 Xenopus borealis
GAATGTAGAAGTTATGGGTGAGGGTATAGAAGCGTGTAGGTGGTTCTGCAGGTTTGCGGGTTGAGGGTCGGGTTGCGGATCTTCGCCATAGCGTTTTTTACTCCTTTTTTTTTAGCATTCATACTTCCGATGATGTCACTTCCGGTTTACAATGACAGCACTTCCTGATTATTGATGGTCAGCAGGTCACGGGTCTGGGTTGCGGATTGCGGGTTGCGGGTACGGGTCAGGTCACGGGTCCAAGTGGTTAAGATTGCGGGTCGCGGGTCCGGGTTGCGGATTGCAGGTTGCAGGTCGGGTACGGGTCCCAAAAAATGGATCCGCGCAGGACTCGGCATGCATGCAATTAATGTACATATCATAAGCAATATTATCTAAAAGCTTTACGCAATTTGGGGCAGATTTATCATTGGTCAAATTTCGAATTCCTAAATAAATCTTTCAAAATAAATCTAAATAAATCGATTTTTCGATCGATCGAATTTTTTTTTATACGATCAAAAATATATCCGATCATTCGATCTATTCGATAATTCGGTATTCGATGATTGAAGAGGCCAAATTAGAATATCCGATATTTTACAAAAATTCGTACGATCGTTACTCGATCGAATTCGATCGAACTTCCATCATTTCACGTGAATTTTGTAAATCCGCCCTCAAGTGTTGCTGTCAAACAGTGTTGTTGATTTACTAAGAAAGCTGTTATATAGTACTGTGCAATTGCTCTTGGCAGCCAATCTACTGCCTATGGACCATTGCACTGGGACAGTTTGGCACATAAGTTAGTAACACAGTCCTAGAGAATTACACAATAGCAATTCCATAATTGAACTGAAAGCTCATGGTTAAATAGATAGGTTAAAAATAAGGTTCCCATTAGCCTCGTTTCCTAGGTGCAAGCTCTGTTTAAGGATCTTGGTCCCTGGGAAAGGGCCCCCTCCCACTGACTTTATCATAAGAAATCCATCTATAGTGTGTTTTGTAGGACATTTTCTTGAATATTTTCTGCCTAAGTACAATATGACGATGATGTGTTATCCTTTGAAGATTAAACACACAAGTTCCTTTTAAAAGAAAAATATGCCCCACTTTAGGCATGAGATCATTTAGTTGGGCTTAAATAGAAAGGTGCATGACCGTTATCTAAACTTCCAAAAATAAAAACGTGGTTTTTTTCTGCAGACTTACCTGATTCAACCGACTGAAACATAGCCATGAGGGTCTGTCTCAATTTATAGGGACCAATTCATCACCCCCCCTAGACTCACAGAGGGTCATTTATAAAGTTTGTGCAGCGAATATTTATTCAATCTTATGGACATGCACAGCTAGAATAAAAATTTGCAATTCTGTTTGCACATTAAATACACTACTCTTATACAGCTTTATAAATATAACCATGCACAGGCAAATACGTTCACTGTGCTAAACATTTGCTCTGAAAAGTTTATAAAAGAGCCCAACAGTGTAGTGCAACCCCCTTTTCACTAGTCCTTGTGAGGTGAAAATATTACATTTTCAATTGCACAACAATTTACCTTAATCACACACTAAATGACCTTCAGCCTGAGCCTCCCTGCAATTGCTCCAGGCCAGACCCCTCAGGAGACCAGCCCTACATTTTAGGAACCACTGCTTTAAACAGAAAACGGTTGCAGTTCTTTTTATTTTAGTTGGAACTTCCTAAAATACTAGTTGACTATGTTGCTTTACTGTAACAATGATATACCTGACTGATACCTACCTAACGAGAGACCAGAGAATAAAGAAAGTAGGAGAAATTAGGAAACAACCCCCCCCCAACATGGAGCTGCACCAAACCACGTTTAATAAATGTACAAAATTAAAGTTCCTTCTACAATAAATGGATAATCAGCCTTGATAAAAACACACACTATTAAATTTAAACAAACAGCAAAAGCCATTAAAGGAAAACTATACCCCCCCGAACAATGTAGGTCTCTATAAACAGATATTGGATAAAACAACTCATATGTAAAACCTTGCTTCATGTAAATAAACCATTTTAATAATAATATACTTTTTAGTAGCATGTGCCATTAATCATAAATAGAAAATTGCCATTTTAAAAAATAAGGACGGCCTCCTGGGATTCTAGGATTCAACGGTGCACACAAACAAACTATAAAGTTAGGTCACATGAGCCAATTAACAGACAGAGTTGTGTCTTTTGCTTCCACACTTCTTCCTGTTACAGTTAGACTTGAAATATTTCTGGTCAGGTGATCTCTGAGGCAGCACACATACCATCATGAAATGGTGGTTCAAGGCAAGAGATGTAAAAGGTCAATATTTACTTAAATATATATTCCAGTTTGGTAAGATTCTTTAGTATGTCACTTAATTTGATATAAACTATCTGTTGCTCAAGTATTCATTTTGGGGGTATAGTTTTCCTTTAACTCTATCGTAAATAATTCATCAAACAAGGTTAAATATTCAAACCAAGCCCCTCATAGGCTTCTGAGGCTAAGTCCTGCTCGAATACCATTCGTACGATCGGAGCGTTCGATGGTCGAATGCATATCGAATTGCGAATTTGGTCGAGCTAATTTCCGGGCATATTAGTAAATTTGCCCCCTGGTATTTCTGTGGCCATTTTCAGTAAATACCATGATGCAAACAAATAAAAGTATGCCTTTTATTTTGTTTCTTGCCATAACAGATAATATATGCCAAGAAAATCAAATGTTGGATATTGACTAAGGGAAAATAGAAAACTGTTTACACAATTCTCTGAAACATCCCAAAAACAACTAAAAGTTGCTACTGTTATTGTTGGAGTTTGTTTTGCTGCATTCCATGGAGGATAATGTATTAGCCATTAATACAAATGCGCCTTTAATTTTTCTGATGACAAAATTGATGGATTATTGTCTATAGCTGATGAGACATCCAGTTAATGTGATGGCACTTTCTGCTCCATATTTAAGAAATGTCTATCATATTATTTAGATTATTGCTAACATATTCATAGAGTGAATTACATTAAAAGTTTTGTAGACTGTATTTGTTCATCATTTGTTCTATACATTCTTTCTAGTTTCAGTAAAAGGCATCACAGCACACATTCTGGCTCTTATTTCCTGTATCTTTTGCCCCTTTATCCAACTTCCCGGATTGCATTTAAGCATTGCTTTCAGTGGTTCAAGTTGCTAAGCTGGTGATTTATGAAGGGATCTGCATTTGTTTTTATTGGGGACTCTGCAAAAATCTTCTGTTAAGATAGCAAGGTTTATTGCCAGTGGAGAGCTGGCAACTGTTGGCTCATCTTATGTGTCATCTTGAAGGAATCCACAAGCACTGGAAATAAAGATATGCTGGCATTTAAAGCCCTACAAGATACATAAATTACATAGCAGGACCACTCATCTTCTCCCATCATCAACTGGAATCCTTCCTAATTTAGCCATTAATGGCTCTGCTTTGGGAGACCAATTGAAGAACCTTTCCTACTCTATATTTTTTTCTAAAAGGAATTATATCCTCTTTTTATGATCATATTGTTTTAAAACACAACACAGTAAAAGGGCTATATTTAATGTGTGTATTACATTCTTGCACTTAAATATATGGGTGAGAACTACCACATTGATTGCCTTAGTCAAGGCAAGGACTACTTAGTTTAGGAACACATTTTATAGACTGTTCAACAGAGGTCAACTGAGGAGGCCCCAAAGTGCATATAAAAATGTTTACAAAGAGAGCCAGAACCCTCTGAACATTAAATATTCTTTTGTATTAGTAAGCACTATCTATCCTGTGGTAAATGCGTATAAAATAAACATATTTTAAATAGTGAATATTTTCTCTTGTACAGTTAATACTGCCTTTCTTTCTGAGGCCCTGAAAAGGTCACAGATTTTCAAAAGTATCAGCTCGGATGAGGTTTTTGCAGCCACCCTTCCAATCTGTACATATGGGAGAAGTATTTTATAGAATTCTCACCACCATTAAGCTGTGCCAGTGCTGGAGTTCTTTTTGTATTCCATATCCCAACTAACATGTAAAAAAAAAAAGATAATGATTTCAAAAAAATAAAGTGATCAAGACTCTGTAGGCAAGTTAGGGCATTGGAACCGGAAGGCAATATTGAGCTGGTGGAGTGTTAGCAGGTATTTCTTAGTCCTAGTAGTGTTAGTCCTACTGACAGGATTTCTATCCTTGAGATTAATAGCTACAACTTTCTTTCTAAATCAATAAATAAATCAGTCTTAAAATAAAAACCTTTTTGTCAGGGTAATTTTGCTAAAGTACATCATTTTGCACATACATTTTGCACCTTGCATACTGCATTCTGCAATGTAAATGACCCCTACTGTGGCCCTACATAGCAATATCATTTTAATACTTGGAATGACTCTTTGACTATATAATTTACTCTTGATTGTTCTTGGATTTAGCAAGTCACATGCTACCATGTTTTTAAGAAATGTGTCAAAGATGCTCCTAGAGAAGCTCAGTAGTTGGGGAAATCCGTAGTAACTTGCATAATTGGCTACATGTGAAGCCAGCTCATCTCAGGAAAATACATAAATGTGTGTCACTGGCATGACTAGCTGCTGTAGCCCTGCCCCATTGCATTATCTGATCCAGTTCAGATAAAAAGCAGACACTGACAATCCATGCTTTTATTTTTAACCATTTATGATCTACTGTTTTTAGGGTGTACACCAAATATCTTCCACATCGGGGACTAGAGAGTTTGCAACCCCTTTGTACTAATATGTGTAAGGAAAAAACAAATGCAAGGTTTCCTCTAATTCCTGCTCAGTTGTGTGCACAAAAAATATTTTGTACCCACATTTTAAAAAAATGTGTCCTCAGACTAGAATTAATTTCAAATTGTGTTGAAATTCTTTTTTAGCTTAAGGATTTTGTTATTTTATAAGTTAGACAGGTCAAACAGGGAAATTGAAGCTACTCCATGTTTGGTTCTCAAGAGGTAGATGAGATTAGCAGTGCACAGATACTCTACGCCAATAATGGGCATAATGATTTATATTCCATACATTTTTCTTGTTTAAAACAGTAAAAATGTGTGTTCAGCAAAATCGCTAGTCACTGAATTCTTGTTAAACAAACATTAGAGCCCTATAAACACCACTATGACTTGCTGGGTTTCCCTGGAACAACATTAAGAACAGACACTCAATGAAGGCAATCTTCCACCAGGCCGGTATATATAAAAAGTGAAGAGTTTATTATGTCCTACAGCCTTATGTGTTTCATGATAAACACTTAACCCTATTTATCACAAAACGCGTAAGGCTGTAGTTCACACTAAACTCTTCACTTTTATCAGCCTGGTGGAAGATTGCTTTCATTGAGTGCCTGTTCTTAATGTTCTTCCGTTTCTTAAGCTCACGTGCTGAGTGCTCAGGGCGGTGCACCTGGGCCTCTTCCTTTGTGTGGTGAGTTATCAAACTTCTACTTGTAGACCCTAAACTACAGACTCATTATTGCTGGATTTCCCTGCCACAAAGGTTTTGATTTATATATATTTTAAAGATTGCTTCAACAGTAGCTGCCCAAAGACATAGCAACCTGAATTAAGATAATATATTACTGGGGATATTTGTTAAAGTTCAAATGGAAAAACTTGAAAAATATGAGATTTATTATACTCTGAGGTTGGAAAAAGTCAGAATCTGAAAATCCTCCATCTCAGACCTGCGGAAGTGTGCCCTATTTGCCTGGCTGTGCCCTACTCTGCCTATGTGTGACATACTCTGTCTGTGTGTACCCTGCTCTGCCTATGTTTGCCCTGCTCTGCCTGTGGAACATACGCCTGGTATTTGTTCTGGAGGTTTGTTAGCATTTGAAAATAAATTATTTTTAGGGGGCCCTAATGTGTTTAATCATGTGATGGGGGTGCTGTGTTATCCACAGGGGAAGAGGAGGCACATGGATTTAAGGGTATGACAACTTTTTTTTTTTGGTGTGCTACCACAAACAATTAATTTGGACCAGGTCTTGTGGTAACATGAGTGTGGTTTAAAGTGGGTGTGGTTTAAAAAACAGGGTCAATTATGTATTTCAGAAACATTTCGGCCCTCAGTAACACTGAAGTTGGACAGCACTGCCCTATATGTTAAATGTATGCCCACATTAATTGTCATGTTCTGTCTCTGAATTGAACTTTAGGAATATTTACCCTTATAGCTCTCCTGCTGTACTTGAACTAAAATCCACAACTACAATCTCATAATTCCCCAACATACCTGTGTTGAATATTTGAAGAAATCATTCCACAGTTCATGTGTGTTACGGCTTCTATACTAAGATCAACACGGACATTAAGAAATTAGCCCTCTGAACAATTGGAATACTAGTAAACTATTCACGTGTTAAGAGCAAGGAACACTGTGTGTTTCATCAGCATTTGCAAGCTCCAGAGGGGAAATTTCCTGTTTGCTAATTACCGGATATGTGTAATGGACCATTAAGATCCAAAAATGCACTCGCAACAGTTTTACTTTCCTCTAGTATATAACTAGGCAAACACTTTTTGTTGTCTAAAGTGCTATTGTAAGTAAGTAGTATGGCAAAGCAGCTAGTTTAAGAGAAACCCTAGTATGCACATGTTTTTAAAGGAAATATTTTACTTTGTTTTTTGCTCTCCTGTTTGTTATCCACTCACTTAGAATGTAAGTTCTATAGGGCATGAGAGACATTAAGGCCTTAATGTGGGAATGTAATAAAAGTCGGTAATAGAAAAACTATTCACAATGCAAAAACTTATGACTTTGCATGAACTAATTTTCCTGTACGTGAATGTAATATAGCTTTTGTGAACCCAGAAACTATTTAGCTACCTCTTCCAAATGTTATGGTTTGCGCCAGTACACATTGTATGTGCAAATTGTTTTACTCTTTGCAACGTTTCTTAGGTAGACTTAGGGGGTTATTTATCAAAGGTCTAATGTGTGAGGTTTTTTTCTTCCTCAAATAAACTCACAATTCAAATGTTTGCTTATTTATGAAAAAACCCAAATGTAAAAAACCTGATTGAATACAATTGGGGAAAAACACCTAATACTTCAAATCTATTGAGCTTTCAAGCACAAACCACTGTAAAACACCTGAAAATCATGAAGGCAAAAAAAGCATCTTCAAATGGTTCAAAGGACCTTTGGCATTGATTTCTACATGACCTTGACATGTTTTAGCTGGAGCATTTTTGGATTCGCCATTTATCGACTTCAGGGCATAGTAGTTTTTAGCAAAACTATACCTCAAAACATTTTTTCTGGAAAACACAACTCGACATTTGATAAATAACCCCTTTAAATTCTGGCAAATTATGGCATAACAGGCCCTATACCTGTATTCAATTTCTTTTATTAATTAAGGTCACAATCATGTTTTTTTTTTTTTTATATTGTGAATTTATTTGCAGTAGGATATGCCTTCTTTCATGCTAGTTTTTTTTTTTTACTTTGCTGCTTTCCAAGTCTTACCCTCTCACACGCCATGTTCCAGCATCTTGCATCTCTTTGTGGGATCTAAAGAGAGAAAAACAGGCTGCATGTAGGCATATGTATATATATTGCTATTTATATAGCACCTCTTATACACATAGTGCTATACATGAGAACAATTCATTCATAGAACAAACAGGGATAAGTACAATAATACACACAACTAAATACAGTTATATTCAAGATTCATTCATAATATGGTAGATAAAACAAACATAGGTCGCAATTCATTCATAATGCGAATAAATGTTCTTAAAGTGAAAAATTTTGCCTTTGTGATAGTAACCTGGTTATGTAATACACAACCTTCAAGCAGTTCTTAAGCTGGCCCTAGACGCAAGGATCTGATCCATGAATCCTGGACAGTCCCGACATTAGTTGTGCCATGCCGATTGGTCGTTTGGTCTATCGGACCGGTTAGAAAATTTCTTTTGGCTGCCGATAATATCTCTGCATCTGTTGCAGAGATATTTTCAATGGGAGACCGTCACGAGGTTTTGTCGGACTTTCGAATGATCCCTGTCAGGAGCAGAACATCGGCTGATCTGTGCTTTTACTACTTTATTAAATCTGAATGTTAGTGACAGGTTGGAAGATGGGGATGTCCGATCGTACCATGATTCATAGAATTCACAATGCGCAATTAATATTTTTAATGCAATAAAAGTCTAACAAAGAATATTACATTGTGAGCTATATTTCATTAACAAATTCGTTCTCTTACATACTAGGCTGTCTCCAAGTTGCATATATGAAATATTTGACAGCAAAGGATGTTAAAGGGATACGGTCATGGGGGAAAAAAATGCATAAGTTAATAGTGCTGCTCCAGCAGAATTCTGTGCTGAAATCCATTTCTCAAAAGAGCATACAGATTTTTTTATATTTTATTTTGAAATCTGACATGGGGCTAGACATATTGTCAGTTTTCCAGCTGCGACGAGTCATGTGACTTTTGCTTTAATAACTTCAAATCACTCTTTACTGCTGTACTGCAAGTTGGAGTGATATCACTCCCCCCCAGCAGCCTAACAACAGAACAATGGGAAGGTAACCAGATAGCAGCTCCCTAACACAAGATAACACCTGTATGGTAGATCTAAGAACAGCACTCAATAGTAAAAGCCCAGGTCCCACTGTGACTCCTTCAGTTACATTGAGAAGGAAAAAGCAAGCACAAGCCACATGACCAGGGGCAGCTGGGAAATTGACAATTTATTCGCCCATCAGTAATCCTCATGGCTAGGAAGCTGCCATATTGCCTTTCTCTGCTTGTACAGGTTCCATTAATTTAGTTCTAACTAATATTAATATGTACCCTTATTATGTATTTACACCCAATCCCAGTGTTGCACACCATTATAGAGGCAATAGGAACATTTCGGCAAGCATATAAATATTTTGTGAAAATTCAAAAAGTAGCAATTGTGAATGCCATTCCTCGCACAGCACTTCCCAGCTTTTAATTCTGGGATTTAACGCAGCTTAAATCAAGCCACATATAAAATACACAGTTTTAAATGGCAATGTATAGCGGATTTGGTTGCTTTATCTTTACAAACAGACTCCCTGCTGTTTCATAATTGATAAGCCAGAGCTGGATTTGTAGGTGTAGAAAGAGTCATAGTTCCTTTCTGATTTGTTCTTGAGTATTTAAACATTATTTGCCCAGGTTTGGGCCCTATGATTTTGCTGATAGTGTAACTCTAGGAACCCAAAATGGAACTAATGTGACAACATCCAATGAAAAAAACATACATTCTTTATTTGCACATATTTTTTTTTAAAAATGCAAGCCTTTAAACTTTAGTGACTCATCTTCTAGTAGAATAAAGATGCCCTTGTCCCGTCCTCCAGTTGTAGCCCCACTGTAGCAAGCTTCCACTGCTGTATTTATTCCACACATATCCAAGTAACTTGTGATTTAGCAAAGCAGAAATGTTTAGCTTTCCTGCAGAACAAGACGGTGCAATTGCAACAGCTTCTCTTCAATCACTGCTCAGCTTGACTACTTTCTCATCACAGTTTTTCAGCAAGTTGAGCCACACTCAAAAAACATGACACCAATTAATCAATCACTTAACACTGCATTGTATGAAATCTGTTTGCTTTCTAAGTGAGGGCATCTCATGAACTGCAAGTGACTCTGCTACATGGGGGTTCTGGCCAGTAGTTCTCTAGACTTGAAGTTATCAGTAAGTTAATATTCCTGTCGGCTAATACATGGTGGTCTGCCTTCAAAGGCACAGTCCAAATACAATGAGATTACTTTTTTTTCTTGGCTTTTATCTTTAGCGTTAAGTTGGCCATAGACATATAGATATAATCATACAAATCGTCGATTCATACTATTTTCGAACAGTGTGTGGATTGTCCCAACATCTTTCGTGCCTTGCTGATCGGTCATGCAGTCGATCAGACAGGTTAGAAGATTTCTGTTGGCTGCCAATAACATCTCTGCATGTATTGCCAGTCTTACGATTTTCAGTGGGAGACATAAACTTTTGGACGATTGCAGTCAGGGCAGAACATTGTCTGATCTCTTCTTTTACTACTTTATTTAAACTGAAGGTTAGTGGCAGATCGGGAGATAGGGATGTCCGATCATTCGTCCGATATTGCTGGTAAATCTGCATGTCTATGGCCACTTTTAGTCTGATCATGTATTCTTAATTTTTGAGTTAATATAATGTTTGTTTTACTGTAAAATACTTTGACATTTCAGGTTGGACCCTCAGTAATAATACACAGGATGCAGAGGCCATATTTACTGAAGACACCATTCTTGCAGTGTGCTAGTCAAATATAGACTCTGCAACTGGTTCAAAACAGCAACCCTCATCATTCTATCAGAAGTAGCAATGCCATCTTGTGAAAGCTTTTCCTCTACTGGAACAGACTCAATATACAGTACAAAGCCAGCCTCTGTCTCCAGCTATCAGTGTTGGACCACAACTTCAATTAATGGCTTTCAGTGCTAGACATAACTATGTTATGGCCTTCCAGTTTTGTTTGGGACTTTCATACAACCTAGGATTTTCATGAATCCATTTTAGGCCAACATTTTTGTAGCCCAACATGTTGCTGTCAGGAATTTAACATTTAAATATAATAACAAATTATTAGCTTTTTTTTATCTTGCTGATGTCAGATTTGGCATGATCTTTTTAAAATTGTCATGGTTTGCAAAGATATTTGGTGGCATGCTCTGTGTGCAGCGTGTTTTTTTCCCCCACTACCTCTTGTGTCCCATTAAAATAAAAAATCAGAGAATCCAAGTTTAGCCTGCTAAGCCAAACATTCACTTAATTTGCCAATCTGCTGTTTATGCATATCTACCACTACACGTCTAATCACTTTCACCTTCCCATCAAGTGATCATCATGTGCATTTAAAATGCGGCTATAAGGAATGCTGTGTTCCTTTATAGTGTGGGTTTGGTGATGGATGGATAAACCATGAAAGAGCACAAACATCCTTTTAATCTTTATTCTAATGTGCAGGGCATGTTTGTGGGAAAAGAGACATTTCCCACCCAGTAATTCTACTTCAGTGCCATTTTCGTGGTTTTGAGCTATTTCAGGAAAATTATGATGTGCTATATAACCAAAAACCTGTTGTGCAAAACAAAATTCTCAAACAATGTCTCATAATCAGCAAAGTGGTGGCAATCCTAAGCAGTGAACTATCTCCACTGTAAACTATTCTGAGCTCACACACACAGCTTGTTTTTAAAAAAGATCCTGCAAAACATTTCAACAGTGCTAAAAGGATAAATGTTAGCATCTGACACGTATAACAGGAGAGGTGCTAGCATACTCCACCCCATATTATATTAGTATACTCAGTAACATGGCAAATAGTAGCTAAAATCCTGGAGCCCAAAGCAAACCATCCGACATTTGTTTACAGTTATGTATACATGAAAACTGTACACAGAGGGCTGGGAAAGACCATGGTTTAACAGGGAATTGTTTTGCATTCACATTTATTTGACATATTTAAAATGTTTTTTTTACTTAGGTGGCTAAATCAAACAGCTTGAAACTACATGGGAGAACACTCTTTATTGACTTTATAAACCCAGGTTATTATGGTCAATAAAGGTGACACTTAGGGGGGTATTTAGCAATGTTCGGTTTTTTTATTTGAATTGTTTTGTCCTAAAAATGAATTTGAATTATGCTGTTAAAAAACAGGGCCCCATTTATGATTGCTTCATCTTTTTGTCTAAAGTAATCATCAAGAAAACCAATGTGAATTTCCTTAATTCAAGCTGGTTTTGAGCTGGAAAATTTTTACCAAGCGGGCTTTTCTTATGAAGGGAAACTTTACTACGGTGCTGAGCTTTCTTGATGATTGCGCATAAATAAAAAAATAAAGAAAAATGTACCTTAATGCAAAACTTGAACACATGAAAGCTTGCAAGATTACGCAGACGTCAATGAGACCTGTCATAGCCATGTTTTATTAATTTTATTTGCATTTTTAAAATTCAAATGCTGAGTAAAATACAACTATTTTTTGGCATGATTTAATTCAAGCTAGTTTTTTATATATTAAGATTTTTTATAGATAAGCAAACATTCAAGTTTTTTTTATTGTGTGTTTATTCGACGTAATTATATACATAATACATATATATATGTTTATTTTTTTTTTAACTATATGGACTTTATTTCTTTTAATATTAAAAAGTAAACTGTAGCTGCCATCAGTACATTTTAACATTGTGAAAACATTGTAATTTGGGCATTATGCATTATAAATGGGCTGGACATTTTTCTAGGTATATAATTTGAGCATATTAATAGAAAGTTCTCACTTTCATTATCTGACTAAGGAAGTGAATATCTAAACAAATACAGAAGAATAGAAGATAAGCATGGTGCTATAGTGTAAACAGCACGTGAATCTGTTTGCTAACAAAAAGAAAGTGTTGACCAATTTAAGAGAGCTACTTTAGATAATGCATTATATGCTCGTTTCCAGTGCCTCATATGCTATATGATTTGGTTGTGTCCGAGCATAGAACAAGTTACCAGAATGATGCAGAGTTATAAGAAGAAGTAGTATAGTTTTTAATGCAAGGAAGACATTTGTGTAAACACCTATTATTTATCATAAACTATGTGCATCAAATGTACTAGGCCACAGTTTAGGCCATGAAAAGATGAGATGGTTTTAAGCTTAGGTCAGTAGATATGCTCCGATACCATTTTGTCTGTGCTTCAACTTCGATATTCGAAGTCAAAGTATTTCAATTCGAAGGACGAATTTCGAAGTTTTTTTAACTTCGAAATTCAACCCTTAGTAAATCTGCCCGTAGGTGTTATTATATGTCTGCAGCATGCAGTGTTGTTGACAGAGTTTTGATTGACATTTACCCATATATAAAAGGAATTATTACAAGTGGAACCTTTGTCTTACATACAATTTGTTGTATTTATGCAAAAACATTTGTAAAAGAAAGGTTTCTACATAACTGACTGCTGATTATAACTTGCTGTCTTGAATGAATTGACATTAGCTTGAGCTTGCACAACTGTCTCCTCTACTGTAAGAGTTGAAATGAATGAGCAGTTTCTGTATACAATGAGGTAATTTCACTTGGTAAATAGTTGAACTTACAAAAATGTAGGGAAAAACAACAAATCAAAAAAGTATTAAATAAACTTACAGTTGTTCATTCATCTGGTATAGTATACAGGATGAAAGTTCAATTTCCATTTGTTCAATTGTTAAAATATATTTGTATAACGCTATCTCAATATATAGATAGACAGACAGATAGATAAATAGAATGTTAATACACATGAAAAGTACACCTTTATCCTCCAATTAGTTTAAAATATTGGGAAAGATTTTTAATCTAAAGGACGTGCAAAATAAAAAAACAAAACATGGCACTAAAATATCTATATGACAATGACTATATATTTGACTTATAGATACAGAGTTGCAGATCTGAAAAGTTATAAAAATGAAGTATATACTGTACATGACTGATGAGTATGAAGCATAATTGCTGCCCTTATCCAGTTCTAGAGTTCAAATATCTTTTTTTCCATTTAGTATAAAATAAAACTGGTGTTGCCTTTCTACTTTTGTTAACTGGCTGGAAGTGGTAGGGAATAGCATTCACAACAGCCTGGGCTGCCATTTTAATATTACCTTGTGACTCTTTACTTATTTATTTTTTGCATATTTATATTGTGCAGCATTTTTTTTTTAACTTTAACTTTTTAAACTTTATGGGAAGTTCGCTAAAATAGAGAAAATATGTAAGGAGCATGGAGCATGAGCTACGTTTTAATATTATGAAAACCCATAATTTGATTAAGAACCTCTAACCAAGAGATGCCAATCTATTGGACCCTTTTGCAGTTGTTGAACTAAAGCTACAGGGGAGTTGACTAAGGGTGTTGGGGAGGTATAGCTCTGTAACAGATGACTGCAGCAGATTGTTCTTTTGTGATTTCACCATGTTCCATAATGCCAATCCATACATCTAAAAACAGCAATAGCTAAAAATAACCTTATAAATATATATATATATATATATATAAAATGATCAGCTATACAATCATATATGAAACATACTGAGACTTTTATATATTATTTAAAGAAATTATATAATGCAATGTAACAAGATGTATAAATGTTTTTATAATGCAATACCATGTATTCACAAACTTATAAACAGCAGTTGTTTTATTGATTTTATATATCTTATATTATAATTTTGCTCCCCTGCTTTATTATTAGCCATAATATTTGCCTTTAATACACAGGCTCTTCAGTAACCAGAAGGGAATAAAAGAAATACGCTCAGAGCATGTACTAGCTAATAAATTAGCATTTTGATAAATGTGTTGGAACGTTATAGTGCTTATTCAAGAATAATTATTAACTTCTGCTACTGATACTGTAAAACTGGATTTAAAAGTTTCAAAAATATTTGAAATGCCTATTTGAATGTGAATGAATTTTGATACATTTGTTTTGTTGTTTTTTAAATATAAATCTAATGCTATAAATTCTGTGGTTCAGAACCTATAAACAAGAGCACTGTAAAACTATTGAAAAGCCAGAAATGTCTAATCCTCAGTTCATTAACATATGAATATATATATATATATATATTCTCTCAGTCAAATGATTTCTAAATGTTATGAGCAATAAGTTGCTTTATAAATAATATATACCATTTGTCTTTATTAGAAATGGAAGAAATACTTATAATAATTGAACAAAAAAGGACTTTTTAATGTTTTTTTCCCTTTAAAAATCCTCCTATATGAATTAACATTAGTCACCTTTTATCGAGTACAAATATATTTGTCTTGTCTGTTTGAAAATCTATAATCCCTTTATATGCTGTTTTCCAAAAAATTTACCTTTTTTTCCATATAAAAGCTGTGTTTATTAGAGAAGGTTCATCCTCTGATTTATTGATTTTTGGTTTCCTGTAGAAGGTCTATTCCATACAACAAGCAGAGTGCAGCGCCTGTCATATGTTCTGATGTGAAATGTTTACCATAGATTTGATTTACATCTTCCAGGTGTTCATTTGGAAGAAAGTCCAACATTCCGTTTACACAGTTTTATAATATACTCACAGTTATTAGTTATCTCTCACATTAATACAGGGAATGCCTTCATCTCCTTTTATATCCAGGGGTATCAATAAAATATAGTATATTTATTACAGCATTTGCTCTCTTCATATCTGAGGCATGATGAATAATTAAAAATTTTTGTAAAACCTAAAAATCAAACCTTCTGTTTGTCATATTTCACAAACCTATCTGATTATCAAATAAAGGTTAAATGCACACAAAAAGTCATGCATTTATTTTTATGACCTACATGTAAATTTAGAGTATATTAATACATACATCTGTTTTACAATTTATATAATGTGGCATTATATTTCTCTGTTGAAACACAGTTTATTAATAATTTCCTATGACAATTATTTCAGCTCTGAACGCTGATAAAATGAAGGACATGTGTGTGTATGTATATATATATCTATATATATATATATATATATATACAATAAAACACACAGAGATTTGATTATCTATGTATCATAAATAAACCATACTTACTTTAAATTACATAAAGTACATATTTTACAAATTTACCCCGTGGGGAAATAATTAATAAGATTGGTTTAAAAGCAGTGATAAACACAAAACAAGCGACAATAATATTTTTCATTTGTTACAATTAAAACAGCAGTACAAATTTGCACCAATATGTAAGTTAAGCATAAAACACTCGTTTTTAGAACAAGACATATATTAACAATTTTATTATTAATAAGTATTCATAAAGTGACAATATATTCTGCAGAGCATAAAAATAAGGGTAAACTGTATAAATGATAATGTACCTTCAATTCTGAGATTAAGTATGCCATGCTAAAATAAAGAATCCAACATAAAAGCACATTTTGCTCTGTTTTAATAATGTAATATAATGTTATAAAGTTTGTGTTTTTTAAAGTCCTTTAATGAAGCAAAATATATTATTGGCATTATTATTATTATTATTAATAATAATAATAATAATAATACCAATATGCAATCAAATTAGGGTCAGTTTCATAAAAACCTATGAAAACAAATGCTAGCATCAAAGTCAGGAATACAGTGTAATATTCAGTGTTTACTCTATAGATTTACATATATCCTTAACACTAAGCAAGTCAGGTGGATAAACAAAATAATTCCCATATTACAAAAGTTTTTGTTGTACCCATTGCGCATAAACTGTTGACAGAGAAGTAACAGAAAATAGAATTAGAAATGTGCCTTATTAGAAAGGTTTCTATTTTGGTGTTTTTCATAAAAAATCATAAAACACCAAGTAGATTTTGATGATCTAATTCAGAATGTCCATCACAGGAGAGAGCAACTTTTTTCTTCCTACCTGGTGGTCTGTGAAAGCTGTATCATGGAAAGAAAAAAACTATATGAAAATAAACTCTGCTTTCAGACTTTCAGGGTGGGCAATGCCATTTCAGCTCTGGGGTCCTCAGTTCTGGTGAGTGTAAAGGCTGTCACTGCATTGTGCCTGGATAGCGGCAAGAAGTAAAAACATTCTCTAAATTCCCTTTGTCCTATCTCCTGTCAGAATCAAGCCATAGGATCATGTCGCTACTGTCAAAAAGGAACAAGACCTGGATAATCTAAAGCAGCACAATGAACGCAGCACTCGCACTGTTCCACTGTAAAAAAAAAAAAAAACAGTTGACGAATTCATTGTTTAATATTTCCCTTCAGCAATACAATATTACACTACACAGCTGGAGGATTTTAATACAATGTCTGGGAATAAGGCAAAATGCATTTTGGATGGGTTTTGTTAACATTTCATATTAAATACTATATTTTTTTCTGTCTATAACAACAAAGGCAGCTGCTCCATTTTGCTAAAGTCTGTTTTGGTGTTATTTCATGTACATATTTGGCATAAAATATTGTTTATTTCACTAGTATATATTGACAGGCTTTGTGTGTGTGATTGCTTAACATATGAAAGAAAATCAGTGATAATTCCTTTTTTTAAAGAAACTGAAAAGATTTATGAAGGAAATTACTTTTGTAAAAATTTGGAGACAATATATATTTGTGTGACAGAACAATTATTATGCCAAACATACTGTAGCTGGCTAGTTGATGAATGTGCCACTCCTTTATATGTTCTGGATACTCCTGGGTGTTAGACATATGAATAGAAAATCTTAATATTTTCTTGTACTTACTTCTGAGGTCAACAACAAACACAGTGTAGGGGAATAGCTAAGACATAATATAAAGCTGGCCTTAAACAGAGCAAAATGTTAAAAAAGTGAATTATTGGTATAGACAGATGGTAGATAGACAGACAGACAGACAGACAGACAGACAAAAATATAGATACTGTAGATAGATAGCCAGATGGACAAATTGACAGGTGGATAAAAGAGAGATAGCTGGATATAGAGATAGATAGCAAGACAGACAGAAAGGTAGATAGATAGATAGATAGATAGATAGATAGATAGATAGATTAGATAGATAGATGCAATAGATACTGTAGATGATAGACAGACAGACAGACAGACAGACAGATAAATAGACATAAAGATAGATGGATTAGATAAATAGCCAGCTAACAATATGGACAGATGGATAAATAGATAAATAGATACAGCAATAGATAGATTGATAGATTAGATAAATAGCCAGCTAACAATATGGACAAATGGACAGATGTATACATAGATACTGAAATAGAAAGAAAAAGAAAGAAAGTAAAAGATATGGACAGATGGATAAATAAATACAGAAATAGATTGACTGATTGATTGATTGATTGATTGATTGATTGATTGATTGATTGATTGACTGACTGACAGACAGACAGACAGACAGACTGACAGACAGATAGATAGACAGACAGACAGACAGGCAGATAGTTAGCCATATGAACAAATGGACAGATGGATAAATAGATACAGAAATAAATATATATACACAATCTGTCACAGCCAAAACGTCAGATTTTTATAATAGAAGCATGGTTATTCATTATAAGTCCTGGCTGTGAGTGCAATCTCTGACAGCATCTACAATTTAATACAGCGTGGACAGCACCCAGGCATCGTGAATGCTGGGACTCTCGGTTATATCATTAACAAAAAATATATATATATATATATATAAATATATATATCATTAAAAATACCACACTCAACAGGCTCAGTTAGAGTAACTGATTTTAATAGAAAAACAAGAAGAAATTACAGGTTTCAATCACATAATAGGGATCTTCCTCAGGGAAAAAACTAACAAGAGTGTAAGCAGTGGGGAGGGTTCTTAAGGGGGAGGGTTCTTAAGGGCTGCTTACACTCTTGTTAGTTTGACTGAGCCTGTTGACTACGGTAACTTTTTGCTATTTTGTACACCTTCTACCTGCACCCAGGCACGCTGTGTTTTTTTGTTTGGTGAGTGCGCCTCTATGTTCCACATATATATATATATATATATATTTATATATATATAGCTATAGTTATCAAAAAACGAAAAATGTGCGGACTCCGTTAATATTAGTTGCTTTATTCCGGTATATATAATTACATTGACGCTTCGGTTCTGGTCTCAAACTGTTCTCAAAATGTTCACCTCTGTAAAACTTCAACGTTACAAAATTTGAAAGGTTACAAGCTCCACCTCTACCACGTAAAGCCCACATCATTTCCCCCGTGTCCCAAGCCTGCTGCCTTAGCAGCCCGAGAGTGTAGCAAACATGAAACACAGTAACATTTATAGAGTGGTTAATAACAAAGAAACAAAATATCATATAATATACACTATCACAGTGTATGGCTAGCTGCAAGGTTAATCCACAACTTACTAATGTACTTCCAAAAAACAGTTGAGGGAGTTATATTCATTAAGGCCTTTCTGTGATAAAGTGCCTAATTTATGAATCCAAAAGGATTCCCGTTGAAAAAGTAATCTAGTTCTATCACCTCCATGTCTTGCCATGGGAACATGATCTATCGCTTTATATTTATATGTTTAATATATTGAAATGTTGGTAACCTGTGTCCTCACTCCAAAAACTGTTTTGTACTGGTTTTATCGACTTTTGATCCCGATAAGCTGAATTAATATCTGACCTGTGGCCGTCCATACGTTGGCGCAACATCAAATCCATTTTGCCAACGTATGAAAGACCACACGGCATGTAATCAAGTAAACTACATTTGATGGCGCTTCCCAGTCTGTGGATATGCAAAGCTTGTGCCCGGAGTCATGTTTCTGCAAGATGTACAAGTGGGGCATCTAAAACACGCTAATTTATTTGTGGACAACCACATAGTATTGGTTGTCCTTCCTCTGTAACTTTTAATTGGATCATTATCGACCAATAAATCACGTAAATTTGGACCACGTCGAAAACCAAGAATTGGTGTGGAGTGGGACATATCATTTTCAATTTCTCATCTGCTGGTATAATCTTCCTATTGGCCCTCAATGCTTGTCTAATCAAAGCGGCTTAAGTATTGTAACAAGTAGAAAGTATATAGATATATATATTTTTTAACATATACTATGTAAAATCCATGAGATCGGCATGTACATTTTTACATTGCAGTCACATTTAGTTTACTAATTCTTACACTATTAAATTATCAACAGCATTTTATATGTTAAGTAGTTCTGTACCACACACATCTTCAAATGTATGCTTTGTGATTAACTGACGTGCTCCTGCTGATAAGGAGAAAATTGAAACATGGCTTGCATGGCTCAGAATTCAGCTATTTTATCATATGGCTACTCTATATTGTACTCCGTACCGCCAGATCTGGTACAGATCAAATTTCCCCTGAAATCTGTAAATCTGAGCACAACAGAGAAGTCTGGTTTTGTACAGCTAGTTTATGTTTTATGGAACAGCATGTTAGCATTTTATGGTCACAGGTCTACAAATACAAAAGTGGAGATCCTTCTGCAGATGCAACTTAAATTAGCATTTCTATCCAGAGCATTGATGTGAATGTATTGCCTTTAGTTGGCAAGCAGAGACAGCTACTCACACAGGAGAACGTTGTACACATGTGGCAATTAAAATTCTCGGTGTAGGGATGGGCTACACCGGCTTTGCCGTGAAAAATGCCCATTGACTTCAATGCATTTCACAAATTTTCATCATTCCATGAATTTTTATCAAAACCAAACTGCATAGGTTCTTTATCTTTATCTGCAAGTTCCATGGAAATTATTTTCATACAGTACTAAGCCTTAAATCACATACAATGGTAAAATGAATGGAACATTATTTGATAAGGGGCTTTGTATGACATCATCATTATACTATATTCTAAACTACATACCAAAATCTTTTTTACTGCTAACATGGAAATATCCCCTCCATGATCAGAATCATTCAAAAGACTGCAAAAGATTGCAGACTGTAACAGAGGAAAGTCTATCTAGATGCAAGCCCTTCCAGCTGGGAATAATGAACAACACTGAGCTGATTCCTAGCCAAGTTTTCAAAGGTTTTATCAGCAATATAAAGTATAAAATAGAGTGATGGAAAGATAATTTTGAACTTCCTACTTGAATCTTAACACATCTCCACCCAAATTGTCTTAGAATATCATCTACATCATACTAAAAGTTGATTTAAAGGTGAACAGCCCCTTTAAAGCTGCATTATGTGGTGAAGTTATGTGTGTAAATCCATGTAACTGGCTCCTCAATGAGATGTGTGCACTATGGGGCAAATTTACTAATATTCACCAAAAAATCCCTCGGATCCCATCAAAATTTGATAAGCATTTGACTATCGAATGCTTATCGAATAGTTTTAGGCTATTTTTTCCTCAATGTTCGATTTCTCGATGAAATCGTAAGATAGAATACTGATCGTTCAATTTCATGAAAAAATCTTACTTTTTCCTTCGAGCGCTCGAAAAATTTGTGCGATTCGAACAATCGAGGCGTTCGATCATACGAATGGTATTTGAGCAGGTGTTTGTAAAAGAAGCATATGGGGGGATTCCCATAGGCTTCTATTAGTATTCAGTAGGTTCAATCTGGCGAAGTAGGCAGTCGAATACATTTTAAAGTTAAAATCCTTCGATCATCAAATGGTCGAATGATCGAATATTCGATCTTTTCGATCATTCGAATTTTCGTTATTCGATGATCGAAGGGGCCAAATTTGCATATTCGATCCTCGTACGATCAGAATTCGATCAAATTCAATCGAACTTCGATCTCTTCACGTGAATATTGTAAATTTGCCCCTATATGTTCCTGCTGTTCCAGCATAAACAAGTTAAATGACTGAAAAATGTATGACCTCCATTGTCCCTTAAATGTTATATTCCTCATCCCTGCAAATAATACTTTATAAATGATTTCTCATTTCTATGATAGAAATAATAAATCCAATCTAAACATAGAATGTAAAAATTATCATTTTATTTACAACAAAGAAAAGTTCTACTCTGACACTTTTGGCTTTGTACAATTCACATATGTTCACTGGCAACCAGGTCTTTGAAGGTCAGCCAAAGTAAATTGGTCAGAGGCGTACATTCGTGATTTTGTCCTCACCATTTAATGGGTACATTTCTGGTGCATAAGGTTATTTCCAAATTTAAAATAGGATGCCCCCTTTGTAGTTGAATTGTGTCTGTAAAAACCATGTTTGTTTCCGATATTATTCACCACTTCCATTCAGTGAAAAATAGTCCTAATACCTCAGTGATATGAGACAAAAGATTGCCCAGGCTTCTCAATGACATGAGGCTGGTGAAGGAAACTCAAGAGATCAAAACAAAGTAATGTATACAAATGCCATGTATGATTGAAAATCCATTGGTGTTCACATCCGGAAGATGAGGTATGAGATTCACTGATATACGTAACATACTGCGAGCTAAGGCAATCCATTGGTCTCTGATGTGCAGTGTAGTTCCTATGGCATTAAAAGGCTTTTATATTAAGGTTGTACGTAGAAATTCCTTGTTAGATCTCCCCAACAGGATATGGCATTGATTCAAGTTTTGGTACTGGAAACTACAAGACCCTAGATAAGAACTACTTCTTCCCTTTGACTCAGATGTGACATTTAAATGTTTAGAGCTTGGTCAAAATGATCCACTGCAAAACCAACCTTAGGCTGCAAGGCTAAGCCTAAGCCTATTAACTCCTTCACTTGCCATGTGCTGTAACATGGGACATTTATTTGCATTTCATGCTGGTTTCATCACAAAAATAAAGTTAGGCCTACGTCATTACTTACTAAATCAGATAAATCCATTATTGAAATTATTAATTTATACTCTGGTTGACAGTGTCTCTTTTTTCATTATTTCTGGCTCCAATCCCAACCACTTATTAAAATAACAAATATGAGTTTGAAATCTGTCAAGTGAAATTATTAAGAAACTCCACAGGTCTGAAATGAAACTCTGTATGTGATATTAAAGAGCATGCACTCACATATACAACAGGCAGTCAACCTGTGTTACAAAAAAAGGCTCATTTTAAGATACCTGCTAATTGCACAACATTCAAATTTGAAATATTAAGGATTGCAAAAGTGTCTTTTTAGAAGTATTAACTTCTGTGCATTTTTGGGGGTGCTATTAACACTATTCCAGTGTCTCTGCATTTCAGATGACTGTTCTAGTATTTTTTTACCACCAGTGCTTTCCCTAATCTGGCTTGTGTATATCTGGTTTGTGCATGAACATTTATCTGCACTATAACAGTATCAGCGCTGCTGGGGAGTCCACAGGGGCAGACATGCAAACATGCAAAAAAAAACCTTAAACATGCATGTCTTTATTAATGCCATTATCTGCACAATGTTTTGTCTGGTGGGTGGTGAGTCCCTGACTTATGCTGTTTTTTTTTTAGAGATCCTTTTGCATGTGGTGCTGCTGTTTTTCAAGTGACCATGCCTGTATTAAGCAACCTTTGTCAGGATGCACAAAATCTTACCATTAAACACTCCTCCTGTAGCTACATTAGGACATCACACTATAAACCAAATGTTGAAACATAAGTATTAGTAATAGAGCAGATGTTGGCATATAAATCTTCTACTGACAAAATATGACACCAGGTTATCATAATCTGTTTTAAAGGGCGCTATCACCTAAAAATATTTTCCCTTGTTATAGGAGTCCTGTCACGAACGCCACCCAGAACTTGTCAGGAGCTCTGGGCGGCGCGTGTTACCTGTCCGGCGTAGCTCCCAAAATGGCAGGGCCCACAGCCGACCACGTGGGTAGTGGATGACATCACGGCGCCTGCGTTTGGGCACCAAATTTGGGTAGTGGATGACATCACGGGGCCTGCGTTTCGGCACCAAATTTGAATATTTAAAGGCATCCAGGACACCGGTAGGGCGCCCAAGTATAGGTCTTCTTGTTGGTTATCCTGAGTGCGCTCCATCCTGTTTTCCTGATTCCTGTTATTGACTATTGCCTGACTTTGACCATGATCCTGTGCTGTCTGCCTCTAGATTATTGCCTGGACTTGGACCACTCTCTTGAACTATCCCAGAACTGTACCTTGCCTTGGACTCTCTGGAAGGCTTCCTCCTTAGATCCTGACTACCTGCCTGTGTGAGCCGCAGGCCCCCTGACAAGTCCACACTGTAGATACAGAAATAAGTAGTATCTTTCTTAGAAACACCTTGATACACCTATCAAGTGCTCTGGCTGTGGGGGCCATATTTAGGAACATACATGGGCATATTGAGCAAGTGCCCCAGCTCACTAGTTATGTGCATGTGTGTGATGTAGGAGTTAATGATGTGCAGGTTGAGAAAAGCTTGAAATTACATTATCCCCTCGATGTATAGACCTGCGCTGACTTACGCCATTGGTGACATCACAAAAGGGATGGGGCAAGTGTGTGCCTATAAAACCGGAAGCAGGCAGTGTAAAGTCGCAGGTCAGGAGAGCAGGCAGAAGAGCTCAACCCACACCTGCCTGTGACCAACAAATAGTGTACCACGGTCGACCCGAACCCACTCGACCTGTCGGGGTTGGAGATGTATCAAATGTTCTTCCTCATACACAAGTGCATAGCCAGAGTGCTTGGCAGAGAGTTTTACTTATATAATACTATTGCTTGAGGGCTCTGTAAGCTCATACCTCCATTAGGGGAGTAGACAATAAGTGACCTTAATGCATCAGTCCCTGTCCATTTTGTACAGGGACTGATGCATTAAGGTCACTTAATGCATCAGTCCCTGTCCATTTTGTACCTGTGTGCCAAATTCAAATGTAAAATGAGTTTGGGAGAAACTCAAGCATGAAAAAGGTTCTTGGTGGTGCCAATTAAGGGCTGTGATTGGCTATTTGGTAGCCACTATGTGGACTGGCTGCAGATAGGATGCTCTCTTTGGCAGTACACCTTGTTTTCATGCAACAAAAACTTGCCTTCAAGCCAAGAATTAAAAAATAAGAACCTGCTTTGAGACCACTGGGATCAACATCCAAAGGTTTGGTGGCAACACAAGCCTTAGTGCATAGTCATGTTTTAGAAACCTTGTATTTTCTAAACTATATGTTTTGTTATTCCATTTTTGGACCAGTTTTGTTAAGCATGGAAGGGAGCAGATGTTAAGATGCAGGGAGCAGTTAAAAAGTAAAAAAAGCACTATGTTTGTCCTCACAATCCACCTTTCCACCTTATAACTTAAGCATCTACAGGCCGGTTTGTTTGTGCTCCCCAAATGGAGAGTAAAGGGTTGTTCCATTCTGTATATGTGGTGCTGCATACAATGAGAGGCAGGATATGAGTGAGATGTGGATGCTCTGGAGCCTTGAATTTACAAACTTGCAATCTGTGCCTTATGCAAAATGCATCATTATAGGTGTAAATGGCGAAAGGCAAGAGAGTGCAAATATTCTGTACCAGCATGGTTATGGATAGGCACTATGGGCCAGATTTATCAAAGTACTGATAAAAAGTACTGATTAAAGTTTTTGTGGCAATTTGAATTTTGCTCTAAAACTCACAAATTTAAATTGTATTTTTATTATATTAAGTTTCAAAAACTGCTTGTCATTTATTAAAGGGGCTTATTTATTAAGCACCAAATTACAAAAAACCCAACATTTACTTTTTTTAATATTAAAAAATCAGAATTTTGGAAAATGGGATTTATTATACACAGAGGATGGAAAAAGTCTCAATCCGAAAATTCGCTATCTCAGACATATCAAGGCTGCATATAAGTCAAATGGAGAAGGCCCAAAGATTTCTTGATCTGCACTGGGGTTTGTGCAATAATCTGAAAGCTTGTGAGTTCATGTATGTCAATGGGAGATGACCTAGACAACAATTTTTTGATTTTCCAGTTTGAGATTTTCAAATGTTTGGAAATTTTTGGAGAGTAGATGAGTAAAATAGGAATTTGATGCATTCCCGTTTTTCCCACAGTTTTATTTGATCAAGTTTTTATATTAAGTATTCCGATTTTTTTATAAAAACACAAACATTCAAGTTTTGTTGTGCAATTTCTTGTTCGAATTAGGGATGTTTTACTGATAAAGAATTTATTATGAGGAGGGAGGTTATGCTCAATTTTCTTTCTTCCAATGAAGTGTAAGGTGAAAGTAGAGTACTATCAATACTATCAATATCAAATATCAATATCAATATCAAAAAAGTAGAGTACTGTTTGGCACTAAGTACAACGATTATCAAAATAACCTGGTTCCCCTCCAGCCAGGTTCTTCTACAGCAACGTCTTCTTTCTTCTTCCGTTGGCGCTTGGCGGCACATGCGCAGTAGGTGGCATTTACCGGTTAGTTCACGAAGTTGACCGATTGAAGACATTGCTGTAGAAGATGGCGCCCGGGAACCTGGCTGGAGGGGACCTGCATGGAGGGGTAAGTAGCAACTAAGGGGCATTTGCCCTGGGGGAAATGTAGGCTGGGGGGAGGAGGGCCTATGGGGGGGTGGGGGGGAGTTGGTTAGCGTGGGAGCTGTTGAATTCCCCTTTAAGTAGGGTTTACATTAACTTTATATTTATACAAAGGTGCAGATCTTCTAAAGTCAAAGTGAATATTCGAATGCAAAAAATTTAATATTCAAACTTCGACCATTAGACCATAAGACCAATAGACCATTTGATTCGAAGTGCTATGTTAGCCTATGGGGACCTTCTAGACCATTTTTCTAAGTTTTATTTTATTGAAGAACAATCCTTCGATCGTACACTAAAATCCTTTGAATCTTGCATTTGAAGGATTTTATCGTTTGATCGAACGATTGTTATTCGATCACACGAATAAATCTTTTGACTACCATATTCGAAGTGAAATGATTGTAATTTTATGGTCGAATTACGAAGTATTTTCTACTTCGAAATTCGACCTTTAATAAATCAGCCCCAAAATGTTCAATTAAACATATTGTCAAATTTAATCTACCCAGATGCCATATTGTCATTTGCCAAAGCAATCACTTACATTTTACCTTGAACTGCAATGCTTTACTGCAATTCATGAAAAATGACGCAAACGTGAGAGTTCCTTTGCCTTTTCCACAAAAAAAAGTGTAAAAAGTAATATTGTTGTCATAAGTGCTATGGAAATTATTAATGGGGACATCTCATCCAGACATAAAAAGCTGTACAATAAGGGGCAGGTTTATCAAGAGTCGAATTTCAAATTTAAAAAATGCTGAAATTCGATTAAAAAAGACCAACCGAAATGAAGTCAAATTTTTTGTTGGTCAAATAGGTCCATATTCTAATCAATCTATTCAAATTTTAGCCCATTCCTCAATTCACTCCAAATAGGTTTTAGGAGGTCCCCCATGGGCCAAAACAACAATTTGGCAGGTTTTAGATGGTGAGTTGAAGGTGAATTTTAAAAAAGTACATGATAAATTTTGAATTTTGACTAGTCGAAGTACACATAAATAACTCGAAATTCGATTTTTTTTTTTTATTCAAATTTTCACTGCAACCCTTGCTAAATCTACCCCTAAAAGTTTTTCATTTTAAATATGAAACCCAAATTTGTTTTATGAACACACCATGCCTATTATAAAGGTATTTAAAAATCTCAGCTGTAGTGATGGGCGAATCTCCCCAGTTTCGCTTTGCTTAAAAATTAGCGAATTTCGCAAATTGATGAAAAATTTGCAAAACGAGTCGCGGCATGCGTTAACTTCGACGCGCGTTTCGTCGTTTTTGGCGCGTCGCGTCGTTTTCGTCGCGTCAAAAACGGCGCATGACTCGGTTTTTTCGCGCAAATTCGCCCCTGGTAAATAAATTCGCCCATCACTACTCAGCTGTCAATCACATGTTGTCTGCCCCGTCTGAGACATAAAGGTAGGGCGAGCAATTTCATTTTCCCTTCTGTTCTTCACTGCACTCCTTAAATTTTCCTCCAAACTCACTGTCTATAACTGTGTATTCAGTGCATGGGCATGGCAATTTGGTCCCCCATTCTGGTTCAGCAACAAGATTTTGGAATGATGCAAAGCTTTCCCTAATAATAATGTTTACAAAATGGAACCAGGCCATGTGCTCTTATTGTGGATTCCAAAAGAATGAAGGAAGCTAAATTTCATTTTATAGTATAAGAAACATTTATTTTGCTTGACAAAAACAATAGAAAATTATTTGGAATTGTTTGATAATTATTTATTTTGTCTTACAGATCCCCTTAAAAAAAATCACAAAGAAAAAAAATTAGGAATGTTATAAGTAAATGCACCTTCAAATTACTTAACACATAAGCAGAATCAGGTAGGTACATTGATTTTTATCCAGACACCATTTTGGAGTAAAACATTTAATAAACACACAAAATATACCTCTTGTGTTAGCACACACAGCATAACAAATGACCGGCAATCATTTGTGTAAGCATTTCTATAGGTACCATTGCCTAGAATTACAAGCTGTTGTTAATTAAACACAATTGGCTTGCTCACATGCAGTTCCTACAAGATAATAACTGTCTGTTCTTTGAGTCTAATAAGGCTATTATGAAATGTTCTTGTGTGTTTTAAGAAGACTAGTAGCAAAGAGAGGTTACAAAATAAATAAATACACACTCCAGGGCGCCAATCTAGCCAACAGCCTCCCTAGAACACACTTAACCTCTAACATTTACCAAGCCCTAACCCCTCACACAAAGCAGCTAAGCAGTTTCGAATAAGTCAAGAAAGAATAGCAACAGTGCCCCCACAACATGTTGAGAAACCATGTTTATACAAACAACAATAATTTAATTGTATAGCAAGGGAGCCATATTTGGGCCTAGATTTGTTCTTGACTGAATTAGGCAACACTTTTAAATTACTATTCTGATTTGTATAAGTATTATAGTGTATATCTTTTAAATCTAAGTTGTAGAAACAGGTATATATAAAATAAGCCCTGTTGTTAATAAAACAGCAAAAATGTATTTTGGGTATGAGTGATTTAAAGCGGAAGGAAACCCTAAAAAGTTTTATATACTGAACTTATTGCACCAGCCTAAAGTTTCAGCTTGTCAATAGCAGCAATGATCCAGGACTTAAAACTTGTCACAGGGGGTCACCATCTTGGAAATGTCTGTGACACTCACATGCTCAGTGAGCTCTGAGCAGATGTTGAGAAGTTAAGCTTAGTGGTCGTCACTAATTATCCAGCAGAAATGAGGTTGGCCTGTCATACAAGCTGATGCTACAGGGCTGATTAATAAATTCTGATGCAAATTGCAGTGGTTTCTGTTATTCTATTAATTACTAATCAGCCGTATACTGTAACACTTAAATTCTACATGCACCGTATATTTTGAGTGGGTCCCTAAGCTCAGTAAGTGACAGCAGCACAGAGCATGTGCAGTGAATCAGCAGAAAAGAAGATGGGGAGCTACTGGGGCATCTTTGGAGACACAGATCTTTACTGCTAAATGACTGTGGTTGCCTGTGTTTGGTATAGAAGATCAAAACATACTGTGCAACATTTCTAGCTACTTCTTAGTTTACCTTTCCTCGTCCTATAAAACTGTAGGTCTGATTGGGGAAGCCAATGGAGAATACACTTTGGGGCACTCAAACAAAGCTGTTTGAGTTCTGCATAACTGGGAAGTAGGTTTGGGGGGTGCTGTTCATAATTATGCTTGTTTCCCTGCAGAGCAGTTAGGGACCGTCTGATGATTCCTATCCACAGCAGTAAATGAAGGGAGAATTTTACTGCATACAGTAAGGTATATTATAAAATGGTACACATTTTGTAATTATAGTATATTAGACATAGGGTTTTTTTGTTAAATAAAGTTTTTTTTTTTACCTTTACATGCACTTTAATGAATCAGATGCACGTTGAGTGTAGGACTGGCCATACCAGGGATGACCTTGACATATTTGGCCAGCTTAAATATATTGTAATATATGAACAAACAATGCTTGTTTTGTTTGATTGAAATTTGTAATTAAGTCTCTTACAATCAAATGGGTTTATAGGTCTTGTGGGTACTTGGGCCTCAAAATAACACTTTAAATGTTTGCACCAAAGTTAATTCCCACCCTGCCTTAATTATATACAATATATATATAATTATATTACTTGTATTCTGACAGTGCAAGATAAATGTTACTAGGTGAGTTATTATTTTGATTTTGGAGTTGAAATAGAGGGTCCATTTTGTATATATATTAAGTTATTTTTCAGTCTGTGCAGTTTTTCGGACAAGGCATCTCAATTTCAGTTCTGCAGCCAGTTCTGAAAATGACAGTAACCTAGTGCTATGTCTTTTGGCAGCTCGAGTATGATAGCAGATTTGTCTAACAGACCAAACTGTAATGTGGTGTGTTCTCTGGAAAAGGCACATGATAATCCTTCCAACATTTTAGACATCAATGGACTAAAGCTGCATGTCTGAATGCAGACAAGAAACAACACGAGGAGTTCAGTATAAATGAAGGCTGCTTTATCCATTTAACCTTGCTTGTGTTAAAGAGTGGGTAATAACTGCGTGACTCACTCATGACTGCTCTTCAAAATGATATAGCACATGTATAGGTTTGGTGTTCCCAGCAATATCCTATTAACTACTTTTGCCTTAGATGTGATTCATACAGTACATGTTGGTATCATTTAGTAGACTGATGGGGAAAGGACAAACTTCACCTAGATTATCTAATGTGACAAATGAAATACTCTTGCTTCAGTGTTTCTCCTGCATTGCATCTGGAACAAATATACAAAATTTGTCCCAGATGCCTCGACACCCTCAGTCTGTCCAGTTGATATTAAGGCACAGAAGTAAGCCATATTACAAGGTTACAGTGATGGGACAAAAGTGTTTCTTTGCATATGACCCAACTATGGGGCAGATTTATCAAGGGTCGAATTTCGAATGGCAAAAACTTCAAAATTTGAATTCAAAAAGACCAACTGAAATTAATTCTAACGTTTTATTGGTCAGATAGGTCAATTTTCGATCGAATAGGTCCGTATTCAATCAAATTTGAAATAGCACATTTTGATTCAAAGGTGTTTCTGGGAAGTCCACCAATTGACTCCAAATAGGTTCTAGGAGGTCCTCCATAAGCTAAAACAGCAATTCAGCAGGTTTTAGATGGCGAATGGTTGAATTTGAATTTTTAAAGAGACAGTACATGATAAATTTTGCAACTTCAAATTTTTTGCAAATTCAAAATCGAATTTGGACTATTCCCTGGTCAAAGTACACAAAAATAACTCAAAATTGATGTAGCTTTTTGCACTATTTTAGGGTCTTGCTACCCCTATCCCAGTTTCTTTAATCTCTTGTGTTCTTGTCTTTCTTTTGCTGTTTTCTTTTTATTTCCTATTAGCACAGGAAGAATATGTTTTCATAAAAACTTGACTTATCAAATAGCACTATAGGGAGGCTATAGCTACAAAATGTAGGACAATACATCCTGTTGTGTAAAAATATAGAAAGCCTCTCCTTTCAAATAAAGAAAGCGATGAGCACTTTATTAATGTAGATTGTTTAAAGGCCTAATTCAAATAAAACTCATTCTAAGGGGCAGATTTATCAAGGGTTACATTTTGGGAGTTTTTTTTTAAACTTGGCATGGAATATCTCTTGGAGGAAGCCCATATACAATATTCTATCCCAGGGTGCAGTGTACCTACACTTAACATATTATCACTATTATGTAATAGCAATGATTAATAATAATAATAAATGACAAGCTCTTTAGTTGTTCCTTCAAAATAATTAGAATACTAAGCATACCTCCTGTTCTGAATACAGGTGGAAGTGCACCTTAGTGGAGCTTTTAACTAGGGTTGTACTGAATGCAGGATTTGGTTCTTGAATTCTTCAGAAGGATACAGATTCGGCCTGGCCGGATTTGCCTATGCAAATTAGGATTCAGATTCAGTTTGGTATTTGACCTCATATTTCTTGAAGGATTCAGGGATTTGGCCGGTTCCCAAATAGTGGATTTGTTGCATCTTTACTGTTATATTGGTATATAACTATTGGCATGTTGTTACAGTGTCAAAATGTCAAATAAAAATCTTCCTTTTATTTTATTTTTTTCTTTTAACCTTTTACCCTTATTATTTCTCTTCTCATCTTTTCTATTCTGATATGTGTTTGGTTTCTCTTCCACTCTTTTTCCTGCTATTTTATATTAAACGTCCTTCTTTTGCTTTCCTTTATAAGGATACAATGTATAGCGGAAAAGCAATATTTTAACTTTTTAATAAGCCATGGGTCTTCTCAATAACCTGCTGGAGCCCAGTTTTGCAATTCATGTGTTTCCTAATTTAAAGGAAGAGAGTCATGGTACTAGCATGCAATTTACTGTAGGTCAATTGGCTGAGTAGATGAGAGAGCCCACTGAAGCCTGGGTCCACTGGTATCCTATGAGCCTATCATTCACTTTCTTTCAGTTAGCAGTTTTTTAACTTTATAATGAGATGCAAATTATCATATCATTTCAATTTATAAAAGTTAAACAACATATAAATATTGTCAGAGAATGTAAGCCACTGAGCCGCCAAGTTTACATTCTGTTCTGTGGAGCTGCCGGTCATATATACAACTGCATATAAATATGGAAGTGGGTACAAGCTAGATGCTTGTGAATATACATTTAGGGAGAAAAATGTGCTGATAGCAGCTCAGGAACATTGGAGCCAAGGCTAAAACATTAATGAGTAATTATAGCTACTCTTGCTTTTTCCTGTTGAACATGTAAATGTGGAAATGCTAGTTTGCTCAATGCAGACAGTACATGTGAAGTGGAAATATAACTATACTAATGGAGCCAGGTTGATTTGTGAGTCAAATGGATAATCACTTAAGATACTCTGAATATGTTTTGTCTAAAGCCATATTCTTATTTCTTATGCCACATTTAGCTTTTGCGGAAGCATGCAATTCCACTTTTGACCATAAGATGCTAACGGGTGCTTTTCTCCAAAAGCAAACGCTGTTTAACCTGCTCTATTCCCATCACACCTTCTCCAGAAAAAGAGAAGACTGTTGGGTGGCTAATACTATTCCTAAATCCTGAATTATCCTGAGTTATCTTGAATTAACCTAATAAGGGGTCTACTTGTCACAACAATGGCATTCTTGTCAATCAACTGCTGCCTTTTTTGTGGCAACATTTTGGAAGATAGTCTTTAAACAGGATAATAACAAGTGAAAAAATTATTTAATCAGTTCCAAATTGAATTTATCTTGTATAGGGGGTAAAGTTAAAACATTTCTTAATTTACCATGGCACAAAGTGCTGTAATAAATATAGCGCCAACATATTTCATAGAGCTGTATATATCAATATGATCATAACATAAGTACAGTTAAGAAAGAGAGGAAAACATATGGCTACTTTGTGGGATGTTGTTATTATTGTTTTAGTAAGTCTCTTGGTTTCCACATGATCTTTATGATCTCAATGCCTTCTGTAGGATAGCTAGTAAAGTTAGTAAAAGTTGAAAAAAGATTTTTATTGTAAAGCTACATAGTATGTAGCTTTACAATAAAAATCTTTTTTCAACTTTTAAAAAGTCCTGAGAGTGCAGAGCTTGTTTTGGATTTGGAGTGAATATTTATGATGAACACTGCACTCAGGCACGTATACTGTTTATCGTGAGTGCCAACAACTTGGAGTATGAATTATATATATATATTTTTTTTTTTTTTTTGCAAACTAATGCCCCAGCATAGTTTTCAAAATCTGGGTATGAACATTGTTTTGAGAAGGAATTTGTGTACCTCTGTTTTTGGGATTGGTAACTGTACTCACTCTACTCACATGTTCATGATGTAGAGTGGTATGCACTAGGGTAAGAATTTTTCATATTTTACATCCTCCATTTTTTAAAACATAGAACATTTACCATTTTACAGCTGCAGCCAGAGAGAATGAGAAAGCTATTTCAGATTCTGTACTTTTTTTTTAAATTATCATCATATCAATACCCAGATCTTCCAAAATGTAGAGAAGGTCATCATTCATTTCCTTGCAGATATATTCCCCAGTCCTTAGCTTACTATATCTCAAACAACAATTCATAAACTCTAAGGGGCAGATTTACTATTGGTCGAATTTCGAATTGAAAAAAAAATTGAAATTTGACCATGTGAATAGGTAGGGAATTAAAATCCTTCGAATT
>CM044437.1:55145689-55163025 GCA_024363595.1 Xenopus borealis
ACTCTAAATTTGGAAATTCAGTGTATTGCTCTAATCCTTCACTTCTAGCAGGGATGTGTGCTGTGTATCTTCAGCATCACGAAACAAGGCTATTAGGGTTTGTAAAATGGTACTGAGTACTGAACCAACAATCATCCTATACCGCTCACTTCTATTACAAAAAATTAAAAAGCATTAACGCCATACACGCAACAGGGACACAGCAAAGATACTTTAGCTTCCATTTTTCAAATGTCAATCAGTTGACATCAGAAGATCCGAATTATGGGAAGGTCATCTCACATAGATACCATTTGAAACAATTAATTAATTTCAAACTGATCTTTTTCTCTGTAATAATAATACGGTAACATGAACTGCATCCCAAATAGGATAAAACTAATTGGAGAACAATTCTATTTATTTGTTTGTTTAAGTAATATTTTGTAGACTTAGGGGAGATTTACTAAGGGATGAATTTTTGAAGTGAAAAAACTTCGACTATCAAAGTATTTTTAAAGGGCTTTTTGGATCAAACATTTACCTATTTAGATCAAATAGGTAAAATTTCAGTCAAATAAAAAATCATTCGAATTCGAATCTTTAAAGGGCTTCTTTGATCAACAATAGATAATAAATAAATCATTTGAATCGTTCAACTCAATCGTTTGATTCGAACAATTCTCCGAAAAATCCTTCGAATTATTGGAATTTTTTCAGGACAGGTTCTAAGAGGTCCCCCATAGGCTAAAACTATTCAGCAGCTTTATGCTGGCAAATAGTCGAAGGCGGAGGGTTTTTTAACAGGGCAAGTAATTTGAAAATTCGAATGTTCTAATTTTTTCAATTTGAATCGAATATTGGATTATTCGATAGTCGAAGTAGCCCAAAATTACTTCAAAATTCAAATTTTTTAAATTTTAATTTTATTCAAAGTTCCACTTCGACCCTTAGTAAATCTGCCCCTTAAGGTATGGAGATCCAAACTATGGAAAGATCCTTTATCAGGAAAATTCCAGATCCTGAGAAGTTTGGATGACAAGTCCCATATCTGTACATGAACAATCATTCACTGTTAGGCTTGGCTATTTAGTCAAATGGCATGGTTTTCCCTTATTGAATGGCCATGTCAGTGGCATAGGTTGACCATGGTAAAACATATTTTATGACTTTAATAACACTTTCAGCTAAGTCTACCCTTAAACATAAACATTTTCTTTCTGATGTAAATAAGAGCAGTTAGTCTCTGACTACTTCCAGTAAGCTGAAAACAGGGCCCATTGTGTTCCAAGGGGCAAGCCACATGATAAACAAATCATATTTCTGCTTAAAAATACAATCAAATGTATTTTTAGGCTGCAACAAATAAGTTCCACATGCAGCATTACCAAAACAGTCCCCAACACTGTAGATAAAAAGTAGCAGCATCACTCAGTGTTAGTACCTTTTAATAGTCCAAGTAGAATTGCCAGTAACCAAATACTCATTTAATTCATTGCACACCTATTTTCCATTTGGGTGGATTTATCAATAAGGCATGCTATAATGGAAATCTGTTGTACTTCACAAAGAAATTTCATGATTAAAGTGGAATCTCTTTGTGGCCATATATGTCCCAATTCACCATTACTCAAAAGCTTTGTTATTACAGGCAACCAGGCTCTAAAAGACAGGAATAACTAAAGTTAAACTTTATTACCTGTAAATGGGATAGATATTCCAAGTTACTGAATATGCAGTTTAGCATGCATACTTTCTATATTTGGCAGCCAAAAATGAGGTTGCTTTACTTTCTTTACCCCAAGGCTCAAATGCATCTCCCATACTTATTTGTGTAGATACTTAGGGGCAGAGTTGAAGACAAAGTAGGGAGTTCCCTAACAGTTCCAAGACAATTAGAAAAGTTTTAACTTTTAACTTTTTTTTTTATTTCAGCAGATTGGTGTCATGTTGACAGAATGTTTTTGGCTGCTTTGAGCAGTCCTACACATTCATTTTCAATGGTTATCACTACTTAGAGATTCTCATAGGCAGCACTAACACCTGTCTGAATCATAGCTTCCCTATTCATATTGCAGGCCATGAGAAAAGTATTATGTTTGTTAGAAAGGATAAATCTCTATCATACTTACTGTGATTTTCCTTTCCTGGCCATCCCCCTGGTCAGCATAAACACTCGGTTAAGCCCCACCCCCATCTCTGTGCAGACGCGTCCCCTAGCAATCTTTAAATTCCCCTCCTCCCCTACCCACAGTGTCTATGTAAAAAGCCAGTGAGTAAGGGTGGGCATGCTGACCAGGGTGATGGCCAGGAAAGGAAAATCACGGTAAGTATGATAGAGATTTATCCTTTCCCTGGCCATCCCTGGTCAGCATAAACACTCGGGAAATACCAAAGCAATCAATAAGGGAGGGAATGAATGCTCTAAAGATTTATTAAGTTCTGGTCGCACACAAAAAGACACTCTGACCAAATGAAGCCTTTTCCTTGGCTCTAACATCCACTCGGTAATGTTTAATAAACGTATTAGGACTGGCCCAGGTGGCTGCTTTACAGATGTCATCAGCTGAAACGCCTGCTTCTGCCGCCCAAGAAACCACAACACTCCTCGTCGAATGAGGCCGCACACTTTCAGGTGTATTTTCACCCTTCAGCAAATAAGCCCTTTTGATGATCGTCACAATCCATCTCCTCAGTGTCACTGTGGAAGCCGACTCACCCCTTCTTGCACCAGTTGGAATAACGAAGAGCCTATCAGACTTGCGAATCGGCTCCGTTACTTCAAGATACTTCTCCAAACATTTTCCAAACACTTGGTACAATGTACCACTAATATCCTTATCGGAGTTGTAACTCAATGTATATGTGCTTTAGCAGGTCTGTTCTATTACAAATGAACCCTCACCATTAAACATATGTGGCCCAGGTGCTCTCAGCCCCAGGCCTTTCGCTGGAAGTAACTCAAGCCAGACACCACTCCATTCACCAAGTTAAAAACTTTTGCAAAGTTCCTAAAGAGAACAGCTTACCCGCAGAAAGGTGCTTTTCCCTCCAGAAGATTTAGCTATAATCTCATCAAGAGCCTTCCCAAATAGCATCTTCCCTTCAAAGGGAAGTTTACATAGAACATTTTTAGATGCAGTGTCTGCGAACCAAGCTTTCAACCACAAGGCATGCCTAGCAGATATAGAAAAAGCCATACTTCTTGCGGCTAGCTTTGCCAAATCCACCGAAGTCTCCAAACAAAAGTTACACGCCATCCTGATGTCACTCAGAAGTTGCATGGACTGCTCATTCGCCGTCCCTCCATCGAGACCTTGGACAACTTCGTCTGACCACAAGGACATGGCCTTAATAATTGAAATCAATGCCACTGCAGGCCTGCACATGGCTCCAGCAACTAGATAGGCTTTCTTTAATTCTGTCTCCATCCTCTTTGAGCAGAAAGATCATCTATAGGAAGCACCGTCTTTCTTGACAAACGCGCTACTGGTGCATCTACAGTTGGCGGCGTATCCCAGATATCCGCACACTCTGCCGGAAAAGGGTACATCTTCTCCAATCTGGGTTCAACCGGCACCTTCCTGGGACCTTTTTGCCATTCAGCAGATAATAACTCCTGCACTTCCTTATGCATCGGAAACAATTGCTTTTTCTTTCTATAAGTAAACAACGAGGTGGAAGGCTGTTCCTCATCCTGGATAACTAAAGTTTGTTTAACAGCCGGAATCAATGACGGAATCAATTTCATGTTGAAAAAAGAATCCGCTTCATCCTCAGAAGAATCCTCCGACTCCTGATAATCCACCTCCATCTGTCTACTCACAGAGGCCACCGGAGCCTGTTGCACAGCCGCCTCCTTAATACCATGTGCAACAGCTTGTGAAATCCAAGACAGGATATCCCCAGAGGAAGGTTCACCTGAGGTAACATCAGACTTAACTGAAATTGAGTGAGATTCCTGAGATTGAGCTCTATTCCTCTTTCTACGTGGAGGCGACTGCTCCAGATCGCCATCCAGCAGTTCCACAATGCACAATCTGCATAGTCTTTTTCCTTTAGCAGCAGGTTTCTCACAAGCACTGCAAGGAGTAATAAGCTCAGTATCCAGCTCTACAGGCTTCCGCTTACTAGTCGACTCTTCCATCTGAAAACAAATTGAAGAGTTAAAACACCATACTCTTTTCGAAGGAAAAACCTACCTGAAGCGTGACTCACCATACACCTTAAGCGCGGCACAATTCTCGGCAGCCAGCTCAACTCTACTGCAGCACAGAAAGAACTCAGCCAGGGCACAGGAACTAACTGCCGGTAACTTATAAGATGCGCGCTACGAACGTTCATAGAAATGACGTCATCGGATCGCGACCAGCGCTACACCGAATTCAGCTATGCTGAAAGCTGTCCCCGGCTGCTACGAGGGACTCCAAACCTGAGGAAGCGCTTGGCGATCACAATGGTTGAGCTTCGGGCAGAGAGAGTTTGAACTATGCCCGGAATTATCCAGCCACAATGACTGGGTGAGTCACAAAATTCTACCCTACCAATAGGGGATCAACCTTCACAGAGCTAAAAAAAAAAGACACTGTGGTAGGGGAGATTGCTAGGGGACGCGTCTGCACAGAGATGGGGGTGGGGCTTAACCGAGTGTTTATGCTGACCAGGGATGGCCAGGGAATGAATCATCCCAGTGCTGAAAATAAATTGTTAAATTGTTAAAAAGGTCAATATCGTCATATGAGCAGTGCAGATTGGTACCACTCTTAAAAAGATACCAAATAATAATAAATCTTCCCCTTAGTTTGAATTCTGTGAGGCTTGTATTAGCCTACATTACACGGCAGTTACCCACTAACAGTGCCTATTATCTTTTGAGAATAATGAAAGAGCTTTTGTTACAGATAAACTAAATTGCGTTAACAATTGGATTTTATAGATGACCTTCCAAATGTCATAAGTTTTACCGTCAAGTGTACTTTGATATTTCATTAAGACACTAAAAAAAACTTGGAGTCTTTGAGCCAGACAGCATGGGAGGTAGAACGGATAATGGAGAAATTGCAGTAGATAAGAAAATAACTCACAAAAAGCAAATATATTTGAAATTAGGAAACAGAATGCCATATAGTACATAACACTCATATTTTATCTCTGATGCTGGACCGAAAAGGGAGGATATAGTTCAATCAGTTGTGAGTAATGGAATACTCTGGGCCTCCCATTGTTTAACATCACTATAAACCATAAAATGTACTTATTGAAAAGGCATGCTTAGAAAGACTTTAAGCCCTGTGCCACTGTGCCATTAGTGGGATATCAAATTTCTTGCAATTTTGCCACCTTTTGCCACCTTTATACTTTGACTGACCTTTAATATTAATATTTAGAGGTCACAAACAATATTTCAAAGTTACTCTTTAATGGTGTAAGCATTAGCTAAATAGTGATGGATGATAGATACATTGTTACACTTATGTATTCAGTTTTGCAAAAACTGAAATGGGAGTTATGTTATATAAAAACATGGGAATCGTGTTTATGAAAGCTAATTTGTAGGTTTTTATCATTAGGTTATTATTAATAAACTTCATTAAGTTGTTAAAGGCAAGGAGATCCTGATTTATTGGCATCTCTGGTGTTCCTCTCTAGATGCTGATTCAGCTAAAGGATGTCATAAAATGAAAATACTTTAACTCTCACATAAAGAAAAAAGTAACCAGTGCCATAAAACATATATTCGAATGAAAACAACAGCACTCCGTTGATAGTGAAAAAAGTGAAAAAACTTTACTAAAATGCTTTAGGCAACGTTTCGGGCAACACAAGCCCTTTCTCAGTGCCATAAAACACAACCAATCACGGCTGCCATGATGGCACTTTTCACAAGTACAGGGAGCTTGCCTTAAAAATGCACAATTCACAGGTACAATACACAATGCAATAACAGTCTTGTATTGTGCAAATTTAATTTCTTACATTTTCATTTGAGCATACATTTTTCAGCAATAAATTCTATTACATGCCCTACATACTAGCACAAATCCATACTGACCCTAAATCCAGAACCAAATGCTAAGCACCCTGTTCTAGGCTCGTGCTTCTGCCTCTAACAGCCACCTTTCAGCTCGGGAGGAGCCCTCGGCTAATCTGATGCCGCCAGGTCTTAAAACGAGAGGTGCAAAGCAAAGGTTCTGGACGAGCAAAGGGGCAGGAATGTAAAGCAAAGTTCTTAGGGCAGAAGGTCACAGTACAAGACGGAGACAGATAAAGTCAGACAGGCCAGGTCGGGACAGGCAGGCAGAACACAATTGGAGTCAGACAGGCCAAGGTTAAACCAGGGGTCACAACAGGAATCAAATAGCAGGCTAATCAAAAGTTCAGTAGCACAGTAGCTCCAGTTAAAGGGAATGTGCTCTGCGCACAAACTAAGGAGAGACCAGCAAAAGGGAAGCATCAGCATGGTAGGCGTCCCAGTTGGCCCACTAGTCCACCAGGGTGAAAAGATGTTTCTTACAGATATATAGCACCAGAATATTCTGCAAAGTTTACCAATAGTATCTGAAATCTCTCAGGATTTTATGTGCCAATAGCATGTTCTTTGAACACTGCATTGTCAAAGAGATGAAATTTAGTAGTTAATTGATCTCAGTACATCTGTGCAACTATTACATTGTGTCATGCAAATTTAAAAGCCATTTCACACATGAAATAACTTAATACCAAGAGGTTTATGAAATATGAGTAATGTCCAGTTTAGTGTAGAATGAGGCATTTGGCCAATCTAAAGATACTTGAGAGAGCAGTTGCTTTCCATTTCATAATTTGGAAGATCATCAAAGATTGAACTAACATATTTCTCCTAAAGAGTTTGGGATGGACTACTTACAAATCAATTCACCCATTAACAGTCTCACAGTTTTCTCAAAGGGCTAATGAACAGTAGACATTGCCTGTGAGATCATCTCCATGCATGCGTAGGATTGCTGGTCCTTTCTGCACTAGTACTTATGCCTCCATTTATAGCAGATATGTGATTTATCATTCTGCCTCCCTTACAAGATGTGTAAGATTAACAATATATGTCAGATTAGCATGGGGTATTACCTGTGATTCTGAAGCTCAGCACCCCCTGGGTATATTTTGTCCTGGATTTGAGTCATTCCAGCACTGGCTATGCAATATGAATGTTGTATTTTAATGTATACCACCAATGTGGTCACCCTGGCAGAATGACAAAACTGCATTGAATAAACCAAAGGAATTATTTTACAGGCAGCTAAAGATTTGGATACAATTTTACAATGCAATCAGCTGCTATTAGAGCATTTATCCAGTCATTTGTCTTAATTATGAAGGGGAAAATGTCTCTCTGCGAGCCAATTCATTGCAGAGATAAGTTAACTTCAAACCTCTCGCATTAGTTACCTAAACTGGCATTCTTTCAAGCTCTTTGCTAAAGTAAAAATCTTCAAATAGTGGTTAGAATCTAGCTGCCAAATATCAAGCAGGCTTTTTAATACAATAAATGTGTATTCAAGTTTATTTTGTCACTTCTCACTGTTTTTATCAAGCGGTAGTAGTTGTTTAGAGCAAGATGATAGATATTGGAATTGCTGTTGGTGCTACAACAAATTCATGTAGGTCAGTTCTATAGAGGAGGAGGCTTTTCCTCATCGATTCCGGTTTACTGTGAGTACCTGACATTGCGCTACAGCGAGAGTAATATATTAACAAATGTGGTTTAGAAATTTACAGAGTTTGTAGATTGCGATGGCCTATCTAGAGCCATAATTTGCTTTTGCTGAAGGGTCAACTTATGTTTTGTATAATTGTCATATTATAATGTGCAGCTTGGCTAATGAATGCAAAGTTTCCTCCAATATTTTCTGAAAAGATGTTGCATTCCTTTTGGCATCACTTTTGGCTACATTCCGTGACCTCTGCAGCTCACAAACCCCCAAAACAGCAGACATCCACCTCCATGGATCAGATGTTGTGCATCTCTTCATAGGCCTTGTTGTTAACCTCTCCAAAAATAGCATTTTTAGAATATGGTTTTATCACTCCAATTATTTTGTTGCAGAAGTTTTGAGGCTTCTCTAGGTGCTATTTGGAGTATTGGATGTTTTGTGGAGTAGGTGCAGAAATGGCTATAACTGCACCCAATTTTTGTCCTAGTATCTTATGTTGCATTCCAAAACACATGCCAAAGCATGCCCTCCAAATCCATTAAAGTCAATGGGCATTTTTTATATGGAGACTTTTTTGTTTTGGTGACTTTTTGTCTCAACTTTTTGTCCAAATGCAGTCAAAGGGCAGTTTTTTATTACATTATTTCTCGCTCAAAATGCAATACAGTCAATGGGAGTTTTTCCTTGCAGCAATTTTTTTGTCACAAACAATTTTTTCACAATTAATTTTTGAAGCAGATTTGCAGAAAAAAAAATATTTCAAAAAAAGTAAGAAAATTTAGCCATATGCACATAATTTCCATTGTGATTTAAAAGGAATTCTGAATAGGCACTAATTTGATCCCATGATAAATGTATGAATACAACTTTAAAAGATCATCTAATTCAACAGAGTAGCGTATTGTTCATTATACAGCAACAGATCTGGAAAATGTTAACCATGCATTGAAAAAACAAAAAGTGAATTCATTTCTAAATTCTATTATTTTTAAAAGAACACTAACAAGAAAACGATAATATTTCTAGAGGCCAATGTTGCTAAATCATCCCTGTTTGAAAATGTTTGTCTTTCCTCTGTTTATTTAGGCCAGTATCCAATCTGAAGAGTTTTACTAGCAGAATACAACTTAATAAATGACCCAAAGCTACTGTTCAGTTTTAACAGATCTATGGTTACAAATTAATAAATATAAGAAATGTATTAAGCTAAAACAAAATAAACAAAGAAGAAATAGAATTTAAAGGTATGTAGACATTTAATATTAGGTTTTTTGTCTCTTGAAATATTAAAGTATAAAGAAACAATTAAGCTCGAGAAATTCGATTATATTATAGCCCGAGGATGGATAAAGTTCTGAATCTGAAATTACTCCATTACAAACCTACTGAGGTTGTATATAAATCAATGGGAAAGGTCCCTATCCTATTTGGAATTTTCTATGGTCTGTGCTGGAAATAGCCTGAAAAAAATCTGAAAACACCATGCAGACTTTTGCTCGATTTTTTTGTGTTTATATCCAATCTGATTTAATCGTGCTTTTATTTAAAATAATAAATGAGGTCCAATCATGGATTCTAGTTTGGTTGGACTTTTTTAATTTAAATAAGGCCCTTATAAATGTCACATTTTTAGAGTTTTCAAGAAATAAAAAAACATGAATTTCTACAGAGAAAATATGATTTGTGGAAACAAAGTCTGAGTTTTGTATTAGAGGTTTTTGCGGCTTTTCACTTTATAAATATAGAGTTTTTTGACTTTTAAAGAAATAAAAAACACACTTTTTAGAGAAAAAATTGGAAGCATGAAAAAAATTTAAATGTTATTAAACAGGCCCCTTGGGGGCCCTTTTACTAAAGGTCAAAATTTAGTTGTATCAGAACGTCTTGAAACCATCATTAAGCTCTATGGGGCAGATTCACTAAAGGACATATTGTCACCAACCCCTGCTTCACCTCGCATCACTTCACCAGGAGCAAATTAGCTACCACTACGCTAATTCACGAATACGGAAAATTGCATCCTGGGTGCCAAATGCTGGTGACTTTTTGCTAGTGCAAGCATTTCATAGGGAAGATGCGCTAGCCTTCATTTGTGCCTAGAGAAAAATTCCTGTAATCTTACCATTAGATCAATTTGAATAGGGCAGGTACTTTAAAGTTGTATGGATGTCTTTAAGCAAGCAAATGCTTGAAGTTACCACTTTTTATTACAAATGTCCAGGGAACCTTAATAAAGAAAAGAGAGTTAATATTATGCCCTACACATGAGCCCACTGTAAAAGAAATGTTCCATATGTGCTATATGTTCTGATATGTCTGGGGACAAAAAAAGTTTGCTAGGACTTTTGAAGGCAATCCCTCTTAGTAGACAGGATATGATGTAACTGACATCAGATTGAGGAAGAATTAGCTTCATTTTAGCAGTTCGCTAAAGTCAAAGTCAACCCCGGCGAAAGAGGTAACGTTCAGTAAAATTATTGAATTTGCAGATCAACAACCATTCGACTGAGTGAAAAGTCTATGATAAAGTGTGAATAAATGCTAGCGATGGTCCCATTTGCTAGCTAATTGTCATCTGCACCTGTTAGCAAATTGCCGTGTCCCTGTGGATTGAATTTCTAGCAAATTTATACTAGCGACGACCACGTCTGCCTTTAGTGTATCTGCCCCTATTTCTCTCATTCATACTCAGTAAAATGAAAAGTATAAATGGAAATAGCTGCCAAAAAACATGATTTTTTTTTATGAAGGGCTGAAAAATTAAAACAACAATGAATATTTTCATCTCTGAAAACCTCTAAAACCACAAACAAAAAGGTGATCTTTGCAAGTAAAGAGAGGGAACTTCCATTGACTTCTACGTGACTGGGACAGGTTTTACATGGCGTATTGGGCCACTAAAAGCATCCACAAGGTGGGAGAGTCACACTTAGGTTGGATATTTATTATAGTGCCAGTAATCCTCTTTTATATCCTCTATTTAAAGATTGTTTGCTGCAGTACATATTTTTAGTGCTGCTCCTTGAAGTCTATGATTTGCATTCCCTTAAATGTTTCCAGATGAAACCTACCTGTTGCTATCTTGGATTGGAAAGTCTAAGGGAATTAACTTTTGAAGGAATCATTGAGTGGTGGACTGGATGAGCGGATACCTATAGAGGACAGGTGATACAAGTGGAGTGGAAAAGGAATGTTTATGGTGGTGAGAGTAAAATGATGGATAACTTTTACTTATGCTGTTTTAAGGTTCTGATATAGCAAGCATATTAAAGGGGACACCCTGACACTGCTGACCCGCTTCCACTATAATCAATTTGAGTTGTGACTCTTCCACATTGTGAGTGCTTTTACTGGCCCAGCAGAGTTAACCACAGATTAAATCAGAAGGAAAGGCTTGCTGCATTTGGGGATGCCAAATGTTAGTCACTCACCAATGATTTAATTGACTTAACAGAAACCACGGGCCAGTTCTCCTATCAGTAGAAAACTGCACTGGCCCGGGGTTATACAGTGAGCACCACAGAGTGATCTTCTTCTGTCTTCCTCCGTCTTTGTGTGGCTGCGCATGTGCAGTAGAACAAAAAGCCAAACATTAACTAAATAGATGCCTATTTCGTTCACCTGCGCATGAGTTTGCTCCGGGAAATTTGAAGACAGAAGAAGGCAGAAGTGGATCACTCTGCAGTGCTTACTGTTATAACCCCGGGCCGGTGCAGTTTTCTGCTGATAGGAGCACTGGCCCTGGGTTTCAGGTAAATCAATACAGTCACTTGGGGATGCCTAACATTTGGCACCCCCAAGTACAGCAAGCCTTTCCTTCTCCTTTAAGAAGTTTATTTATCTGAATTTATCTGAAATTTTTAACTAAAAAAAGTCTGACCAAACTAGAATACACAATGTAACCTTATTTATTAATGAAAAAGCATTATTTTATCGGATCAGGGAGAAACTCGAACAAAAATCCCAAATGTATTATTTTTCACAATAAGTCCGAAATAGTCTGATTTTCAGGCTAAATCCAGCTCACACCACAGAAATTTCCAAATAGGATAGGAACTTAGTCCATTGACTTATAAACAACCTTGCCAGGCCTGAGATGCTGGATTTTCAGATTTTAACTTTTTCCATCCTCTGGCTATAATAAATCTCATGGACTACAAAATTGACCAATCAAATTCAAACTCGAATCAAAGCTTGCTTGTGTTGTTTATTTGCCTTTTCAGTTTTGCATTACTGCCATTTACTCTTGTTTCTTGATTTTCAGTGATTTTACTGCTTTTTTTCATTGTTGATTTCTTCTTATAGCTTTGTACTTCTGTTTCAGTTTAATATTGCAGATCAGTACTGATTTTTAGTGATTTTATTACGTTTCGGTTTTGTGTTCTGTTGATATCGTGTGATTATTGATCAGTGATCACTTTATTTTATTGAATTTTCAGTTGTAGCTGTTTGTTTAGTGGTTCATTTAGTTGATTTAGTGGTTTGTTTAGTTATTCAGTAGTTGTTCATTAGTTGCTCAATACCTGCTCTTTTTGTTGGGTCACTAGTGAATAGATATTTTGGTCACTAATAGTTGTTGATTTCACTTAGTATCGATTTAAGTTTTTTGGTTGTGGATAGTGAGATAGGGTTTTGTTTCAGGGTGTTTGAGATGGTTAGGCTTTTTCTTCCAGAAAATTCCAGGGAGTCTGAGAGTTCAGATGATTAGGCTTTTTATTCCAGAAAGTTCCAGAGAGTATGAGATTTCAGGGTATTGGTCTTAGTTTTTTTTTTCTTGATCCGTTTTGTTTATCTTAACTTCAGTTTTTTTCTCAAGTCTCTGCCATGCCTGTGTTGCAGTGGTTTTACAAGTTTTGCATAGTGTGATCCAGCTGTCAACATTTTCTGGCAGTGAAATCACGTATTACTTGATTTTTTGTTTGTCATTGCCCCTGATTGTTCTTTGTATTCGGGAATATATTTTGTTGGCAACATGGCAAAAAGGTTTTTTACTGTTGAGAAGGCTGCTGCCCTATGAATGGCCTCCAGCTCAGAGGAGTTAAGTGACTCCGATTCTGAGTTTGTGCCCCCTGAATCAGAATCAGACTCTTCTACTGATGAGTCAGCAGGTGGTAGTAGTAGCACTGTTACTGCCCTTGAGGAGTCCATGGAGTTGGAGCAGGATAAGGAAGAAGAGGTTTATGATCAGTAAGAGGGTGATAGGGCTATTGCTGCAACTGGAGGAGAGCCTGTGTGGGGGCCTCCTGGTAATTTTCCCCCTGAAATCCCCCCCATTTACAACAGTCTCTGGCATTAAGGTGGACACGGGTAATTTTGAGCCAATAAATCTATTTCATTTATTTTGACTGAGATCATCCTACAGGATATGGTCCAATACACAAATGTGTATGCCGTGCAATATCTTACCCAAAACCCACTCCATAGATATGCTCAAGCTCAGGTACGGCATCCCACTGATCTTGCTGAAATGAAGAGGTTTGTGGGACTCACTTTAGCAATGGGTCTCATAAAATCAAATTCCCTGTTATCCTACTGGGATAACACTACAGTGCTATCCCTTGTAATCATATCTGCCACAATGCCTAGAAACCAGTATCAGCTACTACTCCAGTTTCTATATTTTAATGACAATTCTAGGGCTCCATCCCCTTATAATCCTTCCCATGACAGCCCCTAATAAACAGTCTGTCTGAGCGCTTTGCAACAGTGTACACCCCCTCCCAAGACTTCTGTATTGATGAGTCCCTACTCCTCTTCAAAGGGTGCCTACACGTTCATCAGTAAATCCCAAGAAATCATGCCTGCTATGGGATAACATTTTATAAACCTTGTGAATGCTGCTCTGGGTAAACCAGACACTTGACTTATGAAGGAAAGGACTCACAATTAGACCGCCCTGGTTGTCAGTGGCAAAATTGTATGGGAGCTCATCACTCCACTACAGGGCCAAGGTTACCACTTATAAGTGGATAATGTTTACACAAGTATTTTCCTCTTTAGAACCATATATTTATTGGACCCCCCAGCCTGTGGCACCATAACTGAAAAGCATTGCCCAGGGATCTCCCTGACAAAAAATTGAACTGTGGAGAAATGTATTCACTAAGAAATGATGAGCACCTTGCTGTTAAATTTTTTTTATAGGAAAATGTTTTTATGCTGGTGTCAATCCACAAGTCATGGGTGGCGTTGACAGAACTGACCATCTTCAACATAATTTTGGTGCCACCCAAAAAACAAGAGCCTGGTACAAGAAAGTTGGAATATACCTGATTCGAATGACACTTCGAAATTTCAATGTTGTCTATAAGGCAGCAGTAACAGGTCCCAAATTTTCATATTATAAATACCAGTTGCAGATAATCCCTGCCCTTTTCTTTGGTAGAGTAGAGGAGGCAGTGCCTGAGATGCCTGCTAGTGACAATGTGTCTGATTGGTGGGGTCCACTCGAAAATTAAAAGATCGAATAAGGGAGCACATCTACTCCATTGAAAACGCTAAAAAAGAAACTCCTATTGGTAAACATTTTATGCATATATATGCAGGTACAAGTAATAGAGAAGGTATTCCCTTCAATCAGACAGGGTGATATACTATCTGTTATTAATCGCCGGGAGGCATTTTGGATCTTTAAATTGAAAACTAGAAGCCCTGAAGGACTCAATAGAAGATGGGACATAGACTGTTTTGTATAAATCAATATTTCTGGGAGATAAAAATGTGTATACTAATTACTAAAGAAAGGGTTATTTTCCCCTTTAACTGTTTGATAAGTGGGAGTGCCTGAGGATTTTGCGCTTTTTTGTTTTTGATTACATCATTGGTTTGAAAATGTTGTGTCATTTTATTGCTGTGTATTTAAGAGTGTTTTGTTATACACTATTTAGGCTATGATTAAGGACCAGGCTGGTCCGAAACGAGTCAGGCAGTGATGCGCATATGTGATTTTACATTTTTCTAATGGCAAAATAAAGGAAAGAAAACTTTTTAAATTTGGAGGTGCGGTTTTCTTATTTTTCACGATTGGTGGGGAAGCATTTTATATTCACGCTTCCTCCCACTCCTGGAAATTCACGAGCCCAAAAAGCCTGGAAGGTGTGCCGCAAAAGGCATATCTGACTAGATACACAGTACTCTTGCCCAAAGTGCCATTTAAATATACCGCACACAGCTACAGTATTGAAAACGTTGTAGATTATTGTGTACTGATTGGCTTTATTATTAGTATTGGCATCCCACTTTGTAAAAAAAATTATATTCAAGGAATTTGTTGCATTTTATGTTGTGGTTAATTTTGTATTTTCTTTTACCTAAACTGTTCCTATGGTTAGCACTAGGGGTGCAGTCAAGTGGGGTGTTAGGTGAAGGACTAGGGCGTTTAAAAATTTGTGGTGTGTGATGAGATAATATCATCTTACCTTGATGTCACAAAACTTTTTTTTTACTGACACTTCATAAGCTCCCCTCCCTTGTGCTGTTCCTCAGTAAATCGGTATTTCTAGGCAACATTGCGTTAGGTCTCCCTAAAATTTCGGTTTCTGTGGGAGAAGATGCTCCCCTAAACAGATAATAGTAAGTAGAATATTCAGTAACTATTCAGTAGGTTATTTGTCTTTAGGGTTTTGGAGAGACATTTAATTTTGAGTGTTTTTTATCTTCATTTCAAGCCAAAGCAATTCTGCAATTCAACTCTATCCCACTCTAAAACTATGAATGCCATGAATGTTATTAAAAGATTTGAATAGAAAAGGTGTGGTTGGAAAATAACACTGAACAATCCACTAAAATTTTTTATTTATCTTTAAAACTTCTACAAATGCTAGGTTTTTGGGATAATTACTATCAAAAAATATCCCAAAACCTCTAAAAGCCTGAATGGATAAAAAAAAACTTCCAGTAGAATGAGTACAGCTCCCATTTACTTCTATGGGATCTCGACTGATTTTACTTGGATAAGTTTTGTATTAGAATTTTTTGTGAGTTATACACATACATATTTTTAAAAATTACCATTCATAACAAAAAAAGATATATGAATGTTAGTAATTCAACCCCTTAAATTTAGGCAACTTATTTTTTACACTTGAGAAGTGATTAGTGTTCTCCCATCATTCCAGGACATTTGTTATATGGCTTATATGAAAGATTGCAGTCCCTTTCAGCAACAAAAAATATGATACATCCCTAATAGTAAGCAGTCAGAACGTAACCTTAATTGGTGTATAAGTTCCTTTTTACATGTGACTTAAAGGAATTGTTCAGTGTAAAAATAAAAACTGGGTAAATAGATAGGCTGTGCAAAATAAAAAATGTTTTTAATATAGTTAGTTAGCCAAAAATGTAATGTATTTAGGCTGGAGTTGCTGGATGTCTAATATAATAGCCAGAATGCAACTTCCTGCTGTTTCAGCTCTCTTGGACTGGTTACCCTGGTGACCAGGCAGTAACCAATCAGTGACTTGAGGGAGGGCCAAAGGGGCCATAACTGTTGCTTTTGAATCTGAGCTGAATGCTGAGGAGCAATTGCAAACTCACTGAACATTTATGTCCCATGTGTCCCCCCTTCAAGTTGCTGACTAACTCAAAGTTAAAGAGCTGAAAAGCAGGAAGTTGGATTCTGGCTATTATATTAGACATCCAGTCACTCTAGCCTATATAGTTTGCATTTTTCCCTGACTAACTATATTGGAAATTTTTTTTATTTTGTACAGCCTATCTATTTACCCAGTTTTAATTTTTACACTGAACTATTCCTTGAAGAGTATAGTTAATGCTGTATCCCCTACCATAAACGGAGCAGCATAGGTTATGTACATTTAAATGTTTGCTTATGGTTCAAATAAAACAAACACAAACTCAACCAATCATGATTGTATAACACAATTCACATGATAAATTGACAGCCTAGCTTGCTTTCAAAACTTAGAAAATCAGGTTACTGAATATTTGTATACAGCAACATGGACAACCTAAATTTCTAAATCATTTCAAGTGCAGCTGTAAGCCCAAAAATCTGCTGTTTCAATCAAAACAAGTATCACCCCAGGAAAGCAGGTCCTGAGAATGACATGGATGATTTGTTCAAAAGTGGCAGTTGCATTAAATATCAATGTTGGTATAAATTTAGTATGAGCTTAGATTTCCCAGAAACTATTGGCACATACATCATGGCAATAAACTGAAAGATTAAGTGTTAATGGAATGTAAGCAAACAAACAGTGCATTAAAAGAGAGTTTAAATCTTATGCTTTTCTTTTTTTAAATTCATGGCTTTTATAGCTTGCTTTATAAAGGTACTGTCTCTGGAATTACAAGACACTTGTGTACTTGTGTAGAAAAAAAACAACCTATGACACATATTATAAAGGAGTGTGTAAAGGTTACAATCCAATTATACACTAACAATCGCATTTTGATATTTTCCACAATTCTCAAAACACCTGCAGTTTTCTATTTTTTTTTAAAAAAAGCTCTAAAAATGGAAAAAAACACTAATACAAAATGTCACCAGGTAAAAGTTGTCAAGGTCCTAAAGTAGACAATGGGAGCTGAGATGATCCTATTGGACTGTTTCAAATCAACTTTTAGAGGTTTTCAAATTTTTTTCACTAAAATTTTTTTCGAAGTTTTCAATTATTCAAGTATTCGTTCAGTGTCATTTTCCGT
>CM044437.1:55164151-55185161 GCA_024363595.1 Xenopus borealis
GTTTCCAGAGTTTGTCCATAGCCTGTATAGAGAGCTAATATAAAACAATATCAGTGTTCAACTTTAATACTAACTCACAAACTTTCTTTTTGTTCTACCCCAGGAGGAACATAAAAAGAAATACAGAATTTCATCACAAATCCATATGCGGCAAAAAAGTTAATCGCTATTAATTGCTTATTTCTAAATTGCAAGGTCCTAGTTTCTCAGCAATTTAGAAATAAGCAATTAATAGTGATGAACTTTTTTTCACATATGGATTTGTCACAAAGTTCTATATTTCAGCAGATTTTTTCACGAAACTGAAAATGTTTCGAAATAAAGAAATGCCCTGATAAAAATGCCCATTCACTTCAATGCATTTTGAGTGACAAAAGTTTCTATTGCATTGATGTCTCAGTGAGCCACAAAAACTACCTTATCTAAATCTAAACCTGGGACTGTCACCTTGTCTTACATGTGATTTAGCAGTCTTCAGTCTTAGACAGGGGAAATTAGGTATTTATTTATTAGGAGACTATAAATGGAACCTATAGCAGTATTTATGATTAGAATCTTTTTTTTTTGATAAAAACAAATCCCATAACGATTTGGCTTCAGAGCATATTTCCTAAATTATTGAGCACAGTTGGTTCATATCACTGCAAGCAGGCCAATTGTATAATATAACACCTATCTAGTTTAGCTAAAACATACAGATGAGATCAGCTCAAAACTTCTGCATTCATAAATGTAAAATTGATTTTAAAATGAGGGAAGTTTGTTGAGAGATATAATATTTATGAAAATAGTTGATAGGAAGACTGGACTTTTAAAGAGGTATTATTCTGTTTAAAAAAGAATGGCAATAGATTGACAATGATGTTGTATCTTGTATGCTAAATTGCACAAGTAGTCCCACACACATTTTACTGTGATCTGACAAAGGCCATTTGACATGTCATACACACCCTCTAATTATTACTCCTTATTCATGTGATAATTATTGCATGAGGAAAATATATTATTGCAGTGATAACTGCTGGGAGGTTGAAAAGCAGAATATTTCACTAATGAGTCATCCACTTTCATAATACAGGCAGTACTGGGTGCTCAGGGGATTATGAATTGACCATGCACATACAAATCACAGTTTAATAATGGGATTAAGTGAAATTTATCGGTAGAATTAAGTCTGACAAGGCTTATCATTTAACGGTAACACTTTGCTTGCATCACTGTAATGCACATTTAGGGGTCTTTTTTATTAAAGGTTACATCTTGTTTTATCTAAAAATGAATTTTTAGAGGGGGGGAAAAAGTAATTTTTCTTATTTTGCCCCAAAGCAGCAAAAAAATCAGAATCCGTAAATACTCCATCCTAAAACCTGTCAAGTTTATGTAGAAATCAATGGCAGGGCTCCTTTTAACCAACTGTTTTTTGCCTTCACAATTGTCAGGTTTTTTTGGGGGGGTATTTGATGCTGGTTTTTGATGAAAATTTTGATAAATTTGAGGTATTCAAGTTTGTAAGCCTTTAAATTTGAGCTATTTAAGCCTATAAACACGGAAAAATTTGAGATATACATAAAACCTCAGACTGATTTACAAATATAGTTGCTGAATTTAAAAAGTGCCTATTACTATTTGACAATAGTAAGCAATCAAAATGTTGCTTTATTATTCAACTCGATGTTTAAAACTAATAGCTAATTGTTTGCTATTGGTAAATACCCAGTCTAGAACCTGAATTTGTAATTATGCCTATTAAAGTCTGTGCACAGTTTGTAAGGTGAAAGCTATGTACAGGTGTGTTCTGTATCCATAATTCAGCTTGGTTAACCATATCAACACAATAACAATATTATTATTATTATCACATAGTAATACAGTCGCACACAGATAACACACAAAAATGTTGACTGATACTGGAAAAAATAGGGCCCTACTAGAAATAGATCGACATTAGATGTGGGGGGGGGGTCTACTTTCTCCCATGACTTTGAGGGGCCTGGAAAAAGATTGTGGGGGGGGGGCAGGGCACTAAAGTTTTGACACTGGCCAAGTAGTAGTTTTAACAAACATATAAAGGATAACAGAATGTATCCAGATGTTATTGGTCATCTAATAAGCAAGCTTTAAAGTTAAAAAAACCTAATTTTGTACTACTAGCTTCATTCTCCATACTAGTCACCTCTACCATCAAGTGCCACATTTTCACAGGACGGTATGATTATAGGCTACTGTCCCATTCATTCAGAGCAGTGCTATCCATCCTATATTATTCAGGGCGTGAGGGCCTGATGTTATCCTGGTATGTTGTTATACATTTCTCGTTATTTTATGGTCACGTGTTTGGATAATATAGGTAGCTTGGTAGCAATAGAACTACACATTGTATCCGGTGATAAACAGGCAATTATATGATATACAGGCTAAAGCTGGAAAATCTGTGCCTATTCCCTGTGACAAGTGGGGAAAATTTCACCATTTACAAATAAGTAAGTTATAAACACCTCCTACTGTTAATGATATAGCATAACCCATAGAAAGCAGAGGAGTAAATCAACCCAAGAAAGGAGTAGAGGTTTCTTCAAGTAAAATAAATAATTTGTACAGTGTTTAAACTTCTGAAAAAGAAAGCAGTGTCAGGGAAGGGTAATATCCTGTTATTACATTTTCTCTTATAGGACATTCATGCAACTTCTGTTTTGAAACTGATGGAAGAGGCACTGGAGGAAATCATCCAGAATTCAAATTTTGCTTAGGGAAGGGTATGTTAGTCACTAAATCACTAAATATTAAATATTACTTGCAAGCACACAAGGGTAATGCATATATAATAAATGGTCCAATCGGCTGGTATTGAGAATGAAAATCTGATTGGTTGCCATACGTTACTAGATGTGGGCAAACCTAAAAAAGAAGGGATTTGAAAATGTAATATGAGATTTATTTTGTATAAATAAGGAATGTATTAAATCTGATCAATTAATATTCAGAACTTTTTATGAAGTTATTCTTCAGTACTTTTCAGTTTTATCGTCTCAGCAATAGGTCTCTCCTCATGCAGGAGTCAGTGTCTGATTCTGATTGACAGTTAGATCAAATACACCGGTGTGTATGCTATGGGCATATATGGTATGTGTTAAAGAGTGGAGATGTGTGTGTGTGTGTGTTTGTGTGTGTACATGCTGGGTTTTTAATTTGGAGGAGTTGAACTTGATGGTCTTTTTTCAACCTAATTTAACTATGTAACTATGTGTGCTCCTTTAATTTAGACAATGTGTTAGAACTGGACAAGTTTCAAAATATTCAAAGCTGCATTTAGAGACATATTGCTTAGGGAGAAGTGGGGTAGTGAAGAGTAACTTAATTAAGAATTTTGATTGAGTATATTTAGAAAGATATATATATATATATATATATATATATATATAATATTAATTATTTTCCAAAGGGTTTCTAACACCCCAAAGGCTGCAATTATTTATTCTACTATTAAATAAGGATACACATACAAAAGAACATCTACCCTATATTATTTCTTTGTAAGATCAGATAACCATTCATATTATAGGTAGTATGCAATCATTTTAGTACTTTTCATTTTTATACATAGAGACGCACTGGACCATGTCTTACAGTTCAAAGGTTTGTTTCTGTTACTGCCCTAGGGACCATGTAATCCTTTTAAACATGAGGGAAAACAGCAAAAAAATGATTCTGAAATGGCCTGTTTGGAATCAAACCCAGTAATTCAGAGCTACACATAAGCAGTTTTAACCATTACCCTACCATGTCCCCCTGATAACATACAAAAAGGCTGCTCTGGCTGGATAATTTATAGCAACCAATCACTAGTTTTCTTTCAATGATCTGCAATGAGGTTAATGAATGTAAATATTATTAGTCGAAACTGAAACCTTGATACTATATACACTAGGCAAGGTAACTCATTCCAAGCATTTATTGGTGCAAAACAATTGCAGCTAACAACAACAAACAGAGCATTATATTATAGAACATGGCAATGTGATCCCTCTTTCAGTATATCACGTCATCCACTCCCTCCTAATGTATTTCGTGCTACTGAGTGCTTCATCAGAGGTCACCTTTCTTTTAAGGTAATATTATATTAATCGGCGTCGATCCCGCTCCCGTTGAGCCCCGATGCCGCTTTTTGCCGCCCCTTGTAACGGGCTGCTCCGTGCCGCCTGTGGCAAGGTTCTCACCTTGCCTCATGGCCAGAGCGGACCTGATATTAATCATACCACACAACAATGTCTCACTCTGTCAGTATTCAACATGTCAGCCATTCCTTTCTGAGTTTGCCACCATTGGGCCCATCATGAGAGGACACCATACTCTTATGGCATGGTAGCATTATATTTTTTTTATATATGTTTGGGGGGACTTAATCTCACTCAACCATATACTCCTCTAGCTTCCAACCATATACGCTGGTGAAATTTGGCTTTATTACTTTTGATATGCGAGCTGATACACATTCTTTGGAATAACGTGTTCTGTAGAATATTTTCACTCCATAATATGCACTGCAAGCATTGTACTTACTTTTCTTAGGACCCAGTCACAACTAATCCCTAGTTTCCAGAAATCCGATTATGGCTTCTTGGATGTTTATATGTATATATATATATATATATATATATATTTATTTATTTTTTTTCCAGCCATACCTCTATGTTATGATATTCCGTTTTATATAAAGTCAACCCTTCACACAACAGAGAATGTTGAATCATTCACAGTAGTCCCTACTCATGGTGTTTCCAATCTAATGTACCAAAGAGGAAGGGGGTGCTTCTGGGTAATTCACAAGCTAAAACAAAGTTCCTCATGTGTATTGCATTATTTGAAAATAAATGAATATTTTGTATCTGAGCGAAAATGTTGTGTGGCAACGGGGGAGTAAGTTGAAAGCATTGTATTGTAGGGCAACTTCTGCTTCAAGGTGATTAGTGATAACAAGAACTGGCAAGGGAGGTGATTGATGCTGAGTGGACTGTGATAAATTTGGCAACGACTAATCACACGCAATTAAGTAAAAAGTGATAGACTCTTCCTGGTAAAAAATATCTTGTTTTTGCAAATATGCTGACACACTCAGAAATGATAACATGATAATGAAAATATCCAGGTTGCTTCAGGCATGAAGTGTGGAATTAAAGAGATAAATCTTTCAGGCACAAATAAGAAAGGAAATAAACTCTGTTTTTCTTCAAACTCTAACTGCACAATTTGTAACGTGATCAAGATTGTTTTGGTGCCAAAATCTACCTCTCTTACCTGAAAATAGTTATAAAGACAAATCTTTTCTAGCTATAAATACACGAGAAATTATTTTTGCTGTCCGCTATATATTACATAAACTACACACTGTATTTAAAAAATCTATAGGTGCCTCTATTTTCTTTGATTCTGGAAAGTCATATATTTTTTAAACAAAGCTTTACATAGTCCTGGGTCTTTTCTGTAGCATAACAGATCTAACAGATCTAGGTTTAATATGATTCCAGACTTTAACCCAGGGGTCCCCAACCTTTTATGGTTCAGGGACTGGTGTCGAGGTGCCGGCGTCTAATTCTGTGCACCTTGTTAATTGCACGTTAGGCTCAGTGGCCCAGTTCAGGACTGTCCACGGCCCGTTTCTGGGCTGCAGCCTGGCAGTTGGGGACCTCTGCTTTAACCAATAAGTTTTTAATCATACAGCTCTATTCAACATTCTAGCCTATGTTTCTTCTTATTTCTATGAAAGCCTTTCCATTATACAGTGATCTAAATTTACGCTCCAAATATTAAGAAACAAATGTGTTACATGATAAGTCCTGTGACTGTTTCTTTGTAATGAAGATATCCAGAGGCTTGATGTTGCCACTTATTACTTTGCTCACATGTATAGAGCTAATAAATTCTCTTTGATATACCACTAAATCTACAGTGTGCTGCAGTGAATTTGATTTCTTTGTAATGAAGATATCTAGAGCCTCCTGCATAAAATTTTAGACCTCTTCTTGACTTTGGACAAAATGTTGTAGTACTTCACAACTAGCAAATATGGGGGCAGATTCACTAAAGCACAAAGCGTCTAGCGTTAGTGCTAATTTGCCAGCGTGACGTCAATTCGTAACTTTGCAAATTCACTAACACTGACTCTGGCGAATTTTCGCTAGCAATGTAGATAGACTTGCGCAACTTCGCACCCTAACGCCAGACGAAGTTGCTCACTGAAGAAGGATCGTGATTATGCAAAGATTACCATTTTACTGAACGTTACCATTTACACTAGACGTTACTTCGCCAGGTCAGACCTGGTGAAGTTCAATACAATAGATAGGAGTTTGAAAAAAAATGGAAATTTTTTTATAAGTCCCAAAAAAAACTGGCGTGTTTTACCTTTTGTAGGATGATAGTCTGAAAAAGAGCAAAATTTTTTGGGGGGGGCACATGTTTAGGGCAATAGGACAACTTTATTTTTTTTATTAAAGGTTTCCTGGGCTTGTGTAGTGTAATGCAGTGGCTGTAACATAAACTTCTATTATATTTTGAAATTTGCGCCATATGCAAATTAGGCATCGTTAGTGTAAATGCTCTTTGCCTGGCAAAGTAACACTAGCCCAACTACGCTACCGTTTGCCGACCTGAGCGTAACTTCGCACTTTGGTGAATTTGCGTAGCGCTGGCGAAAATTCGTCTGGCAAAGTGCGGCGAACGTTAGCGAAGGCAACGCTAGCGCATTTTCGCTGCTTAGTGAATTTGCCCCATGATCTTTTCAGACTTACAACTTAAATTAAATAACAAATGTCCAAAGCATTCGACAGTTCTTCTTGTGTAGATAAACTTTTACCTAGAGCATGCCGTTATTTCCTGTGTTGATTGAGACTCTGGCCATCTAGAATGCTTTGAAGCAGGCCCAGACTGGCAATCTGTGGGTTCTGGCAAATGCCAAATGGGCTGCTGTAAGTTGCCATAGAAAGTAAGTGGGCTGGTGGGGGCTGTTTGGGCTGTTTGGGCCTCTTTGTAGCAGGAATGGCAGGGGCTATTTTGAATCCCAGTCATTTTTGTATGTCTCATACTGACCATTGCATATACATAATATTTCTAATTACTATAGCTCATTTCCACAAATTTTTTACTCAGAATTAAATATTATTGGTCAGCTCATCCTCAAAACTGCTTCGATAATTTATTTTGTAAGTTTGTTACTTTTATCATACTATAGCCACGTAGATCTCCAATGAAACAAGCTAGTTGTGCTACAACTAAAAGCATGCATCATATGCCCCTATTCAATTAATTTCAACACACCAAGAAGAGCTTTTTAGATTAGAATATATGAGCCCCATATGTTTCCTTTGCAACTACAGAAATATTGTGCACTAAGATATAAATTAAGATTTTATTTAATATTTCCTTCAACTTCACTGTGTTATGAATGTGTAACATAAAATCCACCAACTGAGTTGTGCATGTAGTACTGGGCTCACTACAGGGAGTGTATTCAAGAGTTTGGTTAGTAAATTATGACAAAGGGGCACGTATACACTTAACTTCTCCCAGAAGGCACTTTAATCATGTGTCTTATGCTACCACTTAACTCCAAGTTGTCAACTGCCCCTGATTCATCTCCCATATGTATATCATTGTCAATGGCATTTGCCCATTTGACTTCATGTTCTATGTTGGTTGGTTTGAATACGTACATTAACATAATTAAGGTTAACTTCACAATGTAAGGCTTCCGGGGGGGGGGGCAGTTACCCTGGGGGGAGGAGGGAGGGGGGTCTACATGAAGTGGGGGTACATCTTTTTCTACAGGGTTTCCTTCTCCTTTAAAGTCACTTACTAACTCAGAGTTAGAGATCTGAAAAGCAGGAAGTTGTGTTCTGTTCTCTTATGTTAGACATCCAGTCACTCTAGTCTTTATAAATTAAATTATTGGCTAACACAAATATTAGAAACATTTTTATTTTACCAATTTTTTTATTTTTACACTGAACTATCTTATGATTAACAATATGTCACTTGGCCCTGTGATCATAAAGTGTGAATAATAAATGTTGTTGTCTAAGGCAATGCAACTAATATTTTAATACATAGACTTGGACTTACGTTGGTGTTTGGTAGGTTCAGTAAATTAAAGATCCCTAAAATTGTGGATTTATGGATTGCTTTAGTAGTTAAAATTGCTTTGTGGGTTTCTTGTGGGTTTGTCTCTCTGGGAAATATATCCTCCATGCAGCCTCCCTTATTAAATATATTTTCTTTATATTACCTTTCTGCTATTTCTTTAAATAGTCTATTAATTTCTATAGCAGGCACATTTTCTCTGAAAAAAACTCCACTGAACACTTCCCAAGTGTCTAGATATATTGTGCACTAAATTAATTGTAGACATTGATTGTCTTCATGGGTGTTGCTAATAACACCATACAAATTACATATATATGTCTTGCCTGCTCAATACAGCTTACAACCTAAAATATATATTTTGGTGTTTCTAATTCTTTAAAGGGGTTTTTATTTGGGCTATGAATTTTCTAAATTAAAAGGTCAGTGTATGTGTAATGTTTATTATGTTATCCCCATAGTCATTATAAGTGACATAGCTTGCTGTTTTATCCTAGGTTTCTATTCAGGCTGACTTATCACAAGTTTTCTTATCACCTACCATGAGCCTGCTTTATGTTATAAAGTCATTACAAGAAGGCAGAAAGAGCCATGGCCTAGCAGATTTTTGGGACATGGTACTATTTGAACTCTCCAAAGAAAGGACAGTTTAGGTTTTATCATAACTTTCTGTATTCCAGCATACAGTATGTATTTCCCTATATGCTGCACAGTTCTGCAGGGATGTGTGAGGTTATAGAGGTTGCTGGAAAGAGCAATATTTTTTGTGACATAATAAGAATGAGCGAGAAGAAATCAGAGTAGAGTTTACTCACTCAAAGGAAATGTAGTGAGAAAGGGGCAAATGCAGTGAGAAAAGTGTGAATGGGATGTATAATATTAAGCAGAATGAATAATAACAGAAATGGAAAATATATATAACAATTTTATAAATCTTAAAATGTTTTGTCAAGCGATAGAGGTGTTTGTTTAATATTAACAGGGGTGATATTATCCACATGTCATTTTTTTATTTGTAGCTGAAGTTAACATATATAAAACAAAACTGATCGAGTACATTTTTTACAAAACATTTACAGTTATATCTCCTAAGATGCAACAATGCTAATGTACTTTATGGCTGAAATTCTAGCTTTCTTTACAACAGAGTATTCTCTCACAGTCACCATTGCTCTTATCTAAAAAGCACTTTAGCCTTTAGATTCCCTAGCTGATCATATGTTGAGATAGGTTTCAGACATTTTGCTTTGTTTCCTTATTGCAATATCCTCAAGTCAGTTCCACACTGTTTGCATGTGCCAATAAAACACCTTTAAGTATGGACTCCTTTTTCCCAATTTCCCTGATGGCTCCTGATTACTGTGGATCTGCTAAAGCCCTTTCAGAAACTTGGATTTTGTCTTCTCTTCTTTGACCCTTGCCTGACTCTGAACTATGGTACTTGCATTCTGCCTTGGCCTCCTGCCCCATATTAGGCATATCATAGAGATTTTGAAGCATGCCTTGACATTCTGCCTGGCTTTATCTTGGACTTCTGGATTACTGCAGTTTACAGAGTTGTCTTAAATCTTTTCTGATGTCACTGCAGCAATCCACCAGCAGCAGACCCTTTTTCCTCAATGACTATGTTAGGGTCAAATGAAAAATGAGACCTGGCTCAGCAAAAAGTGGATGAAGTTTATGTACCAATGTCCATCCTGGTAAATCCAGTCTGAAATAAGCTTATGGTACCATATTTAGCCTCCTCATCTGATGAAGACCTGTTCCTCAGCTCTCACAGCAATGCAGGAAAACAAGGCACATGCTTCATCTGCCTGTTTACCTCTGGTCAGGTCCTGGTTGACCAGGAGAACTTATGGAAGACTGGCAGAGGAAGCACCTGCTGTTTTATGCAGACACATTGATGAGCATGGGAGGTGTGTGTACAAGGGCCTTGATTGCTGTTCTAACTTGCCTTTGGCACTGATGCTGTTACTATGCAATAGTATTACATACTCCTAAGGCAAGCTCAAGGAGGACAGAAACCTTCTATGATGCAGAAGGGTAAATATCATTTGAATATTATTCAGTTTGGAAAGGTAAATAATATGGAGCTTTGCCAATTATTATTTTAGTTGTAGTTGATCAAAAATATTCAGAATTTTAGATGCCTTACAGAAATGTGAGATTTATTGCAAATGCACAAGCTGAAATAACAGTGATCCTCATTATGAGGTGTGAGCGATGAGGAGTACAGTAGAAGGGCATGACATTAACTGCCTTCATGCACTTGGCAAATGAATATATACAATTACTGTGCAAAAATGCTTTTATCTCCTTAAACAAGCACTTCATGAAAGGGTTAATCCCCCAGCCACGCTTACTGCCAAGGAACTGAAGAACTTCAGAACATGACCTGACAGCTGTCATGGTGTTAACTATATTTTAGAAGTGATTAGCTCTAAATATGTAAATATGTTGTGCAGCACTAATCATATTCCTAATTTGCAGTAAAGGAGTGGCTATTCATTAACAAAACTGAGAAAAGGGGACTGCAAGATCAAACATAATCCAACAACCATCACCATGATAGATGAAGATGAAGTGTAAAAAGAGCCAAAAAGACAGATTTTATTTGTAAACATTTATGTCAATTTCTCCTTGATTAGAGGATTTTGTTTCAATAATCTTAGCGTAACATATCCTCCTCCTTTTTTTTGGACCCCATCCATATTTAACTCCCTTACGCTGGTTTAAGACCATGACAGATGCTGTTTGGAGAGCAGGATTATGTGGGTGGCCAGAGGAGGAGGCCATGCCTGCAATGTTGATGGAAACCCAGTACATATCCTCAGTGCAAATCTTCTTAAAAATGTACACATGACTGTATGCATTGATATTTTATCTACATACACAAGTATTTTAGTTTTACTATTTGATTTCTTTAAGAATGGCAAATTTCATCTCTTGTTGTTAGACTGTCTCTTATTTTTTTTTTTAACAAAAGATCACATTCATTCCTTCAAAATGTGGATACAGGTTTGCCTGAAGGTTTTTTTTATAGCCTCCCTGCACCAACTATTAAAAACAGAGAAGTATTTTCTCTGTGTCTGGTTAATCTTGTTCAGGGGGAAAGCTAATATTTGAGAATTCATGCTCCAGTAAGGAATTTATCTTTCCACAAACACAATCCATTTAGTTAGGTATGGGGAGTGGGCAATGGAAAAGATTTACCTTTTTTTTAACTATTTTTAAATTCTGAGGTATCGTACAGTAATTCTTGGCTATACAAATAGAGGTCCAGAGCAGGTAGTAGTTATTTGCTTTTTACAGTATATGTGGTCTAGAGCTCCTTTACAGTTTAAAAAAACTGGTTTACTCCACCAACAAACCTGGAATATATAATGTAATTTGTGCAATCTTTATCTGTAAAAATAAGGTCTATATAAATACACCGGTAAACATTCAGAGTAATGCTACTCTGAGCCCTCAAATTAAAAAAAAAATACCACATTTCTTTCCTTCTATTGTGTACACATGGGCTTCTGTATCAGACTTCCTTCTTTCAGCTTAAACCAACAGGGCTAGGGCTTGAGCATGCTCTTTTTGCTCCTCCCTCCCTCTCTCTCCCTCCTCCTGTCCCTGATGTAATCATCAGAGCTATGAGTAAGCAGGAGAGATTCAGGTAGGAAGTGATGTCACACCAAGTTCGTATGTCAGCTACTATCCTAAACAAACAGAGAGCGATTTGATAAATGATTCAAGTATGGTGAAGCATTCTGCAGAATAAATATAGTGTTCTTGCTTGTACTATTGTGGCTAATCTATTGGCAATAAACTGCTTTGGTAGCTTTCCTTCTCCTTCAAAGATGCAGTATAGGTAAATATCATGTAAAACAGTGTTTGGTTTGACTGATAAGAGTTCAGTCACAAGCAATCACTCTTAAAATGCACATCACTGGAGAAAAACTATGTAAAAATGTGTTTACTAATAGTGAAATACAGGTATGGGATCTATTATCCAGAATACGTGGGACTTGGTGCTTTCTGGATAAGGGATCATTCCATAATTTGGATCTCCATACTTTACATCTACTATAAAATAATTTAAACATAAAATAAACCCAATAGGGTTGTTTTGCTTCCAATAAGGATACATTTATTTTCTAGTTGGGATCAGTTACAAGGTACTGTTTTATTATTACAGAGAAAAATGAAATATGTTTTAAACTTTTGAATTATTTGATTACACTGGAGTCTAAGGAAGAAGGAGCTTTTTGGATAATGGATTTCCAGATAACCATATATGGTTAGTACTGTATGTCCTTTAATGTTTTGTATTCATATTCATTATGCCATATTGTGAGTAAAGCCAATGAGCTTGGAAAATGGTATCTCTTTGTAGTTTTTACATTGCTTTAGCTGATAAGAAGGTAGCAGGCCTCTGGGTGACCCCTGTATGACCACCACTAAGGCACTGTGGGACCTCAAAAGATCTTGACTACCAACTCGATGCATCAATCATTACACTGCCAGATGAACCAGGCTGAAAGCAGCAAACCATCAGCTATTACAAGGGTATCAAACAAAAGAACTAAAAGCTCTTTACTAAACAGAAGAGCTTCATTTTTCAATGTACAGCGTGAAAAAAGAAATAATAGATCACTTGAATGCCCAAAATATTTCCTGATGTGGCTACAGAGCTTCTTTATTATGTATATATTCTGGAATTACAAGATTTGGCCTGTGACTAAAGTTGAATAAAGCCAAATTGTATGAAGATCCTGGTTATCAATACATTGAGCTCTAGAATTCTATAGAAGTCATCTTTGGTGTAATTTATACAAAAAACTCTTATGTCTCCACTGACATGACAATATTTTTCTACCCATATAACCACAATAAATAAAATTGTTCTAAACCATATCATACACTTTATTGTTGATGTTTTAGATCTCTGATTCCTTATTTCCATCCAAGATACTAAATGTGCAGGTTTGATGTTATTAGTGGTCTAATTTATTAACACAAACTATGATGCAAAATGCACTTTTCACGCACAACAACATTATTGTGACTGCCCAGCAATTCGTGTCCACCACAGTTGCATCCAATGCACCAATATGGACACAAAAGTAGAGTCTGTTTGATAAAAGGTATGCCTATTGAAAAAACACTCTATTGGAATCCTGGAACCACATCCAGGCTGGTGACAATTCCAGAGTACCCTTGCATCACTGAACATGATTGTGCAGTAGTCCTCTGAGCAAGCTGGGCAGATGCTATGACGCTCCTCACAAGTTTTCACATGTGCAAGGGGAGCATGTGGGCCCAAATAGCTTTTTTAGTGTTTGTAAATAAGGCATTAAGTTTGTAGCAGTTCATACATTTTCTCAAAAGAAGACTTATAATGTTGACATTGACAGAGCAAGATTATTCATGTATTGCCATTTATAGCACTCTGCAGTAGTTGTACCAATAAGTATTTACTGAGTTTTTGCTGAGATTAAATAATCTTCCACCCATATATTGCACCTTAATTGGCCTTGGCACTGGGACATTTTTTTAACTGCTGTGCCCCAATCCTACAGTTTCGGACTTTTTGCTTAAGATAATTTACCACCAGACTAATGTTATTTGACAGAAGAGCGTTATGGGTCATCACAAGCAGACACACATAGCCTATTGTGAATATGCAGGTGAGCTCTACAAAGAGCATAAAGTGTGACCTTTTCTGCACCTGCAACCAAATTATGCGTTCTCCCCATAAGGTCTTCATTCTGTTGTGTTTAAAAGACTGTCAATAATATACATATGTATATCACTTATTGTGTTTAAATTCTCTCAAAAATATAATAGCAACCTGAATAGGAGGCTTTGTATTACATGTTAAATAAAACATATTTTGATGTTAAAAAACCCTGGGAGTAACTACATGGTATCTAATTTACCTCTGGCCCAATAAAAGTTTTACTGCCTAGAATACATTTCCCTTTCCATTATGGGGTTTAAACTTTATGTAGCAAATCCCGTAAACTGGTAATAATGTTGGTAATTAAAGAGCTTTCATTTAATTAGTTCAGCTCAGCTTGCTTGGAGCAAACATATCACTGACTTTACTCCTGGCTAGAGAGTTTGATAAGGATGCTGCTCTGATTGGCAGGAGACTCCAAGCTTAATTAAATTCAGATGCTGCCTAATTACTTCGTCTGCAGTCATAAAATGGCTCTGTTGTCACATTTACCATGTCTCTAGTAGGGTGGGTAAAACCAGCATGGTATTCATATGTTCTGTTTTGTGTGGCAATATTGTTCCTCAGATTCTATTATAGAAAATGTGTCATGTATTTATATTGCAAAGTTGCTCAGAACTAGTTTTTCTTTTATGAGACAAGAATTTTTTTGGTGGTTGACATTTAAATCATGATGTGATGTAAATTATTTATATATATATATATACACACACAGCTTGACTGCCAGAAAATTTTTAAATATCTTTGATATAATAGTTTCATGATGAAATTATGATAAGGCTGCTGATAATTTATTCTTTCAAATGCTAATTATTTTTTGTTTCATCCCTAAAGGATTCATTTTAAAATGTGGTGAATGTAAAGCACTTATATGCACAAAAGTCACCATCAAGTCTTAGCCACAGGGCAGTGTATTTTTGAGCATTCCACTTTAATAGTGTACACAATACCAAGAGAAATAGGCAACTATCACAGGATTTGCCAATTACCCCGTTGGTTAATAACTTGCTTGCTAGTGGTCCATCTTTTCTTATTGATGTCCAAACCGTCAGAATCTGTTAGCTGTCAGTTGGGTGTTTAGGCGCAAAATGCACATAAAGCCCTGGAAGGCTTCAATGGAATTGCAAACCCTCATTCCTCCCTATTGTTCCGCTTTTCACAGGACAGTCACAGTTTTGACAGCTCAACACACAGTCCCCGATTGTTACTGAAATGTCCTGACTTTCTCTTTGATCTCCTGCACTGAACAGTCTGAAAAAGATACAAAGTTTCTAACTTAATTATCTTTTGGCATACAGCCAGAATTTGTGGCAGGAGCACTTATATACTTATGTAACAATTTTAGACAAGCAAATAAGCAATTGTAACAATTTAAGATAAGCAGATATCTTGGGGAAACTGTGACTTGCAGTTTAAAGGGCAATTCACCTTCAGTAGCAAAACTGTTCTAACACATAAAAACTACACAAATATGTTCAAAGTTTCATAACCTTAGGGGGTGTGGCTACAAAAATTGGCATGGTCAAAACATTTTTGTCGTTCTCGAGGCAGCAAATCTTTTTGTTGCTCTTTCTATTTCCGAAATTTTGGGAGTAATGCACCCTGTATTCCAGTGACGTCACGGGAAGGCGCCCCAACAGGAGGACACGAGGACAAACGCTGCAGACTGAATGTGTACACAAAAAACACCACAGACATGCGGACTCCATAAGGGGATGGTTCCTTACCAGGAAAGTGCATTGCTATGTATTTTTATGAGATGCCATGTGAGTGCATTTTTTAAAAAATAAAAAGGTTTTATACTATTTTGCTGCTGCACATCTTTTAACAGCTGTTCAAGAGGAAGAGGCTGAAAAGTCTCTCTATACATGCAAAGACATACGTTCATGTTTGTAAGTACCCACCTGAAATCCATTAAGGAGAGTTCTTCATTAACCCTCTCTAGTATATGTATATATATAAATAGGGTGGTGGCAAAAGTTTATAAGGTTTTACACTGGTGATACAACTAAGCCCCATTTCTAAAGCCCTATGTCTCTGTTTGTTTGTTGGTCCTGTGCCTATGGCGCGGGCTCTTCATTTTTAGATATGGGGTGAACTAACAGATTGGCACTATTAGCATTATTTAAGAACATGTTTTAGCAAATTAATTCTAAAGCTATTACAAAAGGGTTTTGATGTCACATCACAGAAATGTAACAGACGTGAAAATATGTGGCCTGCACAACCATCCTTTTTCGGTGTAAGGAACAGTACCTTGAATAATTTCCCACTTGATGCATAGTAACATGTTACATCCCTTTCTCTTGATCCAGACAGTTTCTTCTACCTCGAGCCCAGGCCCGGACTGGCAATCTGTAGGTTAGGGCAAATGCCAGATGGGCTGCTATAAGTTGCCATAGAAAGTCAGTATTTAGTGGGCTGGTGGAGGCTGTTTGGGCCTCTAAGTGGGATGATTGGGCCTCTGTGTTCCATGAAATGCCACGGCCTATTTTGATTCTCAGTCCAGCACTGCTCGAGCCCCCATTTTGTCATGTTCTGTGATCAGTTCTAAATGTAACAGGATGACGTGTAGAAGTAGAAGTCCCAACTCTGTCTGTTCATTGGGTAATGTAACCTAGCATGCATGTCTGCAGTGAGTTTGTCTGAGAGCTGTGTCTCATATAAATCAGAGGGCAGACTAGTGTATTTTTTCAGTACAGTATGTCATTATCCAATGCAACATGCAACTAAACAATATCTAATAAATGTAGGGCCAGTTGGGCAATAATTTTTTATTTTAATAGGCCAATTCTTAACCTTGCATATTATAATCCTATTGAGTATGTGTTCCACCATTTTGTGTATGCTTGTCAACTAAGTTTCCCAACAACAGGAAGATGAGGGGTATTTTTTCTGTCGGCACAAGTGTGATACTAAAGGAAGCTGCTTCAATGTTATTATACAGTGGATAATGTACCCCCTACTGTAATATATAATGATGCTATAAGTCACCGAAGAGTTATGTGACCATATAAAAGCACGAGGCAGCAGGCAGGGTACATCATGCATTGTAATCTACAGTGAAATCGGGAGGGAGCTGGTGGGGTCGAAGGGGTCAGCTTCCACTATGGCCGCCGGATTTTTCGTCAAATTCGGACACGCTGCATCAAATTCGGCTGTGCAGTGTTGTAAATGGCGTATTCTGACGACAGAATGTGCCGTTTATAAGGATCTAATTTACAGTCTGGTCCCATTGGGAAATGACCAGACTGTAAATTATATATGAATATATGAATCTGCTGAAGGCAATGCCTTAGCTGATATATTCACAAACATACACCCCCTTTTTTAGAAACAAAAGCTTCAAGCTGCAGCAGCTGGCACCCACTCAGTCTCTGGCAATCATTTTCTCTTTTTACAGCCATTAGTTTACAGTGGTGTTACACAGCTCTGTGGGAAAGTGCAGTTCTGGATCGTACCCGGGTGAGTGAGAATGAAGGTGCATTGTTTCCACGTGTTTACCACAGCCGTTTCATATATTCAAATGCAATGGATTGGCGATGCTGGCTTCAGGTGAAGGGACAAACTATGGTGGTAAACAACATTGCTAAATCATCTGTGTATCCTTTGTCATGGCATCTCATGAGGGAGAAATCAAAATGGCTGCTGAATTCCCCTAGCATCTTGATTAGTTTATTGTTTCAATTACAGCAAGCTTTCTTGCTTTCTTCCTTGAAAATCCCAACAAGTATAGTAAATATATATTGAGTTAGTTGGTGTATGATATAAACTGGGCCTCTTCAACTCCTTGTTCTGCCAATATCTGGTTATAAACACCTATTAAAACAAAAACACTGCCTTAGAAATAATAGCCACTAAACTATAGGCTTTTAGTTGCTTATAAAATCTTGTTTTATTGCCTGCTGTGGTTACTCATTGTAAATTAGTCAGTCTGATGTCATTTCTGGCAGCAGTTATCATCGCTAATTTGAAGAGTAGACCACAAATGATCTGAGTGGATTTCACAAAGTATTGTATGAAGTACTACAGTATGCTGGAAGTTTTATTCTCTGTTCCTTGGAGACAAAGGAACTGTCTTTGTCTCACCTCTTCACGTACACTATGCTAGAGCTCCGTATAACAAATACTTTTTATAGTTTTTTTACTGCTTCAAAACATGACTAGAATTTCACATTACAAGGGGGGAAAAATACTACTGCCATCAACTGTCAGATTCAGGGAATGACATGTAGCGCTGAACAGCTGATCCGTGAATGCTTTATCTTAGGAAGGTTTTGTAACAATATTTTTAATAATTGGCTGCATGTATTTATACATGCTATTCCTATATTTCTGACAAACAAATGAAATCATTGCAATTGAAATATTAAAATAGTGATTACAGTAGACTTTTTAATTTGTTTTTGTTGCAATATTCCATATATTCAAGCCGTATATAGTTGTATACAATCTTCCCTATCAGTGTATTATAGCTAATTAAACCGCAGTGTTATAGAAATAAGAACCATATACTCCTCTGATTTTCCTGAGCTATTAATTTCATTCCATTTCATGTAATGCTATTAATTTAGTGACACGCTTGAAGATTTTTATTCAAATAAAAAATCTTCTATGGTTTAATTTACGTTTAGCACAGTGTGACCCAAGGTGTAATTTGGCCATCAGAGTGCAATGCTGGCAAGTTGATGCATTGGGCTTCAGAAGAAAAAGGTCATGCCACTGTTTGTTTCACTTTTATTGTGTATTAAATCAGTGTAAAAGGCAGAGAAGTCTGTTATGTCAGTCCAGATTTACACAAAGTCTGTGATGAATGTTCTCTGCAGGCTGCTGCTGTGCCACTTACAGATAAATTTTGATAAAGTCCATGCCACATGAGGTTCTGGTGGCTGATGACCCCTGACATTTGACCTAGAGACCTAAGCTGTTCTGGAAAGGGGAACTACTGTCTGGTGTCTGATAACCCTAAAGACACCATTCAGATTGAGGTCACCTCCAGCTCCAGGGATCAGGAAGGCATGCCATTTTGAAATACAGAGGCTTAAGTGGAGTCCCTTTAGTGCACCGTGTGTAAGTCTATGGGGCTTTTAACTAAAAGTCCAGTTTCTATTTTTTTCATGAGTCAAATTTTTTTCCTCTAAATATAGGTGTTTTTATAATGCTCTAAAAATCTGAGATTTATCAATTGTAAAAGCCACAAAAAAACTCAATGGGAGCTGTGCTGATCCTACTGGAACTTTTTTTAGCCATTTAGACATTTTTTTTCCCGCTATTTATTGTCCAAATCTGCTTTTTATAGGTTTTCGAGGTGCTCCTATTTTTATTTTTTTTGGATTGGTCAGTTTTTTTTTTCATTCCTGCATTTCATATTCAAATCTTTAAATAAATTACATGGCATTTGTAATTTTCAAGAGAAAATTTGTTTTTTTCTTGGTATCTAATAAATATAATAATAATATTACTGAATAATGCTCGATTTAAATAGTATATTCCAAACATCCATTCCTATCTGCTGCACAAAGATGATTCTGGAACTCTTCCCATGCAGCCCAGAAGAAAAAATGGTGAAGTAGTGCAGGGCAGTTTCAGTCTCTTCTACATAGTGTGAAAAGTGAAGAAAGTGGTTCTGTGAATGCAGTAATATTCTACAAGTGAATCACCTCTACTTTGGGCCTTTCTCCTTGTGCTTAAAGCATAAGTCTGGAGTCTCTAAACTGATTGTAAGACCTAATGAACTAGAAAATTGAAACAAGCTGCAATTTCCCAACTAAGGCTCAGATGTCTTTCTAACCACCTAGGCTCCATTTCAATCATCAGCATTATTTATGTGGTGCCAGAAAGCTATGGTACAATAATATTATAACAAACAAGGAGCAATCATTTAGCAAACAGGATGAAACAATAGGATTAGAGGTCCCACTCACAAGAGCTTACAACCTAAAAAAATGGGATATCATTTTTCCATACTGGAAGCATTACATATAGCCATTGTAAACATTTTCTTTATCTATTTTAATACAAATAATACCTATGTAATATCTTTATCTCATGATACCACCATCCAGTAAATGAGTGCAGTACTTGCATTTTAAGTACAGGTATTTTTCTGACAAATTTGAGAACAGCTGTCTTTTTACCCTCTAGTAGCCTTCTTGTTTAAAGCCTCCTGCAGAATATCACTTCTGTAAAATATATCTTAAATCAAGATTTAATATATTAAAACCAGTTATATTTTATGCAACTCTCTGCAACCTGGAGTGAGGAACAAATATGTTGGTGGAGAAAACAACATAGGTGGGACCATGAAGGAATTCTGCAACTACCACATTTGGTGATTGAATATTAATTATAATTAGTGATGGGCGAATCTATCCAGCGAAATTTGGGAATTGGTGAAAAATTTGAGAAACGAGTCGCTTCACGTTTTTGACGCGTCACGTCATTTTGAATGTGTGTTATGTCATTTTTGTTGCGTCATTTTCAGCGCATGTCGCGTCTTTTTCACTGTATGTAGCACAATATGAACTGTTTATCTTGTGGTCCTGATAGGTTTCCTACTGTATTCTGCCTGCCCTATGTTCCCTGTGTGTGCCATACTCTGCCTTCCCTATGCTCCTTGCTTGTGTGCCATACTCTGACTTTCCTTTTCTCCTTGTGTGTGCCATACTCTACCTGCCCTATTCTCCATGTGTGTCTGCCATACTCTACCTACCCTATGCTCCCTGTGTGCACCATACTCTGCTTGCCCTCAGGAAGCACTGAGAGTAGAGCTCGGTGTTGCCCCGGTTATTTCCTGCAAACTATCATCTGAAAACCTATCTTCTTTTATGGTCTGACTTCTCCTGTTCCTCTGAATGTTACCAGTGAGCTCTGGTTCTGTGCTGGTGCTGGTGCCATTTTGTGTGGGAACAATATTTTTTTAAAGGTTTTTAACACTTACATTACATTGATTCAACACATGCATTACATTGATTCAGCGTTTCAATGCATTGTCATGCAATAGTCATACAATGTATTACATACAACTTTTGCAAACTGTATAAACATATCAGTGCCCAATCCTTAGTACCTTTAAAACCTTTTCACACCAGTTGCCAGAGGAAACTCATCCATCCACTGGCCCCATATCCTTTCAAATTTGTCAGA
>CM044437.1:55209516-55219658 GCA_024363595.1 Xenopus borealis
TTGTAAGGGAGGGAGCGGGAGCTGGTTTACTTAAATTACTTGTAGTTGTTTGAAGTACTTTAGTATTGCGGATAAGTAGTATCGCCGCTTTGATAAGCCACGTGTCCACTGTTTGCTTTTTTTATTAGTGTTTTTATGGACAAAGTCCAGCACTGCTAGCAGTTTGGCTGGGCAGTGGGTGTGTTCACAAAAGAGCGTTCTTATTGGTAGATATTATTAAAAGTTACATTTTAACTTATATTACTTTTGGCATGCTGCTGACTGAACTGGTTTGCTTTGAAGTGATAATTGAAAACTCGTCTCTATTTGTTTCCATCTCTTCACCTATTGTAATTTGTTTATACTATTGTTAGAAACCTGCAGCATACAAACTCTAGCTGGCTCAATAATTGGTTTGAAATCGTTTGAAAAACCACAAAAAAAAAACTTTTTTAAGCCATTCAGACTTTTAGAGATTTTCTGATTTTGCATTCCTAGTAACTGTCTGAAAAACTCTAATATTTAGAGGTTTAATTGTATTTGTATTCTTTTCAAATCATTTAGCGCTTTTTTGTTTGTGATTTTTATATTTGGATCCTTTAATAAATTACATAGCAGTTGTAATTTTAGAGAAAATCAGTTTATGCATGTTGTCAAAATCTGAAATTTTCAAAAACTCAGTTTCAAAAACTGAAATGAGAATGCTGAGAAATGGGCCTCCATGTTTTATAAAAGGATTATATTTGGCATAGGAACTTGGTCTCTTATATTATTAAAGGATATTTATAAAGGTCAGCAAACCACACTACCTAACTAATATGTAAAGTTTCATTGGGCTTGGTTATGAACTTTTGTTATTTGATTTATTATACAGATGCAGCCACTTGGATTTGTGAGTTAAATGCGTCGTGACTCAGGGCTAATTGAAGAAACTGTGTTATCTAAAGTTATCTTAACTCATTTAATGCATTTAACCTTTTCATTAGCATACCAAAGCACCATTGTTTTCAATGATGAACTCTTTAATTGGATGGGATGCTGTGACACAATATTCTGTGCTAAGTGGGATAAATGGGATAGATGAGTTAAGTTTTTCTGTGTCAAATGCACAATCCAAAGGGGCTTCATCTGTATATAGATATTGGAATTTGGGTCAACAGTTTGGTTTAGTATAAATTAATTTATCGAGCACTTGCCAATGGGCTTGATGCTCTTTTTCTCAGGTTTGGACTGGGCCGACGCGAAACCCAGGGCCGTTCCTGCCATGAGTCAAGGTGAGAACCTTGGCTCAGGTAGCACGGAGCAGACAGTTACAAGGAGTGGCAACAAAATGCCTCTTGTAACTTTAAGAGTTAAGGGTTTTAACCTGGAAATTTGGCTACACTAGTGCAGAGAGCGCAATTGCACTCAATGCACTAGCGATACTGCCCCCCTTTGACCGGCTCCGACGCTGATTTTTAAGTGTGGGGTGGGACACCGGGAAAAAATTTCGCTGGCCCAGACCCACTCCCTGCACTGCCAATGCTTACTTCCCTCCCTGACCCCAGCACACAGAAAAAGGCATGTGCGTGCACCTGCAATGTGGGAGGGGGGGAGGTGCAGGTAGCAGCTGGGGGGCCTGGGGATTGAGTTGGTGGCCCCTGAGGCTGCAGGCCCAGTGGGCCCTGGGACCCCCAGTCAAATGCTGCTACTACTGAGGTTCTCCAGATTGAAGTTTAACCCACTGGTACTTCTATGAAATGTTCTACTGTCTCTACCTACTGGCAAAATTGAAGATTATTTCTATCTGACAAATATTTTGATAGGGAGTATTAATTATTACTGTAGAGACAGCACTTTTTTTTTTTAAACTCTTGGTGCCCTACAGCCAACAGATTCTGATTGGCAACTTGTGCAAATGTAGATAATGTTTTAGGTTTCAACATACCTGCCAAACATTGGCCAGTTTTAAAAGATGTATTTATATATTGTATATTTTGTCACAAAGACAAGTTGGGTGAAAATCTAAGGTGGGCAAAAGGAAAAGGGAGACTGATCCTGGGTTTATACATCCCAACAGTTTTGCCAGATTGTGTGAAGATGATGGGAGTGTGAACTCTGGATTGGCAATTCTAGATGGGGCTGATCTCTCTCAACAACTGGGAGACCAGTTTCACTAGTAGTGGTGGGGAGGAGAGCAGAGGCAGACCTAAACAGATTGTGGTTCTAGGGGATTCAATTATTAGGAAAGTGGATAGGGTAATCTGTCGTCCAGATCACTACAACAGAACAGTTTGCTGTCTACTGTACCTGATGCCATGGTTCGGCATGTGGTTGATCGGATAGACAAATTATTGAGTGGGGCTGGGCATGACCCAACGGTCTTAGTACATGAAGTAACACTTTAACTAGGTGTGTATGAACTACCCTTTAAAATATGCATTGTTGAATCTATTTCCTATAGACACACCTCTAGTTACTGCAGAGTGACTGCTGTGTGTTTTATGACTTTATAGCTATGTTATATTCTGAAGGTCAAATGTCACCCTGCAGTAACTAGAGCTGGGTGTACCCCGAGCAACTGCTGTGTACAAGTTCTCATCCCTGTGGGGACTTATACTGACCAAAGGTGCTGTGAATGTATGCCTATCCACTTTTGCTGTATGATCCGGCATGCCCTGAACCACTGGTGCCCAATTATTGCACCCTGCATCAAGTTACAGTTACACTACACCCTGCCTCCACACCCTTTGTGAGGGCTTACTACCTAAGAATTGAGGTCTCATCCGGAGCATAGTATTGGTAGTGGAGCTCATAGTAGAGAACGGTGCACTCAATTTACTATGGCACTACAACAAAAAGGGTCTAATTACAAAACACAATTAAAACAGGATCAGAGGGCTCAGCTCATAATACATTTAAAAATCAGTCCTGCCGCGTTGAAAACTCTTTTGCAAAGTGCTAAATCTTGTTCTATTTATGGCTTATCGAAATGCTGTTCACAAACAAAACACACTGTTTACAAAGCACACCTACCACCAATGCGCAATTTCAATCTGTTTTGATTAATGGGCATAATAGGTTCAAAGTACAGGGCCTACAAACACAAGGGAGTCCTGGAATTAGCATTTAATTTGCAGGCATTATGTTTTTCTTAACATGATGAACCCATGCCCATAACTGACTTTCAACTAGCGCACAGATTCTTAGGACACACATCCATCCATACTGTGATTATTTTAAAGCTGCTATTATAATTCATTACTTTAAAATCATGATTGCATTAATTTGTTAAAAAGATCCAAATATAAAAAGTAAAAACAGGAGGGGAAATGCTGAATGATGTACATACTAATATTAAAACCTCTACAAATGTGGGTTTTTCAGATTACTATTACTAGCGAAAAAAATCCAAAAATCTTTTAATCGTGGAGGTTTTAAAATGGACTTTTGAATAAATTAAAATTTTTACAGTTTTAACTGGCCTCATCGGTGCTCCGTTTCTTCTATCTACTATGGCCAAGAAATCACCGCTGGGGATGACCGTGTACCTGTAGCACCCTGAAGCCAACTGTGGTCCGGTAAGTGCTCCCACTAATCTATTTTTTCTGAACCATATGGATTCAACTGCCAGATCTTATAAGCATTCCCCATATACTTGTTCAGCATGCAGCCAATTGCAATGAGGCCTATGTTCCAGCTCATCTACATACAAATGTCCACCTTCCTGCTTTAGGCTATGGTTTCTAGAGCCAGTCCTGATTCACAACCATTCATTTCGGTTAGGAAAGAGTTACCAAGCACTATAGCAGCACACTTGGTGATTAAGTAAATATTAAGTTTCAATATTTTGTGGTTTATTGGCTTTTATGAGGGCCTTTTTTAAGATGAAATCAATAATGTATGATAAACTCTGTAGTCATACCTACAAAAGACCATGCAATTGTGTCAGAACAAAACGATTCAATAGCCACAGAGAAATTTTCCTTTATCTGTCACTTTCTGTTCTACAAACTGCTGGTCCTGTCATTTGAAACAGTGTAGCAGCACCCATCTAACAAACCTGTAAATCAGTATGTAAGACATTGTAGGAGCTGGAATCTTGGCTGCAGGAGTATTGGCTTCTGCTAAATTGTCAGAAATTGCTTTCAGTTACAATTATGTTTACAAATAATATTTGCAATTATTGGAAATTTCCTTAGAATTACAAGAAAAAGAAACTGAGTGGAGTCTCCCTTTAAAGGGGACCCGTCACCCAAAAGAAATATTCAAAATCCTATTTTATCAGGGAGGGGCAGACAATATTTGATTGACAGCTGATATTTTTAAATGAGCTTACAACAGCTATGAATGCTTTAATAATAAAATAAAACAGAAATTGGATTTCATGTTTAATTTGAAAAGGACTTTTATTATACAGATTTTTGTGTCTGGTTGACAGGTCCACTTTAAATATTGGGTTTCTAGTACACCTCAAGCTGAGGACTGTTTTGCATTGAAATTTGCAGCTCCAGCAAATAAGATGATCTGGTCCAGATTTTTTTTTAAATCTAAGGATGGCATCAGCACATAAAGACAGAAGTGAATCACAGCACCTTCCTATTAGTATTGTTTATTCATAAACAGTGATTATCTAGCTTCCATACTTCAGCACCTGCAACTTTTTTCTGGAAACTGTGGCAAAAAAGTCACACGCATGAAAAGTTCTTTACTGCCCATTGGCTTCAATGCATTTGGACAGAAAAATCACTGAGACAAAAAAAGTCTCCAAGACAAAATTGGCACTGAGAAAAAACGCCCATTGACATCCATTCTCAGTATGCAGTTCTTGTAGCATGGCAGAGCTCACAGTATACCGCTTTTGTTGCATGCCATGCTGTATATCAGAGTGGAAAATTATTCTGTCTGGATTATTTTTCAAAGACAGGCAAGATTATTCTTACCTCAAACTGATTTAGGAAGGCTATTTAAGGGCATCCAATTCTGTGGTCAACGTATTTTTCCATAGCATAAGGCAAAGTGCCATGATGTATCAGTTTAACCCTAGCTACAACATACAGTATATTATTTATTTTAACACAATAATGAATTCACAAGGTCGGTCTTATAAATAATGAGATTTACAGACAATAAAAAACGAATCAATAAGATCTTTATTGAAGACATATATGGAATCGTATCTGCCTCTGATTGAACAAGATATTATATGGAGTCTTATCTGCCTCCAATTTTTAACTAAGGCTTAATTCTTGTTCCAAAACATTATTACTGTTTTTTATTGTTTGTATATAGTACACAAGCTGATTCTCCATGTTTTACTAAGGCACCTTAAGGGGCTGATTACGTAATAATCATTTTTACTTTTTTTCACGAATCATATTTTTCTCTAAAAAAATCATGTTTTTTTTAATTTCACTAAAACTCAAAAAATCTGACAAAAAACTGAACATAAAACTTCACCAATTAAAAGCAGTTGAAGTCCTATAGAAGGTTTTAACCAATCCACTTCAGGATTTTTTTTGCTAGTAATTGTCTGAAAAACTTACGTATTTTTAGTACATCATTCAGCGTTATTTTAGATACTTTTTATATTCAGATCTTTTAATAAATTATATGGGATTTGTGGTTTTAGGGAAAGTGAGTTTATTTGTGGTTTCAAAAAGCTGTAATACCGTAAAAATCGACCTTTAATAAATGGGCCTCCCAGTGTTTTTAGATTCAGACGTTTATTCTCTGTCTCATGTGTGTGTTGATATATTTTTTTAAAGACTAGTTTGATACATATATTTGTCAAATATCACGTAAGTGATTGGATAAAACCGATATTGCCAGCCTATCCTTCCTGAAATATGTACTAAATGCTGTGTATAGGGCTTTGTAGATAAAGCCCTACTCTCACAAGTGTCACTGGCTACAGGGATTACGTGACAAATCTTGTGGAGGTTGAATGGGCACATAGTCAAATTATTGTACATAGTAGAGTTAAAAACTAGTGCATCTAAATGATATTATGTGTGTGCTCCTTCCTACTGTACATAACTATTCTGACTATTTTTGAAGCTGATGACAATTGCTATACTATGAGCACAGAAATAATCTTCTGGTTTATTTGGATATGGCAAGAACATTTCTAAGAGTATAGTTTGACTAGTAGTGTCAACTTTGCTCCTACGTTTGCAGTGAATCATTGTAACATGCAGGATGCTTTGTGCTATTTTTGTTTCCTTTTGTTAGAGTGGAAGCTCTTTCTGCCTGATCTAGTAAGGAAAAGTCCACTTTCAGTCCTGACAAATAAATGTGCTACGGAAGAGGTGTGGGTTTCATGCCGACCAATTAATTTTCCTCTGAAGGTTTCAAGTAGTTTTCTGAATGGCAATTTGCTAAAGCAAGACGCACATAAATAATGTTATGGAGTTTTAATTGACATGGGAAACAACTGAAGAAATAGTGATTTTTTAGCTAACTGGGTAGAAAAATATTTTTTATAGGAGATGTCCTCTCAAGCCATCTGAAAATACTCTTCTAGTCAGTGCTGCATTTATCAGTAGACTTTGATTGACATAACAATTCTATATTTTTGGAAGTTTAATAACCTTATCGCTTCCAGCAGCAGCTGCACAACATCTCTGGCAACAAAAGGAAATAGTTAAGCACAGCAGATATGTCAATGTCTGGTTGGTCACTTCATTAAGACCCTAAAATATCCATGGTCAACACCAACTTGAGGAAGCGAGGGGCCATGAATAGAGGTCATGTTCTGTCAATGGAAGGGTATGAAGGTCAAGGGAAATACTACTTAACCCAAAGAATGGTGGTTAAGGGAAAAGTCTCAGAAGATATAATGCAAACTTCTACATTTATAGAATCTGAAAAAATACAGTACATGTATAATTAGCTTACATCCACAGCATGCTTACTTCACACAATTACATGGCATAGCGATCAAAAAGAGAATGCCAACTGGAAGAATAAAACAAAGGATACACTGTATCCATGGTTGGTTTATAGGTATGACAGTAAATTATGGATATTGCAGAAAACTGGGCTGATTGGGAAGGCCACCAAACTGATCTTCCCTGCATGTTGAGTTAAGGGTAGGTGCAGGTTGGGGGGGTACCTTCCCAAACTCATGCTTCATGAATACAGCACTGTGGAATGTGAACAGCCCTGCATCGCCAGATTTGTGAAAGCCCTTGTACTCCATGATGGAACACTGAGACCTGCTCCTACAGAGGCGCAGGGTGCAAAAGGCATAAAACATGTACCCTGCCCCACCAATGATAAATGAACCCTCCTGTGATCAGGTAAGGCAACCTAACACTCATTTAAAGGAAAAAAGATGTCAACTCAACACCAGGCACAATTTCCCAAGAGGCATGTGACTGAACCACTGATATTTGCATGAGAAACAATTACTTAAATTAGTATGAGACCTGTTAACCAATCTGGGATTTTCTGAATTTGGATCTCCATACCGTAAGTTTAATAAAAATCATAAGAATTTATTATATGAACTTTGCCTTCAAAACAACATTCAATGGGGTAGATTCACTAAAGGGCAAAGTGGTCGTTGCTAACGAAAATTCTGCAGAAATCTAATCTGTAGGAACATCGCTAGTTCACTAACAGGCGTAGAGGACAATTTGCTAGTGACAGTTTCATTCACTAGTGAATTGTCCTCTACGCCTCTAGCATTCGTTCGCACCCTATTGACAGACAACTTTGTGCTCTGGCAAGGGGTTGTTACTCCACAAATTCACTAAAATAGCAAATTTTACTGAACATTACCTATTTGCCACCTAAGACCAGGAGAACTGATAAAACAAAGCTACATCTTCCTCAATCTTATGTCAGCACATCATATCCTGTATGCCAAAAATGCATTAAAGTTGTGAAAAGTTGTGAAAACATTTTTAAACTACTTTAAGGGCATTATCTCCTCTGTCTTTATTATGGCTCATTGAACATGTGTTTGAAAAATTGTCCACTTCAAGCATTTGCACCAACATTACTAATACAGTAAAGACATCCATACAACTTTTAAGTACCCACCCTATTCAAATTAACCTAAGCGCAAGAGTGCTAGCAAAGCTTCGCTAAGCGGAAATGAGCACTAGAGAAAATTTCCTATGAAATTCTCCCCCAGCAAAAATAGCTCAATGTTCGGCTGCTGAGACGCAACTTTGCATTTTAGTGAATTAGCATAGTGGTAACGAATTTGCGCCTGGGAAACCAAAGAAACAAAGAAAAAGGAAATCATTTTTTAAAAACTTAATAATTGGCTTAAGGTGGAGCCTATGGGAGATGGCCTTCACATAATTCAGTGCTATCTAGATAATTAGTTTCTGGAATCTGAAAATCCACCATCTCAAGACTGTCAAGGTCAAGTACCAGTCAATGGCAAATGTCCCTTTTACAATTTGAAGATTTTGTGATTTGTGCTGGGTTTCTTCCGATAATCTGAAAAATTTGAGTGGTTCGGGTGTCAAATCTGAAAGATTTGTACGATTTGTGTTTTCGATCAATGTTCCCAATTTTTTTTTCGTTATTTTATTGATAAATAAGATAAAATCATGGATGGGAGTTTGGTCGAGCTTGGTTTAATAAAAACATGATATAAATTAGAGTTTTTGTAAATAAACCCTCTAGTCTTCCTTTACCTTACACTGTCATTTATCAACTTGGTTACACAAGTAATTTTTTTCAAGCACTCACAACTGGAAAGGTAATTTGTATAGTAAATGGCTTAAAAAAAACATATATTGGGAAGGAGGGAAACTGAAATAGAATGAGAAGAATTTGATTTATGGTGTTCATGCTTTTCGTGTGCACAGGAAATTTTAGGATGCATCCATTGTATTTTGGAAAACAGCTCCTAAAATCCTTTCCCGCATCCCTTTTCCCATAGAGCACTTGGGGTTAGAGAAGAGGTTAGCAGTATTGTGTTGCTAGGAGCTGAACTTTGTGTTGATTACTTTCTATTCTGCATTCTAAATTAGCAACGTCATTAAACTCTGCTTTCCTAGCAAGAATTGAGACGGCGGAAGCTTTTCCTGCCTCTGGCTGCACGCAATGAACGCATACTGAAATTGGATCTTCCTGCCCACCCCAGAACTCACAAAATGCAAGTTCAAGAGAAATATCCTAAGGAAAAAAACTTTGCCATGAAAATACTTATCCATTCTTCTACTTAAATGATTATGTTTTATATTGAAGAATATCTTATCATGTGCTACTATATAATGTATAGGAATGTGTATGTTCTCACTGACTACATGGCCTTCCCACATAAAGGAGGGTAAATTTGAGACTGATGAAATTGACCTGACTGTGTGAATGTGATCAGTACTCTGTTAGCTTGTCTGGAGCAGGGACCCATGTGGATTATGAACTGTAAATTGTGCTGTAAATGTGTCTGCCCTATATAAATGGGAGATTATAATCAATAATGAGTTCCCGTGAACACCAGTTTAGAGTGAAATACAGTTAGTAGAAACACTTCTAATAACAGTAAATGGATAACTCCCTGATCAATCATCTCAGATATATTACTTTGTGTACATTAACCCCTTTTTACACTTTCATATTGAATTTATCTCCCACATAAACAAATCACTTGACTGTACTGTCAGTCAGCACTGTTTATATACATAAAAGAGGAAGAAAGGCAAGGATCTGATCAGCAATTTCACTGATGCAATGTAGCACCTATGTTAGTAAACCAGCCTTGCAGACTTTCACACCAATCACAGCACTTTAGCACAACACTTTTATCTAATAATCTGGGGAAATATTGCAGGGTATTTAGGTTCTGGCTAAAGGTGGCATAGAGGTTACAAAAAGCAGACCCAAAGCAAAAAGTCACAAATTAAAATCCCAGCAAGGTTCTTGTATGACTGAGAAAAAAACAGCAACATCAAGAAGGTTTTATACATTTTTGTTTCCAGTCAGTTAAAAAAACATTTGTGAGGTGGAGTTCTGCTGTTGGGTGATCAGTCTTGTCTCATAGTGGCATTCCATTCATTTCAGATCTTATGGCTCTCTGCAGGTAAGTGACTCTCACCACAGGGAAACCCTTGCTCTGTGGATGTGCATTGTATATTGATGGATTATGGATGCTGAAACAAGACACAGTCTTTCCCAAACTGTTGCCACAAAGTAGGAAGCACAGAATTACAAAAATA
>CM044437.1:55230914-55244818 GCA_024363595.1 Xenopus borealis
CCCCCCCCCCCATCCTTGCAAGGGTATCTGGACCAATGTTTCCTTTAAACTGTACTATAGTTTGCGCACACACAAATTTTGAGGCCAGTCTGAATTTATCTGCTATGTGGTAAATTAAATTCTATGTCAACTGCAACTTCTAGCAAGCAGGGCCATCATTATCCGATTGTCTCCTAACAATAGGAAAATGTAAGGCTATGGGCACACAGGCTGAAGGCTCCAACTGTTCTCAGCCTGCGTATTTTTGCAGGCTAAGAGAAGCATTTCCTGGGCACAGGCAAGCAGGATAAGAGTAGCAGCAGGGGAGCGGTTTCTCGTAAAACGCAGGCCTAGATCTGCAGTCCTCTGGCCCTAGCCTTAAGCTGGCCATCCACGGCCATCCAGATAAAGCTGCCGATATCAGTCGTTTAGACCGATTTGACAGCTTATCCTGTGTATGGGCGGTCGTAATCCGATCGTTTGGCCATAAGGCCGAACGTTCCGATTACCCCGATATAGCCCTGCAAGTTAGTGGCATATTGGGGAAAGATCCGCTCGTTTGGCGACATCCCCAAATGAGCGGATCTTTGCATCTGTTGCCAAATTTACTGTTCATTTGCTCTACATATATATATATATGTAAACTGTTGTGTCTTGTATCTGTAGCTGCAGTGTTGGATTTATTACATGTGTGACCCCTAAGCTACATCCACACAAGCTCTCCAAGCTGCTGCTGGGTCCAGATGCATGCAAATACAGGCATGTGTGTAAGAAGCTCGCCTGTTGGGTTTGGTGCCCACCCATGCCTTGCGTGCCATTTTCTTCCAGCAGGTGTGTCCAACTGAAGCAAGCAGGGCAAATAAAAATAGATATTAAAAGAATAGAGAATAGAAAAAAGCTAGATATGCCCCTGATTACACTGGATATTAATCTATCTCTGACCACATAAACTATGAAGCAATATGGCAGACAATGAGGCTATAAATGTTTTTTAAAAATCAAGTTTTATGGCACACTTAAAAACATGCATGCTATGAAACATGTAAAGGCTAGTACAAGTGCAATGTGCAAACAGCAATTTTGGGCTCAAACCATATTATATTATCTAAAATACAGCATTTTCCAAGATTGTAACAGTGTAACTGCAGCCATGAAGTAGCAAGGCACCTTGCACAGTGTATGAAATTAGCAGGCAGCATTCGCAATGTATGGGTGAGCGGAACGTTTTTGATACTAATAATGGTTTTGATGGTAATATTGGTAATATTTTGCAAGCACTACCTGCAGCCACTGTACTTGGTTATAGAACACAATAGGGTACAAAGTACATGCAGTAGAAACAACCATAGCTAAAGCAGAAGAAGCACAAAGGCTCAGTGCACTGAGGTATAAGAAGATTTGAGTCAGGCATTTGGAGGTAAGGGAAGGGGTCAAGCTACTGATACTAGAGTCCTGCAGTGGGTCGAGTACCCGCGGGTTACCCACATAAACCTGCTGTACCCTGTGGGTTGTGGATAGAAGTTCTGGGTGCAGGTATAGATGAGGGTTGGCAGTTCTGGTGTTCTCAATAGCAAGAATTTTCTGATCACTTCTGGTTTACAATCACAGCACTTCCTGATTCTTGATGGTCAGCAGGTCGCTGATTGGGTTGCAGAGAAGGTACTTGCGGGTAGGTTCGGGTAGCGGGTCCAAGCAGGTAAGAATGCGGGTCCAGGTTGTGGATTGCGGGTTGCGGTCGGGTACGAGTTCAAAAAAATGGAACTGCGCAGTACTCTAACTGAAACATTGGATTAAAAATGTAAACAGCCCAAAAATACAAATGGACAGAGAGGTTCTGCTTTGAAATGGTTCTTATATTTTCCAAAAACTTTAAAATAACAGAAAATAGCTAAATGTTTGAATATGAGAAATGTACTAATAATTGGAATGACTTTGATTCTGCAACATACCTAGGGGCTCATTTACTAAGGGTCGAAGTGAATATTCAAATGCTAAAAATTTGATATTCAAAGTAAATTTTTGAAAAACTTCGACCATCGAATAGGTTACTTTGACCATTTGACAAGTTGAATGGTCGAATATTAAAACCCTTCGACTTAGAAATTCTAAGTACTGTCTCTCTAAAAATCCTTCGATTTTTTTTTTTACTTCGCCAAATAAAAGCTGCCGAAGTACTATGTTAGCCTATGGGGACCTGGTAGACTATTTTTCTAAGTTTTATTTTATTGAAGAAAAATCGTTCTATTATATGCTAAAATCCTTCAAATCGAATGCTTTTTCTTTAACCGCAGAAATGCCAAATTCGGTGATATTCAAAGTCGAAGGATTTTAATTTGATGGTCGAATTCCAATGTAATTTACACTTCGAAATTTGACCCTTAGTAAATCAGCCCCATACTGTATATTTGGCTGGCCATTCCATTAGAAATGATCTCATAAAAGTAGACATTGCTTTATCTGAAGTTTTTTTTTCTTTTATGTTCCATTGAAATATTAACCTCTAGCCAAGAATCAGACGGGAGAATGTAGGTTTCTTAAAAGTGATATTACAAAACATTAAGAGAAGGATTTTACAAGGTTTGACATATGCAAGAAAATATATCTTCCAATCAAATGAAATTTTATAGGTAAAATGTTTTTTTTCCAGATAGTGATCTAGAGCCCAGAATGGGGAGTTCAGTTTAATAACAATAACTCTGGGGGACTTGGCTGTCAGCACTCTGAATTAATTTACTGAAAATGGCATAATCCATAGCATCTTTTGGCAGAAATGAAGACATTAAGGGTAATTTATTGTTCTCACAACATGCTCTTTGTGTTTTCAGATTACCTCAGGGAGCAATTTCTCACAGAGGAGACAGCTGGCTCAGAAAAAAAGGAAAGGGAAAAAACTAGAAGGAAAAAGCACATGTTGCATATATACTGGAGGATTTGAAGCAGGGACCCTGTTGACAGATTGGCTTTTATAAGAATCCAGTCTGTGCCAGAGAGGGATTTCAGGAAGAGATACAACTTACACTTGCCAAGGGTTGGCACTGTTAACACTTGGGTTTCTCTTTACAAGATGGACTACACTTTGTTTTCTAGGACCATGCTTCTCTCTTATAGGTGGGCTCTGTAGGCTGGGTTAACCATGCCAACTTCACACACTCAGAACTGTACTAATAGAGCATAAATGATAAAAATGTGGCATTGCAAGTGATGATGTGCATAAAATATTAGCAGATCCTCGATGGCGAATTGTTATCTGACAGCTGCAATAAAGGGAAAATGCAAATGGCCAGGAAGCCACAGAGGAAGATCCAAACCAAATAATCAGATTATGAATTGGCATAAGACTGCTCCAGCTGGTTGTACAGGTCACATCATTATGCCAATCTGTGGGATACTAACATATGGGAATGGTCAACTGCTCAGTAAGTCTGTGGTTAGTTCAAGAATAGGAATCGCTATCTGGAAACCTGTTAACCAGAAAGCTCTGAATTATAGGAGTGTCATCTCACACAGACTTCATTTTAATGAAATAATTTAACATTTTAAAACATATTTCCGTTTTCGGTGTAATAATAAAACAGTACTGAGTATTTGATCCCAACTAAAAATAATTAATCCTTATTGGAGACAAAACATCTTATAGTGTTCTGTTAATGTTGAAATAATTTTTTCAGTAGAGTTATGGAGATCCAAATTACAGAAAGACCCCTTATCTGAGAAACCCCATATCCAGATCATTCCAAGTCCCATACTGGCAACAGTGCTAAGGAGACTGTTCATAATAATAATTTAGCAGTACTAATACAGGCTTGAAATATGATTTTCTTGTTTTGGAAGTCTCTGTAATTGGGAAGTTCCTTAGGAGTAAAATAATTGGCACAGTGTGTAATTTGAGGAAATACTTTATTTGGTTTTGTGTAACAGGAAAATATAAAACAGATAACACATTGGATATATACTTGAATACTGATATACAATAGAACACATGTAAGCATTACTTGTAATGTATGTGGACATTAAATGTAATCAGGTTAAAAAATATATTTGAATAGTTCAACCCACAGACTTTAGTTTCAGCTCACATTGATACAGTTTTAGGACTGAACATTTTGCTTGAATTTGTCTACATCATCCAAATAACTGATACACATATACAATCACAGCCAGTAACAGGTAACTTCTTCCTAACACAAAACAAATCTACCCACACTCACAGATAAAATATAAGGGCTTTGTGTGTTAATTGTTTCAATATATTTGTTCTTATTACAGGTATGGGACCTGTTAATCCTGAATGCTGAGGACCTGGAGTATTCTGGATAAGGATTCTTTTCATGCCTTAACTCTACTAGAAACACATGTAAACATTAAATAAACCCAATTGGCTGGTTTTGCTTCCAATAAGTATTAATTATATATTATTTTGGATCAAGCACAATGTACTGTTTTATTATTACAGAGAAAAAGAAAATAATTTTTAAAACTTTGGATCATTTGGATAAAATGGGATCTATGGGAGATAGTCTTTCCATAATTCTGAGCTTTCTGGATAATGGGTTTCCGGATAATGGATCCCATACCTGTAGTATGAGGCAAAAATTTCCATAGTATCATAGTGTAATTTTTTTCTTGCAGTAGAGAATAGGCAGGCATAATAAAAGAAAAAAGTTTTTTCATGTTCTCATTAAATATTATGATGCAATTTTTTTGGGTGGTAACTTAGTAGTCTAATGCATGATTGCTGAATGACCAATGTTATATCCAAACTTTTTCCTCTGGAACAAGTGCTGACATAGTCCAGGTTCATTTAGATTACACCAAATTCATCTTGAGCTCTAGAGTTTTCATTTATGTCTCCAAAATTTCTGCTTCCTAGAGTCTAGAGTAGAAGGTTATCACTTATCCTTTTGATGTGTTTTGAAAATGGAAACTAAATTTGTTATTGCTTGCAGTTAACCTTTTTGGAAAAAAAAACAAATGTATTTTTATGTGAATAATCTCCACATGCTCCTGATGTACCTTCAGTCAGCACTTCCAGCAAGCAAGCAGCATTGGCCTAAAGGCCAGGCCTATTTCAGAACGTTAATGGAACAAGGACATTTATGTTGGCAGAAGCAACTAAACATATTTCCTCTGGAAATAAAAGATTTTCCTCAAAGAAGCACACACACAGGTGTTCCTCTCCTCATGCCAGGAATCTGTTCATGACAGAAGGCTGCCAGCTCAGGCTCCTGGAAATGGCAACGTTTAAAGATGGCTCCAAGGTCTGTTCTACTGAGGAAAATACATGTAAGTCTCAATATTTTTCTGCAAGTATCCTTATCCATTTGGTTGACATACAGGATATACTGCAGAAAGGCCAAGTAAGATTGAGTAAAATAAAATTACTCAAATCCTTCACTTGGAGCAGAAAACTGTCAATCAGTAATTGTTTTGAGATTATTCAGGTGGTTCTATTTAAAAGGGTCCAGTCCTGTATATTAGAAAGTGTCCTTTTCAGCACAGTAACCAATGCCAGTACTAAGTCTCTAAAAATTAGTACAAAGTGAAAACACTTGACCTTGGCACTACTAAAGCCTGCCTGGACCTCTAAGCTTCAACATAACAGAAACTCTTTTTGCAAATAAATAAATGGATAAAATTGCCCATAAAGTAATCTTTTATTCTAGGTAATTCCATTCAAGGTAATTTTCAAAATTCTAGAGCAGCACTGGATGCACGATTTGTCCAACACAGACTACCCCACACAGGCATTTTTATAAATAAACTACCCCTGATGTTTCACAGGTTGAAAAGTTATTCAACTAAAGTTTTTTAGTATTAATCGGATGATGTACCAAACAAGTGACAAGGGTTGAGGAGACTGCCTCATACAGACTTAGATAAACAAAGGGAATTCTGGGAATGAATTCCAAATGTGCTCCAAGAAAATCCCATTTGCATGGGTTTATCCTATTGGCTAAAACTCACCCACTGGGTTTTCAAGCAAAACCTGGTTTTTGCTTGAAAACCCAGTGGGCGAGTTTTAGCCAATAGGCTCTACTTAAGCTGATCAGACAACCTGCACTGCACTGATGAGCCTCAAGAAAGGCGAAACCGGTCTGCAGTTGGGAAATCTGATCAGCTATTATCCTGGCTTTTGCTTGAAACCCCAGTGGGTGAGTTTTAGCCAATCCCATGCAAATAGGATTTTCTTGGAGCACATTTGGAATTCATTCCCAGAATTCCCTTTGTTTATTGGATGATGTACCAAACACCCAAGACAATGGGATGTTTTTCTTAAGTTGGCCCTGGAACAAAGACTGGGATTTATCCCTTATATTCTGCCCCCTACTGTTGAATAACAACGGGGCTTTACTGCAGTACAGATTTTTATCTTGCTGTAAGATTAGCCAAACTCGTTTGCAGTAAATTATCTGTATATGACATGATATGACAGCAACAGCTGCTACCAGAGCTTGAAGAATATGTGCTGAGTGAGGTGCATCCACCATAGGCATAACTTGCAAGGTAGGTATGAAGGAAAAAAACAGCAGTCGAAGAAAGTGAGAAAGCTTGTCTTATGTAGCCACAGTCTACATATAATAAATCAGAGCCCCCACAATGTACTAGGAGGAAGTGGCTCAAGCTACTGAACCACTAAGATCCTGTATAAAAAGTTCTAGGGTCACCCTCACCAATGAGCACCTATGTCCTTTAAAAGTTTTACGTGGTTTAAGCAATTACTGACCTTTTTCAGGATGCCTATGGTATAGAAAGTTGGTATTCATCATCAAGGTAGAAGAAATAGAAAGTGATTGTAACTGTGGCTACAAATGTAAAGAGAACAGTGCAGTTTGAGATGGCTTATTCAGGGATGACAACAAACAGCTGTAATAGAAGACATGATAGGCAGGTCAAGACTCTAGACCTTTCGTGCAGATGGCTGAAAAAACCCTTTCTATTTGCCAATGGTGTTGATTGCAAAATGTTTGCACAAAGGCACCATTTGTATACATTTTATTTTCAGTAATCCCAAGCATCTGTATCTGTTCTACTTACTGTATCCTTAAAATAATTTCACAAATCTAATGGGATATACTTTTAGTTGGTAGAATCAACTACTGGAGATTGATGCAAAAGTATTGCATTATTTTGTTATTTGGCTTTTTATTCTTTATTGGACCTTTGGCACATCAATTTGAAAGTCTAAAATATCTGGAAAGAGAGGAATGAACACAGGAATTTTATCTCAACTGAGTAATTCATCACTCATTTTCATTTCATAATATAATTGTGTTGGAATTATTGAATTAATTCATAGTCTTGTCTGTTGATTTTGCTGAATTTGATTGATTCTGGATCTAGTCAGATGTGAAGAAATAAAATTATCAACATGGCTTCCAGTAGACAGAAAAAAATCTTGAATTTGATGCTTATCTTTAAAGTGAATTGGAATAATGTCCCTTTTGGTGTGTTTTATTCATGACTTTTTGACTTCTAAATCAGTTTACAGCCAAGAGGTTACAGAAAGTGAAGTGAAGTAAAGAACCATACCATTGTAGTTCTTCTGGTATCCCACAAGCAGCCCTAAATGTTTAATTACTTCTAAAAGATATGCTGATTATTGTTTTTTATTCTAATAAGTGAGGCTTTGGAGGCACAGTTAGAATACATCTCTTTAAACTACAGTTTAATGAACTTTTCTCCCCATGCCATAATAAGGAACATTTTAACATCAATTCCTCCATCCACCCAGACCTTTGAACCTTATCAGCCTGTCAAGTTTTCCTGTTTACTTTTCTTGTTAGATTAGGGTAATTAACTTAATAACAGAAGTTATAGTTGGGGAAATTCTAAATGCCATCATATGTTCAATAATCCTTTTCAAATAATTCAATTAGTTGTGTCCTTGTCCAAAAATCCCACACCAACCAACCACCAGTTAACTTTTACTGGTTTACTACTGTTAGAAAAGAAAATCAAATGTTTGATACCTGCTATTATGAGTTAAAATGGTACACTCTGCCCCTTTTAGTATATATTGCAAACTGTTCTGCATTTAATTTTTTTATTCCTCCCATTTGTTAATTGCTTAAGAACATACTGTATGGCATCTTGTTTCATAAGCTTTCTGAGCAGTGCCTATAATATTTCTCTAATAATGCTAACATTTATAGAATAGCAAATTACAGCAAGGCTAAATCAAAACTTATGGGGATTAGAAAAAAAAGCAATGGCACTGTTCATTTGGGGTTGACGCTTTGTAACTGACAAAGTTAATGTTGGTATAAAATATCATCCATTGGCTAAGCTCCCTTAAATGAAAGGGTTTAACTGGCATCTGTTTACAATAATATTTTTCATATATGAACAGATAATAACCAAGACTAAATTTGATCCTAACAATATTGGCTTACTGTGGTTTTTGTTAAGTGATTAGGTTTATATTGGGTACAGAAATACAGTATTATAACAGTAGTATTAAAATCATATTAAAGTTGTCATGTTTTAGATGGTTGGGCTAAGCCTGGTATCTGTTTCTTTATGCTTTTCTTAATGTACTTCTTATACAATGATGATTGCATATCTTGTAGAACATTATACATCAATTTGTTAAAGTTTTTGGAGTCCAATATTTCTGTAAATCCTTCAGTTCTCATGAAAGAGAATGGAAGAATTTGAAAGACATATAAAAACATTCAACACAAGGTAGGAGAGAGTCAGCAGAATACTGTATGACACTTGCCTTTTAACTACCAGTTTTAATATCCTTATACTGTACAAAAGGGGTTACAAAAGTGTTATTATTATTTATTTATAAATAACAAGTAGGCACAAGGAGAACATTCAAATTATTTGCAGATAGTGAGTGCCTTGGCTAGAATTGAACTTAGGACACTAGTAATGCATGGTAGCATTGATGAGCATCACCATAATTCATATCCCATAAGTGATTATACCCAGGTCCGGACTGGCAATCTGTGGGTTCGGGCAAATGCCCAATGGGCCACTTACTTTAAAATGTAAATGGGTTGCTCACCTAAAAAATGCAAATTAGGTCTGTCTTTAATATCTAAATGAACCAATCACTTTAGAAATGTAAATGAGCAGTCCATAATAGCCAGCCAGTTAGTACTCATGTCTGTACTGGCATATTAGAGGAACCAGGAATTATGACCAACTTCAGTCAGTAATATTAGAGTTGCTTGCTATATACCTAATCAGGCCTGGATTTGTAGAAAGGCCACCAAGGCCCGGGCCTAGGGCGGCAGGATTTTAGGGGGGCGGCATGCCGCTCAACCACACCCACATTGAGGATTTGCAGCAGATACTATAGCTTTAGAAATTGAATGTGTGCAAGGTATGTTGGCAACTGGAGGATCCGTGATCAGAACAATCTCTTCAGCCTGTGTATGATATGTAGCATTAATTGCATGAAACAATTAATTCAGTTATGCCACACTTTGGCCCTGTGATACACATGGTAATTATAGTCCTCTTATCTGCCAGAGTTCATGGTCTAGCTGGGGGCACACAAAGGAAAATTTAGACTATACTGTAAGTATAGGGCCACTAATCCATTAGATAGAATAGTTGTGATAGAACAAGGTGGAGATATTTGTTGCAAGGGCCAGTTCCAGCACATAGGATGTATAATATTGCTGGGAATTATATGGTAATGGATTCTTAAAATATACAATTATTATCATTAGTTCTAGTTAACCTTAGGGTTGGAAAAATATTATGCTTTGCATGCGCGGAAATACACGGGCTGCTTTGATACTTTCGCCAGGGCTGCTTTTTCCTCCCAGTCCTGGTTATACCTCATGATGTCCCCAAAGCAGAAGGGTCACTTAGAAAAGGGTGAAATTATCATGTAGGGTCTAAGACAGGTTATTAGGAGGCTGCACTGCCTGATGCTACACTCTGCTCCTCACTATGGCACTAAGGGGCACACATCACAATCCTTTGTGTATTAGCATTCTGGGGTTAAGTAAACAAACCCTAAAGTTTATTAAAATATATTTTTCATATTATTCATGAGTTTGGTATAAAATATGCATATATTTTCCTGCAGAATTATGATTAGTATGTGCAAAATCAATACAGGATCAATTTCTCTGTATCAGGGTCAATCTCTCTTTGTAAATTGAAGAGCTCTCCATCTTATGGAGAGTGCTACCATCTCTGTTCAGCTGGCCACATCCTAATGAATGATATCATGCCATGTCTCTTAGACTCCTAGGCTATTCACCCTTCTAGTCTGTGGTAGCTTGGTCAATGCCAAAACTGCAAGATAAGCCAGTAACTCCATCACAGAAGAAGTAAATATGCTTACATTCAGGTATTATTTGCATCTCAAAATATCCTTTGGAAAAATACACTGCTGAAAATAAAAATACATGTAATGTAAGCCAAGTAAACAGCAGCAGTGATTAAAATACTTTTATAAATTTAATAATTTAAAATCTAAGTTATTTGTATTGGGTGTTTTTGACATAAAGGTGAGAACTCACTATTTGAATGTATTTGAATGAGTACATGCAGCTGAAGCATATTGTGGTGTTTATACAAATGGCCTGTGGGTGTCACTATGCATACACAGGACTTTCTGTACAGCTTGAAAGTGAAAGTAAGAGTTACTGCTGTCATGTAATGGCTGCATGAACCTGCTAATAAAGCACTGTTATGCTCTCCTCATCCTTGGCTACCAAACACATATACATGTATTTATATAGGTTTCACTGTATATTTTTATGGATAGTGATGTATACACTAGTACAATCATATAGATATAATATGTATAAGTACTTACATATGAATATATGCATGTATGTATATTGTGCTCATATTACAGGAAAATGATAAAGACAAAGGAAAGCACACCTATAGAAAGCAAATATATGAGTGCTAGATAAGGATTTTAAATAATATAACACAATCTCACAGGTATTAGCAACAAAACAAAAGTATTTTATTGAAAACTATAACCCTTCACTTTCTATACTTTTTTCCTTTTTTTTACATTGCCAAGACTGGTGCATTTTACTATAAAGTACGTATGTAGTGCACCATGCTATAGAGTAGTCTATTATACCATAGAGTTGGTAGTCTCTATTAGGGTTGCCTCTTGTCCACTTTTGATCTGAACAGCCCAGTTTTATGAAGGGCTGTCTGGCTCAAAATGCAACATCACTGCCTGGAGTGAACAGCATTGTTACTCTACTCATTTTGGTGCAATTTTTTTGCATTGAGGGTTTTTAAGGAATGGGTCACTTGCAGTTCTGTTTTTTTTTATCCCTGGGGCAGTTAACTTGAAGTAACTTTATGTGACCGAAATGTTGAATTAAAAAAAAAAAAAAACACTTTGTTTTGTTGTTAGGACCTGTGAGTGCAGTAGGCATATATATATATATATATATATATATATAATTCATTACAAAGACAGCACACCATCTCCAATGTCAACCCAGGTGCAAGGTAAAAAAATCCATATGCAAAAAAGACCAGCAACAATGGGAATTATCTTAACAAAATTATTATTGTATGGATAACCGACGTAGTGTTTGGGTCTCCATTGGGCCTTGAGAAAGGTCCCATGGGGGAAACGTTACGTCGGTTATCCATACAATAATAGTTTTATTAAGAAAATTCCCAGTTTTGCTGATCTTTTTTTGCATATACAGAAAAGATAGTTAGATAGATAAATAGAGAGCATAATTGACCAGTATAGCTGTGTTTCTGCCATTTTTTAGTTGTTACAGGCAGCAGTCTTCTGCCCAGTCCTGGTGCCAATATACAAAAGACTTCTCAGTAGGTCCCTGTTGTTATGTTGCATCTCTACCTCCCACAGCGTATCTGAAAAGGTCCTGTGTGCATGCACCCTAGCCAAGTGTCTCGTGCCATTTACATCAGCTTGCAAGACATGGAAATGAGCTGTAATTTTGATGGCCTAAAATGTTTATACAAGACATTCTTGCAGACCACAGGGTTTACAGTGAGCTTGAACAGCACTTTTCCCAGGAAGGACACCCAAACGCATCATACATCCAGATGCAAGATTTTCCAAGAAATCCATTCCACTAAATCTCCGTTCTGTACTTTCTTTGTGTAATAAGGATAACGTTTAGGATTTCTTGCCGTGATCTTGCCTAACTTACTTAAACACATATGTAGTCTTTAATAGTTTGACCCTGTGTTAGACAAGGTAATAATAGCAAACATTTTTTTCTCATGCTAAACAAAAGAAAATGTAAGTGATCCCAAACTGCATACTAATTCAATGACCCTCAACACATTGGCCCACTTAACATATAGCATATACTTACCAAGTTACTCCATAGGATATATTGGCTAACAATGTTCCCTCTAAGCTGTGCCTCTTCTGCAAATGAGATGGGGGTCAAACAAGCTGAAAAAGTGCATGCACCCTACAATTACATGAGATTTAGCTTGTGCAGCTTTAAGAGCCCACAGAGCCAACCAGTAAACAGAACCCTGTAGGTACCTTCTGCTCAATGTAGGTGTTGGGTATAGGGCACTTGTTGCAGAGCTCAACCAGCCAGATGGTGCATGGGACTAGTATAGATAAGCAAAAGTAAGCACAACTTTTTTATGTATAGTGTTGTAATGAGCACAATTTTAAGCCTAGTGCTACCTAACACAGGTAAAAAAAAAGTATTAAAATTTTAATAATTCCTCCCAAAGCATTTCTAGCCCATGTAGTCCCTACAGCCCATACGTGCACCTATATAACATCCTGTCCCACAGAGCACAGACAGTGTTAAATTAGGTTTTCCATTTTAAATGATGCGCAATTCTTTAAAACTTCATCCTGAATCATCAGTGACTTAGTTGGGGCTTTCTCGGCTGGGTCTGATGTACCAATGACATCAGTGCAAGCTAAGACATAGTGGCTACACTTAAACACTACACAGATGTGATCTGCAACCCAAAGCTATTTTTGGGATGATCTAAAGGAAGACTTCTTTTGGTGATATATGCAGTTAATGAATATGTCAAAAGCTGTTTTCAGGAGGAATGGTTTCTCAAATACAAACCTTCAGTGTACAAAAGTCTGACTGTGGAGTTCTTACTATTTATTTAGTATAGGTAGACTTAGAAAAAAAAAATCTTATTCACAATCCTTTGGCGGACCTTTAATGATTTTTCTGCAGGCTTCAGAAACATCTAGTAACACACCAACTGTGTCTGTGTTAGATTTTATTGGGGCTATGAGTATACAGCTGATGCAGACATCTTTTAATATATTTTTCCAATATTATGAGCTAACTCAACGTTGGCCCTATTTTGGACCTCAAAAGTGGGCTTGAACAAAAAATATCTGCCTTTATGCCTTTTAAAAGGGCTGGAATGTTTTTTTAGATAAATATCCAGATCTTTTCCAACCCACGTTAACAATAGAACTATTATCTTCATAGAGATATTTTCAGGGGAGCTCGGAGTCTAAAAAGTGTCCAGCGCTTATTATTCTCCCAAATGCAGCAGCTGTAGGCTACTTTCAATACATCAGCTATAAATAGAGAGACTTCTTAAATGCAGACTTTGATCGCCCTAATACATTCAATTATTATTATAATCTGTAATTTACCCGACTGATAATGTAATGTCATGCATATTTCCAAAGGCTTAACTACTTACAAGTTAACCTATTAATGTATAACTGTTGGAAACTTCTTATTTGCAGAACATACTGTTTGAATCATTTATTTAACTGGTGCAAAGGATATGTAAATAGCTTGTACTGTATTGATTATAACCAGGGCCGCCATCAGGGGGGGACAGGGGGGACAAGTGTCCCGGGCCCGGGGCCCCTTACGAGCGCAGCAGCGAGCGCTCACCTCCCGCTGAAGTCCTGCGCAGAATGTGGAAGTGCTGAACGTTTGCGAAGTCCTGAAGCGCCGAAAATACCCGAAGTCACGAAAGGA
>CM044437.1:55246468-55260828 GCA_024363595.1 Xenopus borealis
CAGGGGGCCCCGAAAATTTTGTTGTACGGGGCCCCGTGATTTCTAATGGCGGCCCTGATTATAACCCACTATACTGTGTTATTCCCTTGGGTCCCAGCTAATTCACATTGTCATAGTTCATGTTCTTCTTGCATATAAAAGAACAGTTCAGTATAAATAAATATGTAGGTTGTGCAAAATAAAAACTGTTTCTCATATAGTTAATGTAACACCCGCCATTGGTTTTGAGCCCCGGCGCATAAGCGCAGGCGCACATCAACTTAGGCGCTGGCGTCGAAACGCCCGCGCACGTCTAATTGGACGCTCGCACCAAAATATTTAGGCTATGACCTCTAATTTGGGCGCCTAGCTTCTTATTGGTCCCTGATGTGTCTGTCTTCCTCAGCCTGCTCCTGATTCCTGTTCCCTTAAATACCTTCCTCCTCACTTTGCCCAAACTGGCTTCAGTTCTTACTGTTCCTGCTAAAGCCCTGTTTGTCCGAGTTTCCTGGTTTTGACCCTCTGCCTATTTTCCTGACTTCCGAACCTTCGCTGCCTGAAACCGACCTCTGCCTGCATTTGACTACACCTTAGCCTGACCCCTTGGTACTTCGCTTCTCTGTAATCTGCCTTCTGGAACTGACCTTTGCCTGCACTTGACTATGCCTGACCTGATTCCTTGATACCTCGCTCCTGGTAACTCGCCTGACTTCTCTACTACCTCCGGGGCCCCAAAAGGGAGTCGGTGAATACCGGAGCCGTTGAGAGGTTCTCCTGGATCAGCTACCTTCCTTCGGGATCCGAGGTAAACAGATTGTTACAGTTAGTTAGCCAAAAATGTAATGTATTATCACTGAAGTGACTAGATAACAGAACAGAACACAACTTCCTGCTTTTCAGCTCTCTAACTCTGAGTTAGTCAGTAACTATAAGGGGGACCACATGGGACATAACTGTTAAGCGAGTTTGCAATTAATCCTCAGCATTCAGCTCAGCAACAGTTTTGTCCCATGTGCTCCCCACTCTAGTCACTGATTGGTTACTCTATGGAGATGAAAAGCAGGAAGTAGTGTTCTGGCTATTATGTTAGACATACGTAAATTATAAATGCACACAGCTTCACACTGAAAAACATTTATTTGTGCATTTTCAAAGTATTATCAAATTTACATACACATTTTGTGTGAGGGGTGACACTGCACTGTGGTGTTTTTTGAATGTAACAAAATGTAAAATTTTACAATATTTTAAAAATGCACAAATAAATGTTATTCCGTGTGAAGCTGTGCGCATTTATAATTTATGTATAGTATTGAAAGTGGACCTAAGCATGGCTTCTACTCTGGAGATAGCTGTTTGCCCCAATAATTTTTAATTATGTTAGGCATCCAGCGACTCCAGCCTTTATACATTACATTTTTGGCTAACTAACTATATTAGAAACATAATTTATATTTTATTTTAACACTGAACTGTTCCTTTAAGGGGGTGCAAAATGCATTTCCATTACAACAACGAATCACACAAGTATCCAGGAAGTAATGCCTCCTCGTATTGATTCCAAGGCTCTCTTGCATTTGTGTGCTTTATACTTTGCACTTTGAATGCTATGGTTAGAGGGATGGAAGACTGAAATTATGAGGGTAGACTGTCCAGGTTGGGGTTGTTTTCTCTGGAAAAAAGGCACTTGTGAAGGGACATGATTACACTTTACAAATACATTAGAGGACATTATAGACAAATATCAGGGGACCTTTTTACCCATAAAGAGGATCACCGCACCAGAGGCCACCCCTTCAGACTAGAAGAAAAGGACTTTCATTTGAAGCGGTGTAGGTGGTTCTTCACAGTGAGGACAGTGATGTTGTGGAATGCACTGCCGGGTGATGTTGTGATGGCTGATTCTGTTGATGCTTTCAAAAGGGGCTTGGATGATTTTTAAGACAGGCATAATATCAAAGGCTATTTTGATACTAAACTCTACAGTTAGGGGAAAATTTACTATTATTCCCCAAAAATAATTCGTTTCTATTCGATATTCGATTAGCATTCGATTTTCGAATGTTAATCGAATAGTTCTAGGCTACCTTTTATTCGATATTCGATGATCGAATACAAATCAATTCGATCATTCGAATGATTCCTACTTTGATCGTACGAAAAATACGTTCAAAAAGATCGATTCTAACTATTTTAAGCATTCAATCGAATTTTTCATATTCGCTATCAAAAAATCTTGGAAAATCCTATGGGAACTTCCCATAGAGATATATATATAGCAATTCGGTAGTTTTTATCTGCCGAATTGTTATATACAATTTTTTTAAAGGTCCAGTACTTCGGTAATCGAATTCAGATTTTTTGAATTTGACCAATTCTAGTCGAATTTCTAATCTAATTTCTAATCGAAATAAATTCGAATTTCTTATTTTTTTTATTCGAATTTGATTAAAATTTTCACTTCGAATAAATTTGAAATTTAGTAAATGTGCCCCTTAGTATGATTTCATTGCATATAATACTTCTAATTTAGTATCATTTAGGGGATATCAGCAAAGCTAAAAGTCCAACAGAATTGGGTATTTGATTAAAATTTGATTAAAATTTTCACTTCAAATCAATTCGAACCTTAGTAAATGTGCCCCTTAGTATAATTTCCATTGCATATAATACTTCTAATTTAGTATCATTTAGGGGATATCAGCAAAGCTAAAAGTCCAACAGAATTGGGTATGCCATAACAGGGTCAAAGTTTGCTTTAGTTCTAGAAACCAGAGACCACACAGGCCCGGACCTAGTGCAACAAGGGGTGGCGTGCTGCCCAACTGCATTCTAAAGAGAACTTTGTTCAAGCATAATCCCCAGTGGTCCTGTGCATGTGTGCAAGCACTTGCAGGGGAGCATGCTCAGGAGGGAGGTTGAACATTAGGATCCTGTGGACTTGGGGTGCCCAAGGAGGAAATACAGGCCTGCCTACAGAAACCATGTCAGTTTTATTGGTTACTTCAGTTTACGAGACACAGATCATGCTCTGCACCAGTTTCTTAACCGTTTTACTAACTATTATTTGTTGTTAGAAGTGATTTTACTGTATTAAGGGGATTTATGGAGACCCATCCTAATCCGCATGGGCTGTCTTTAAATGCACAACCTGCTTACACTTTTATTATTAGCATTGATTTCTTTGAAATAAGAGTATAGAGCCATATACACACAAATAAGGCAGAGTTGGAAAATCCCTGTAGGTTTGAGACTGAATAAACATCTAAACAAAAACAAGAAACTTGCGAAGAGGGGAGTTGTAGTTCCACAATGGATTAATCTCTACCCCCCCTTCCACTAGCAAACCAGTTCAGGTACTAACGCCCAAATCTAATTAACTCTTTAATTCTGGATAGTAATGCATGAATGATTAAAATTTTAAAAGTCCTTTTCAAATTAAACGTGAATTCCAATTTCAAATTTTTATTAAAGCATTCATATTTAAAAATCTCAGCTGTCAATCAAATATTGTCTGCCCCTCCTCTATGCCTTGCTCCCCACACATTCCCCCAGTTCTCTTAACCATTTAATTGTGTAGCCAGGACATGGGAACAGACATCGGGTCCTCCCAGTGCACAAACAAAATCCTGAGATGATGCAAGGCTTGCCTTAATAACAGTGTCCACAAAATGGCTCCTGCCTATTTGCTATAATTTTGAATTCCCAGACTGAAGAAAACAAGATTAAAATAATTTATATAGTGTAATTAATGTTCATTTTGTTTGACTAATGTGATAAAATATGATTTTTGAAAATCTTGTTTGGGGTGACTTTAAAATGCCTTCACTGCAACCAAACAACAAATACTGGGCCAAGCCCACACAGCACACCAAAAAAATATGTACAGACTCACTTCTCCTTGGGTTTGGAGACCATGTGGGACTAGTGTCCCTAAAAACACATAGTTAAAACCATAAGCATGCGGTGGACGGATGATCACAATTATTAGCTGGAAATAGTAATTGGTCAGGCCATCTAAAAATGACCTTGTTAAATACAATCAGTTGCTGGACCCCCGTGCTCCCAACCCTGCAAATAATACCCCAATTGCGGCGTATCTGCCTATCTATGTGGGGAGCGGGTGGGGGCTGGTCCCCTACCGTCCTTCAACAATTAACACTAGCACCGGACCCCCAAATACCCCACCCTTCCAAGTCAAACCCCAGTTACAGGATCGCCCCCGAATCTCCCCGTCTGGACTAAGCCTAAAAGACAGCCCATGTGGATTAGGATGGGTCTCCATAAATCCCTTAATACAGTAAAATCACAACAACAAATAATAGTTCAATTATGTCTTTGGGTGTAAGTACCTCATCCATATCACTGAAGACCTTTATTGACTCATGGTTGCATTTGCATATGGAACACTACTGTGGATAAGTTATCAAGGTCCTAATAGGTGTGTAAGTTGAAAAGTCATCATGCACCCCACCATATATCAACCAAGACTTCTGAAAGTACGTAGGAGTGAAGTCCATAAAGAATTCAGAAACAAGCCTCAGTCTCCACCCAAAGTGGGAGAAAAATTTCCATCAAGCAAAAAACTTATGTATTCATAGTAAAAGCATGACACACACTGTGGGAGCAGGGGCTAAAAGTTAAAAAAAACATGCACACATTTTCGATTATAACCTTTTTAAAATGCTCACATGATCAGAAAAATAATATCACGCTGTTCAGGGGCGTTTTTGAGCTGACCTGCTGCAGGCTCCCAAATCCGCTAACTTAGATATTGCTCTTTTCAGACTGGCTCTGTTAATAATGGAGCATGACTCAACTTCTGCTTTTGGAAAGCCGCAGGATTCAGTGGAAAGCAGATTTATGACTTGGCAATTTTGTGGTTCTTCTTCAGACTAATTTGATTAAGACTAAAGGGCAGATTTTTGAAAGATACAGCTCAGTTTCACCAACAGACAGTAAAGTTGTATCATATGACTCTGTACCTTTTGGCGAAGTGCAAGAACACAGTTTAGAGTCTGCAGGCATATAGATTACTACTAAATGGACACTGGAGATTGAGTTAAGGGTTTTGGGCCTTTTAGAAAAGTATAATTTCATCTAATAAGTTTAGTATATCTTGAGTTGGCCTACTCCAAATGAGGTAGGAAACAATGCAGCTTATTTAGTTATTTGTGAATTCAATGTATGAATTAAATGCAAAGAAGAGGCACTTCTCAACCACTTCACACAAGTTCCTTGTGGCACAATATGGCATCAATGGGCAATATGGAATAGGGATAGGACTAGACTTTATTAGCTAGCAATTGCTTAAATATTTAGGATTTGGTTCAGTATTCTTCCAGGATTGAGCTAAATCCATGTCCCTGTCTCAACCAAAGCCAAATCCTTAAAAATAATGTAACTTTTTGTCACACAAACAAGGAAGTAAAAAAGGTGCATTCTCTTTCCCCCTTCATTGCCCTGAGTTGCATATGTAAATTCGGGTTCGGTATAGGGTCAAATCTTTCACTGAGGATTCGGGGGTTCAGCCTAATCTGGAACTTGTGGATTTGGTACCTCCCTACTAAAAATTGCTGTTTTTACATCCAAATATGGAGATGATATTATTGTGATTCTGGTAGCATACATATGGAGGAGTTCATTAGCAGGGACAGCATTCATTCAATAACTATGGTTTACTCAGCAAGTTCAGTTGTTTTAGAATTACTTATTTTAGATATACCATGACCTGGATGAATGAAAATCTCCATAGTCATCTATGGGATATGTCTTACAGTTACTGTGTGCAATGACAAAAGTTCAAAAAAGCTGTTCCAAGGACTGCAGGGGGTTTGCAGGGTTTGGTAGGCAAGAGGGTGGCTAGCTCTCACCAAAGAAGTTGTATGGTCTCCTCTGCTCTACCTGCTGTGTGATACATCCCCCACCATCCTCAGCAACCATTGTCTTTATACCCACTCAGTCCCAAAATAAAAACATGCATGTGAGTCCTCTTTTACCATCACCTTTAATAATGGCCCCTTTAATGGCCAGGATTGCATCACATAAAAGATTCAAGATTCCAAACAATTGGTGTATTCACGATGACAGGGCAGTTATGCTTACATGCCATCATTCCCACGCAATCCAGAGACGCACAGCTAGCTCCCCCTTACAGCACTGTAGAAGATATTTATCTTACAAGGAGTAAATATTTTGCAGGTTATTGAGTTGTGGACTGTGGATAATGTTTGTTTTATGGTGCTCTGACTCACAGAGGGTCATCCTTTGCATAATTAGCCTCCAGATGGATTAACATATTCAGCGCCAGGGGAGAAATCACTGACTCCCAGACAATTCATCCTGGGAACCAATAAATCCAGTTTGCTGTATGGTACTGTCATTTTCTGAGAGCCCAGTACATGGCAGCAAGTAACCTTTTATTTTAAATGTACTTCACCTCTTAAATGCTGGATCAACATGACCCAGTTGTATTGTGAGTTAAAACAGGCCTAATTACTCAACATCTATGTGTAACCTATAACTCAGCTGGGCCAGAAGTGCTTTTAGACTATACAGTGGATACGACCGTACAGACCATACTGAAGGATGGACCTGCAAAATGGGGTTAATGTGAGGTTAAAGTATCTTCTTTTTCACTTTAACAGCTAGACAGAGAATCCTGAGAAGATTTGCCTGCAGAACATTTGGTGGGAGGACATTTACAGGACAGGGCTGGTAATATGCACTTAAACCACTTAATTTAATTGAAAGTACTCGGATTGTTTTCAGCAAAATCTGTTAACCCTTTCATTGCTGATGGTCAGCTCTTTGAGCTGTGCCTCACATTGCCATGTAAAGAAATGCACTGTGTATATCAAGGAGCAAACTGTAAAATAAGTGTCAGCTCAATGCTGTATTCCTGGGGCTGCCTTTTGTAGAGGGTCAGCAGGCTATGTTTATGAAATTTGTTTTCAGCATTCTATGTTATTATTTCAAGCTACGAGCCTTAAAGCAAAGGGTTAGTTAGGGTAAGATTATGTTCTTTCCTACGTTCCCCTGGAATTATAGCAGATTAAGGGCCTTTACACACGGGCGTTTTTACCTGCGCTCCCCTGCGTTTCGTTTTGCTGCGTTCAGCTGCAGGGGAGCACAGGTATAGACGCACTCAATTATTTTCAATGGGGCTGCACTCACACGAACACATGTAGGCGCCAAACGCAGGAAAAATGCAACATGTTGCGTCTGATCTTGCGTTCGGCGCTTACACGCGTCTCGTGGGTAAAGCCTCATTGAAAAGAATGAGGTGCGTCAGGACCTGCACTCCCCTGCGGCTGAACGCAGCCAAATGCAACGCAGGTCCAAAACACCCGTGTGTAAGGGCCCTAATGGTTAAGGCATTGTCTTTATGTATCTGTATAAACTTAGGGCTCTTACACACGAGCATCTGAAGCTGCGCTCCTCTGCATTCCAGTTTTATGAGTTTAGTCACATGGGGAGTGCAGGAGTAGACACATTAAATTTTTTTCAATGGGGCTGTACTCACACAGGAGCATGCAGGTGCCGAAAGCAGGTTGAGACGCAACATCCTACAATTTTCCTGCGTTCAGCGCCTACATGCGTCTGTGTGAGTACTAGGGATGCACCAAATCCACTATTTTGGATTCAACTGAACCCCCAAATCCTTTGAGAAAGATTTGGCCGAATACCGAACCAAATTCGAATACCGAACTGAATCCGAACCCTAATTCGCATATGCAAATTAGGGGTGGGAAGGGGAAAACATTTTTTACTTCCTTGTTTTGTGACAAAAAGTCATGCAATGTCCCTCCCCGCCCTTATTTGGATTTGGTTCGGCTAGGCAGAAAGATTAGACCGAATACGAATCCTGCTGAAAAAGGCCGAATCCTGGATTCGGTGCATCCCTAGTGAGTACAGCCCCATTGAAAAAAAATTAATGTGTCTACTCCTGTGCTCCCCTGCGGCTAAACTCATAAAACCAGAATGCAGCGGAGCGCAGCTTCAGACGCTCATGTGTAAGAGCCCTGAGGGTGTTGACCCTAAATTTACTTTGGGTATAAAGAAATGGAATTTCATTAGCTTTCATTCATTATATATATTTTACTTTCTATTTATATCAATGGAACAATTGTCTCTGTCTCATATCTAGGCAAAAATCTCCCTACACCCTTCCTGAAAAACGTGACTGGAGGAATAGATTGAAGCGTGATTTTAACCTGTGTAAGCACCTTAAATCATCCGTGAGAATTTCTTTGGATTTATTCTATAGTAATCACGTAAATGGTTAACACCATGCTGAGAGGCAGACCCATTGAGATATATGATAACGGATTTGCTGAGTATTTATGGTGGTGAAATTTCCAGTGAAGGATAAAGCAGATACTATCCAGAAATTCACAAAGTGACCGTCGCAGCCTGCTCTAGGTATTAACAAAAAAATTAAATGCTCCCCTAAAAACAAGGAATGTATCGTTCCATCAATCTATGTGTCCCAACATGCGGCCTGCTTTTCCTTATCCTGACAGCACTTATTCTTTCTCAGGAGAAGCCACAATCCTGTAGTTCCTGTCCTATCGCTGATGACTTTGGCTAAACCTGTGATCTGGTTTCACCCCTTGCCTCATTTAAAGGTCTGCTCTCTATAGGAAGAATCCTGCATGCAGATAATAATATTATGTTTCCCATGTGCCTCTAGAAACAGAACAGGGGATTGTGTTGTAGTTAAATGCAGGTAAAAACGTTTATTTAAAGGAATAACATCTCATAAAACCTGTCCTCTGTTACAGCAGAAGTCTATTTGACTGCAAATTGTGATCTAATTGTTCTTAAATGTCAAATCAGTTTGTAAAGCATAACTGTATAGCATACCTCCCAACGTTTTGTAAATAAAAAGAGGGGCAAAAAAAAAATCTGTGAAAATGGTTTGACCACGCCTGTTTTGTGGCCACACCCCCTAATTACCATGTTCAGTTTAACAAAATTTGGCAGGTTATGTTTTTTTTCCAGTTATTAGTTTTGCTAGTAATAGTCAATTGCCCTTTAAGTTGTGAGTCTAACTTCTCCCAAGAGACATGTTATCTAAATTGCTATAATTACTTATTTGCTAATCCCAAAATTGTTACAAAAGTATCTTATCGGCACCTCGTGGTTGTTCTGGGCTCTCTGCCAAAAGCCAATTAAGTTAGAAACATTGTATCTTTTTTTTAGCTGTTCAGTGCAGAGAAAATCATGACTTTCCAGTACAAAACGGGACTGCAGGTTGAGTAGGACAGTCCCGCTGAAAATGAGACAGTTGGGAGGTATGCTGTAAAGCTCTGCACTCTGACTTTATCAATGCACATATATGCATGCTACAGGTATGGGACCCATTATCCAGAATGCTTGGGGCTCAGGGTCTTCTGGATAAGGGATCTAGCTATAATTTGAAACTCCATACTTTATGTCTACTAAAAATTTATGTAAACATTAAATAAACCCAATAAGATGTTTTTTTGTCTCCAGTAAAAATTAATTATATCTTAGTCATGATGTTTTATTATTACAAAGAACAAAGAAATGATTTCTAAACATTAGAATTGTTTGTTAAATTGAGTCTATGGGAGATAGCCTTCCCCTAATTCAGACCTTTCTGAATAACAGGTTTCAAGATAATGGGTCCTGTATATGTAGATGGAAAATTTACTCCATGATATTAACCACTGAGGATTTTTGAAACATTATAAATGATCAAGGTTTCACATGCTTTTCCATATGTGACTTATTATATATTTATATGGCAAAGTTCATGGGATCTGTTATCCAGAATACTCAGGACCTGGGGGTTTCCAGATAAGGAATCTTTCCGTAATTTGGATCTCCATACCTTAAGTCTGCTAAAAATGATTTAAACATTAATTAAACTTAATAGGATAGGCAGCAGTAGCAGGAGACACGACTAGGGCTGTCTGAGGGTTCCGCTGAAATGTCAGTGCCCGGAGTTTTATCAGCATGACCTTGGAGACATGGAAGTCACACTAAGTGATGAACACAATGAGTGAATGATCACTGCAACTTTGTAAGTGTATTTTTATTTTAATAAGGTACTGTTTCACAAAGGTTTAGAGAAGGGGAGAGTGCCCATCTTTGAATTTGTTTTGTTCAATGGGATAGGCTTGCCTCTTAGAAGAATTCATTATATCTTAGTTCTGGATCAAGTAAAATGCACTGTTTCATTATAACAGAGAAAAAGGAAATCATTTTTAAAAATTTAAATTATTTGCTTAAAATAGAGTCAATGGGAGATGACCTTCCCGTAATTTAGAGCTTTCTGGATAACTGGTTTCCATATAAAGAATTCCAAAGGCTGTAGTGGGCATATAACAAAAATAGTTTTCCATTTTAGGGATGTGCTGGATAAATTTGTGTGGGGAGAAGGCATAGAGGACTAGAAATGCAGGGAGCTGGAGTGTTGCTTGTGTCACACACTTGTGTCCCAGCCATGAATCGTTTAGTTCAAACATCTTTGATGGGATGTCTCCAAACCAATGATTTTTTTTTTACATATAAGCTGCAAGTATATAAATGAATCCCAGAGTATTTCAGAGTATTATGTATGTAGACCAGCAGGATAAGCACTGATTCATATCATTACATGTAGTAATTATAATTATATAATTTTCTGTATATTTGAACTTTTATTTACTACAACTTTATAAGGGCTTGTTTATGTAGACACATGTAGTGGAGAGTTAGGGGCACAACACTGTGGGGCAAATTCACTAAGATCCGTAAATTCGCTAGCGTTAGCTTCGCTAGCGTTCGCCGCACTTTGCCAGGTGAATTTTCGCCAGCGCTACACAAATTCACTAAAGTGCAAAGTTATGCTAAGGTAGTGTCGTTGCGCTACAGTTACTTCGCTTATCAGTTCGATGTTACGCTAGCGAAGCCTAATTTGCATACGGCGGGAACTTTAACTTATAATAGAAGTATATTTTACAGCCACTACATTCCACTACACAAGCCCAGGAAACTTTTAATAAATTATATAAAGTTCTCCTATTACCTTACATGTTCCCCCTGTATAGTTGTGTTGCCATATGTTAGGAAATGTAGGGGGGAAGGAGGGTAACCCCCCCAAAAAAATATCGATCTTTTTTAGACTATCCCCCGCCTATGCTAAAATACATTATAATAATTTTTTGGGACCTTCGTCAGTGCGCAACTTCGCCTGGCATAAGGGTGCGAAGTTGCGCAAGTCTACTTCGCTAGTTGGTGTTAGTGAATTTGCAAAGTTGCAAAATGACGTCACGCTGGCGATTTAGTGCTAGCGTTAGATGCTTCGCGCTTTAGTGAATTTGTGTCCCTTACAAAGCCATAAACACTGCACTTGTATCTTCAAGGTATACACTGCTAAGTGCTCTCTGAACCTTGTATCAGTTTCTCTGTTGGAACAGTTGGTGCACAGTACGGAAAGCAATATTCAGTATGCAAAGAAACCCACAGGGGTTAGGGGCAGAGTTCAAGGTAGTAGTTACTACTTGCACAAACATCCCTCTTACATGGTGGTCAGAAGTTGAACCCATTTAATTCCCTAATCACAATTCTTCTCATTCTGTACCAGGGGTTCAACAAGCTGTGTCATCTTCAACAAGCTGAGTGTTCTTGGAGGGCAATGTGTGTCTAAGGCAGATCTTATCCATTCCCAAGATAAATAGAATCTTATGCACAATTTCAAAGCTTGATGACCATAGACCAGATTGCATACTACAAAGGCATCTGTTGCTTGCAAACCTATTTCAAACCACAAGAGGGTAGCATTACATTATTCTTGCTACAAAAAAAACATCATATTGTATAAATTTGCTGAATTCTTCTCAAGTAGTTGTCAGGTTTATATTTTTAGTAAATCAACATCTTTAAACTGATACTGACACTAAAAAATGATTTTTTAACATATGAATGTACATTAAATGTTACCTATAGGTCATGTTGATCATTTTTTGCTGAGAGCTTTGTTTTTGTATATAATTGTTAGTTATAGTTCCTAAGCCTGACTCTCTGACACTCTGACTTTGCCAACCTGACAGTCCCATCTCAGCCTGTTAGTTATAGTTTCTAATGTTTCTAATGAACTCCTGCTGCACAAATATGGCAGCCCCCTCATACAGGAACATGGGGGATCAGACAGGTAATGTAAAAGCATCATGCAAATACTTTATGGCAAAGTTAGAATTAGCTTTCAAAGCAAATATTATAATAGATGTAAAAAAGAGTTTAAAGGGGTTGTTCACCTTTGAGTTAACTTTTAGTATAATGTAGAGAGTGATATTCTGAGACAATTTGCAATTGGTTTTCATTTTTATTGTTTGTAGTTTTATAGTTATTTAGCTTTTTATTCAGCAGCTCTCTAGTTTGCAGTGTCGGCAATTTTGTTTCTAGGGTACAAATTAACCTAGCAACCCTGCATTGATTTGAATAAGAGACTGGGATGGACTGAATAGAATGATAAGTAATAAAAAGTGGCAATAACAATACATTTGTAGCCTTACAGAGCATTTGTTATAGATGGTGTCAGTGACCCTCATTTGAAAGCTGCAAAGAAACAGAAGAAATTGCAAATAATTTTTAAAAACTATGAAAAATAAATAACGAAGACCAATTGAAAAGGTTCTTAGAATTGGCCCATCTACAATATACTAAAAGTTAACTTGAAGGTGAACCACCTCTTTAATTTCAGGTGTCGGTATCTCTTTAAGGCTCATTATCGTCAATATTGTGAACAGCTTTGCACAAAAGTATTTCCTTAAAGATACACTATGAATAGTATAGTATACAAGATTCTTTTCACAGAAGAGTAAGCAAAGTTTTACCCATCTTGATTAGGGCCCACATGTTTTCTTGTTTTCTTTTTAAATAGTTTTTGCACTGTAAAATGCAAGGGAATCAGTAATTAAATTAACTATAACCAGTGCTAAAATAACCACTCCGAAACAGAATCCAGAGACTTGCAGCAATTCTGCAATGCCAACAGGCAGTGACATAACAAGATGTTACTGGGCTCCAGAGCAAATTCCATTTATGGCCCAAAATATTGGAAAATTTACTTTTTCTACTATGGCTTATTGAAATTGTTCATTAATAAGGGCCTCTATACTCCTGTGCCCCCCTGCAAACTCAAGGCCTGATTTATATTTAGTCACGCCCAGGAATTTGTAAAAGTCTATTCCCAAATTCTCTCTTTACTATATACTAATTTTTTTTTCAGCTCACTAATATTCTGCCGAAAATATTCCTTATAAAAAGGAATTGTAAATTAATGGCTATTCGATAACATTTCAACAAATTCTACCCACAAAATATGCAGCATTTTAGGGCCAAAGTGACATTCTTACATTGAAACATATTATCCTAAGCATAATTAAAAGTGTTTCTTCCGTTTTATTGCAGTATCGCCTTCCAAAGTCCCACATCCAACTAAACAGTAATGTGTTACAGACCTCTTTCTAGTAACAAGGGGTTAAAATCACCAAGATTTTTAAGGAAGTCCAAATAAAGAAAAGATAGAACTGGCTGAAACCGAAAAGTAACTTCTGTACTTTGATTTACAGGAACAGGCAACGTTTCTATTTAATGTAAGTATGAATTTGCAGTTCCTATAAGAATCCCACCTAATTCATGGAAAAAATATCTGTTTACAACCAAAGTTGCCCAGGAAGCCAGCATTGGCTAAGTATAAAAGTGTGGGCTTTTTTACATTTTAATTGATTTTCATTGAAAATCCTCACTCTATTTAGAGCAAAATGCTTGAAGAAAATCTAAAAAGAACAAAAACTTGAGTTTATTTTGGGGCAGTAGAATGTAGCATTTATGTTAGGGATGTGCTGGATCTTGGATTCCTTTTGGAATTTGGTTGATTCCATGTTCTGCATCTACAAATATTTAATAATAACATGGTAAAGTATTAAAGTATATACATATAGACCAGAGGCACAGCTATAGAGGAAGCAGAAACAGTGATCGCTGGGGGGGCCTGGGAAAAAGGGGGGCCCGGACCACTGGGCTTCTAAAGCTGCTTGAAAAATTGATTGCAAACTTTTTGCAGCAGGTAATCGCATACGTGCATGCACATGCTTGTCATGCCAGGCCTCTATGAGCAGGGGGCCTGGCGTTGTCTTGTTATACAGCTGTATATAACCTGCCCATTTTCTGTATCATAACTGGAAAGATTTGGTGTCCTGTATGGTTAATTTTTATATTATATTGAAATTGTATTACTTTGAATATTGAAAGACAGCTATGGGACCTGCTATCCAGAATGCTAAAGACCTGGAGTTTTCTGGATAATGGATCTGTCTGTAATTAGGATCTTCATACCTTAAAGGAAAACTATACTCCAGAACAAT
>CM044437.1:55286300-55316853 GCA_024363595.1 Xenopus borealis
CTCTTTTTTAAATTTAAATGTGGCTCATGAGCAAAAAAGGTTGGGGACCCCTGGTTTAGGTGATGAAGAACATGCAGTTCATGGCTTTAGACTCAGTTGACCCTATTATGGTGTTAAAGTCCTGTTTCATAACTATAAACTTTGCGGTACTTCAATGAGGGACTTTGGACAGTTTGAAGGCATCTCTGGTCATAACTCCAGTATTGGGAGGCATGCACATTTTCCTGAACCAGAAAACTATATATTGCTAAGCGTTCATTGCTTACAGGTTAATCCCTAGGAACTAATTCAGGATATGTTTTTTCAAGTCACCATTAAGCACAGTGGCCAGTCAGCACTTATGAAGCAACAACTTGTTGAAAAAAACATTACCTAGAAATCAGAAGTGGCTGTTTATTTTGTAAGACTAAAAAATCTTTCACACGCTGAGTTGGGAGGCATGGCAGCAGCAATCACTCTGGGAGGAAGCAGATGGTTGCAGATTTTTTTTTATTTCTTTATTTTTAGCCCCAAACATCTTGTTCAGACGTTGACCTTAACTGAAATGAAAATTAAAGAATATAAGCACATCCAAATGGAAAGATGCTTTAAAAAGAAAAAAAACCTCAGTTACTTATGGAAGCACAAGTGCAAAGATAATGTGTGTGCATTGATGCTATTCAGAAAAGTACATGCATCCATACACATTTGTTTGCATTTTGCAGTAAGCACCAACGCTTTCATGAATTAAGCAGAAATGCAGTTACCATCAGACTTCACTTGCCCATAATGCCAGGGTTCCTTAAGTAGGTTGCAACAATAGCCACTGACTTATGCCAATTAAATTGGACGTTAATGCTGTTAAAAACACCATGTGCCTGACAGTGTTGGGCTGGGGTGTCTGGGGCCCACTGGGACTGCTACCTCAGGGGCCCCCACCCCAGTTGCAAGCTCCTCCCCATGGCAAATTGACACCACCAACCCCATCACATGTACCCTGCGGCTTTAGGGGGGCCCAGGAAATATAGGGGTCCCATGAGGCCCTAATTCATATATAATTTAAATAAATATTGGTAAAACAGGTCAGACTCTAGACATTTTGGGGGCCTGAAAAAGAATTTGCTGTCGGGCCCATTAATATCTAGTTACGCCACTGATGTACCCTGTACCTTTTGCTTCCTCTTTACACAGTGATTTAATAAAAGTGCCTTCTCTATTGATGCATCACAGGTAAGCTGCAGTGGAAGGAACTTAGCATGCTGCATTGTGGGTAAAAATGGTGATTGGAATCTGAATATGGCACTTCACACATGCGTGAATCCTTTTTGGCCTCTCTATTGGGTGCTGTGACTTCCCAGGTTGCCTAGGGCGCTGATTTGGACCGGAGGAACAACATTGCTGATGCTAGAGAGCTGATGAATAAATACCTATATAACTAAAAAAATGCACAAATAAGAAAAAAAAAGAAAACCAATTGTGAATTGTCTCAGAATATCACTCTTTATATCATAGTAAAAGATAACTTAAAAGTGCACCACACCTTTAGGGTGGTGGCACACATGAAGATTAGTTGCCCAGCGATAAATCTTCTCTATTTCGAGCGACAAATCTCCCCGAAATGACTTCCCATCTGCAAGAATGTGAATCACCGGCAGCCGCAGTAGAGAAGATTTGTCGTTGGGCGACTAATCTCCGGTGTGCCACCACCCTCAAACACACTTACAGATGTTTACTATGTATTGCTTAAATCCTTTTAGAAAAAAAGCTCAACTAATTCATGATTACGAAATTCAGGTATTAAATTCAAAGCAAAGGCTGACGGATGAGCGGGCAAAAAAAGTCTGCACTAGTTATTGAAAGGTGTAGATTGTATAAATCTCTCATGATTCTTCTCCATCATGGAAATGTCCAGATTTTCATTGCAATTTACCACAGAGATGCTTAGCCTCCAAAGGACAAGCTATTTCTGGTCATAGTATGGCAATAATCTTTGGGCCTGCAAATGCACATTATTATACCAAATAAATCTGTTGTGTTGCTGGTGATCAATAGGCAGAGCAAGGCACGCATATGCAAAACTAGCATGCCAAGGAGGAGCAACTCAGCTGCTGCAAAATGCTATTATAGTGTTTCAGTAGTGGCAAGTGTGCTCTTCGTGATGGCAAAGTATTAGTACTGCTGCTTTCTTTGTTAAAGGAACAGTAACACCATAACCTGAAAGTATTTTAAAGTAATAAAAATGTCATTTAGTGTTGCCCTGCACTGATAAAACTGATGTGTTTGCTTCAGAAACACTACTATAGTTCGTATTAACAAGCTGCTTTTGTAGCAATGGTGGAAACTGAAAAAAAGGCTATATGGCCCAGGTTAAATAGTGGATAACAGATAACACCATTATGTTCTACAGAGCGTATCTATCTGCTGTGTAAACTAAGCCTTTTCTCCTTTGAATGGCTGCCCCCATTGTTACACAGCAGCTTATTTATATAAACAATAATAGTGTTCCTGAAGCAAACACACCAGAGCAGAGTAACACTGCATTATATTTGTATTACTTTAAAACAATTTCCTTTTTTAATGTTACAGTTCCTTTACTGGACAGGCTAATAGGAGCCAAAAAGGCCTTCACATGCAAAACATGCAGCATAAGGCATCCTGAAAAAAGAAGGTATGGAACTGTCTGGCTGAATCTGTGCTGTTATACCAGCAGTTCTGTATGCACAGTTGGCCAAAGGGAGATAAAGGAGTGATTTGCATGTCACTGCCCATGATGCCTTATGGGAGCATTAACACTCTAATTGTTGGTCTTTAGGCAGCACTATGTGTATGACATGAGACAAGTAAATACCTTGTGATTTCAGAAGGCCTTATGCTGCTTTCTTTCTTTGTTCTCAGTGTCGGAACTACCGGGGGAGCAGGGGGTGCAATTGTACCAGGGTTCGCCTACCGGCAGTCCTCGCTCTGCAGTAAACAGTCCACGCCACACAGGAAAGACCGGAAAACTGCTTCCGGCACGGGGTGGGCAGGCTGCCCGGCATGCGCAATCTGCCCGCCTACCCATAGTTCCATTACGGTTTATTCTAATTCCAAGATTGTTCCTAAAACATGGCTTGTATAGGATGCTAGTAAGAAGGAAGCCTCTCATAAGAAAAGGCATACAGTATGTTCTGGACAATACTGGGAATATTCAGAGTGGCCAGAGACACGGTAACTCACTTTTCACCACACCATTGGAATATATCCTGTAGCTTGCATATGAAGCATATCTGACAATAACCCACTAAATGGAGAATACTGGAAAACAAGCCTTTTTTCAGATTTTATAGATAAGTTGCCAGCCCCAAGGTTTGATTGCAGGAGGTGAAAGTAAGTTGCACTTGTGAGGACAATATCCCTTTCAGGAATAAAGAATACGAATGTACGGATGTATTCCAAGATTAAACGAATGGAAGACAACAAATACAAAATAAAGAGCTTTTATTTGTATAAACAATTTAAAAAGTACAAAATAAATAAATCCATGTTAGAAAAGAATTGGGTACCTGCCTGGCATCAATGTGCATACCTGAATCTCAGCTTGCAAAATATTTATTAAAAATATATTTGTTATAAAAAAAAAATCCATATACAGTACACCAAATTCATCTACCTTTCAGGTAAGGCTGAGGTTACCAGCTATTTAAAGTTCAAATAACAAAAATAAAGAAATATTCACTGATGCCAATACCTAAATATATACATAGAAGATATACATAGCAAATCTCCAGTGTTAAAATTTCCATCGAATTTTGGTTTGAAATTGTTATCAATGCTATTATAAGCGGATTATAATAAAGGCTAGAGGGACTACACCTCCCCAAAACATTTGATCTAATAGTGAAGTAGGTGGGTTGTTTTGGGGCAGCAGTATCACTTGGTTCAGCTGTGATAGCTAGCACTCAACAGATCCCTAAACTATCTGAGTGTGCCAGGGCATGAAAGTGTGAATGTGTGTGTGTGCAGGGTGTGGAAGTGTTGACTTTTGTGGGTTCATATTTGTTAGTTTGCAGGATAATATTATAAGGAAAATAATGTACTTATGTACATATGTAATTATACTTGATGTTAGCCCCAGTTCTACTCCCAGAATTCCACAGCTGGTCGGATGAACACACTGCGTGTCAGCTGTGGATATGAACACCCATGGGTACATGGTTTTAGCCTCCCCCAACAAAAAAAGTTGTATCTGCCTGTGAGTGTTCTCTTTCACATTACAACATGCCTGCAAGATAATATTAACAAGAATGCCTGTCAGCATGTTTATCTGTTTCTTAATGGTCAGCATTTTTACAAACTGTGGTTGGGAAATATTTAGAGAGTTCACAACTTGCAAAACAGAGCAGCTAGACACAAGGAAGAAGATTTAAAGGCCCAGTAACGTCAGGAAACATTTCTATAAAGTAGCATACCTGTTATTTCCATCTTTCTGGTTATCAGCCAGATATTAGGGTTTGATACACACCCTAACAGAATCTTAAATGATTAACATTTTAACAAGTTGGGCATTCAGCTTAGTCCGTGGTTAAAATGGTGGGTAAAATGACCCTGTAAAGTGGCACTCAGTAGCAAGAGCATGGCTATACAAGGAGAGGCAGTGGAAAAAGATGAGAAAGGGAACAGCATTTGCAACAGGAAGCAGAAGGTACAAGGAAAGTGAATTATGGGAGGGGGGTGGAATGGAAAGATACTAACAGGCATATTTAGCAAATAACAATTCAACTTACAATTAACATTTTGGGCACCCATGTTCTATTGGCATTAAAACAATGAAATCAGGGTGGTAATGGGTGTGTAATGGGCGGTAACGGTTGTGAATTAATGGACCAGGACAAATGTTCCCAGCTGTTTTTTTACATAAACCCCCAGAGTAAATAAGTAGTTTATTGCTAAAGTTTGGCTGGTTTTTGTGTCTATTGGAAGTATCTATAATAGATATAAATCTTGGAAATATTCCTATGTAAATTAAAAATAGCAATTCTGCCAACCAAATAATAGGCATTGCTGAACACTCCTTTTCATTTAAAGTCAAGATTCCAAGGCTTACAATGATGCTGTGAGATGCTGCCCTTCAACAGTAACCAGATCATGCCGTAACTGTGCAAGCTGACAAGAATCACCCACCCGTGTATAAAACAAAACTGAGGATAATGATCCCTATACGACACATTTTCTTTTAACTTTCAGTGGCATTCTATGAAGATGGCTGTGAGCACACAAGGAGATTGTACTGTAAAAGCCAAAGAAAGTGTCAAGCTAGCTGTTAACTCAAATGCTTTTTCAGTAGCCAATGGTAGCATAAATGCACGTTCTTATAATAAACCAGATGAATGCAGTTAGCCTGTTCAAGTCTATTTTTTACCTAAAAAATACCACAAAGAGGTTTTAAGCCATAGCTAAATATATATGTACTAACACATAAGGCTGCACTTAGCTATGAAGAGTTTTGTAAAGCTTAAGGAACTTGTTTTTTTTTAATACTACATTGCCAGACAATGTCTATTTTTATTTGATGAATCAATATGCTCCAGATTATTGTGATTATGTGCCCGCATCATGTCTGTTCATTTTTGGAATGATTATCTTTTCATGGGTGCAAGAAGGCACTACTTTTTGGGAACAAGCACCCAGTGCTGTACATATTGCAAAGAGACCTGAAGGCTTTCCTTATGATGACGTTTCATTAAAAGTCCAAAAAGGGCATGTCTATTTCATGTCTACTTATTTTTCTACTGACCATTTATTCACAGCTGATGTTGCACCCATGGTATAACATCCAGGCGTGGGGAGAAAACCTAACGGATGCTAAACAATTTGGTGATTTAAGCAGTGATCTGTTGGTTTTCTCTATAAAAAGATCTCTGATGTGTACAAACATCTGGGAGTATGTGAGAGACTTGATCCATATGAGGGTCCTGAAGCAAGTGCAGACTTGTGGGGCCATAAGTCTTTGCAGCATCATCAGTAAGCTGTCTCAGACCAAGCTGTTCAATCTAAAAAGGAACAGAGAAGATGCTGAATAACAAATATGTCAAAACCACAATCACGTGATAGGACAGAAATACAAAACTGTCACATATATACATATTTTTCTCGGCAAAATATGAGTGCTTTACAAAAATAAATGTTATCCAAAAATGTATTCACTTTATTAGAAAATTCACTTCGACCCTTAGTAAATCTGCCCCTAGTAGTTAAAACTGGGCCAAACATAAAACCTGGGATTCTGTGCATCCTTCTGTCAAGGTGAAATTGCTCCTTGCTCAAAGCCTGACTTACATTACCTGAACAATGATTAATTTGAGATGCACAGGGGTAGCGTCCGGAAACTCCTCTCCAAAGCAAAGCGTGACCTTGCTTTCTGGCATGCGTCCTTGGTTGGTGTAATAAAGCTGCAGCTCTGCAATAAATATAAAAGCAAGAAATCAGGTACTAAAATGCTATGGACAATAGGAAGGGATGCTTCAAGTTCACACATTCTACTCACACTCAAACTTATTAACCTTTTCTCAGCAACTGTTTTCTTAACAACATTTTTCTGCATAGTTTCAAAGTCACTATGTTTAATGTAGGGTGCCCTGAAGCAGAAATCAACTGTGAACAATCTGATGTTTCTAAGGAAATTATATGATTCTGCTAAAATGTGATTTTTGTGGGAAAATACCTTTTCCCGATTGTTTGTTGATATTGAGTTGGGTGAGACCTTATATTGTCGAATGAGGCTCAACAGTCTGCCAGTTTTTATTTTTAAACAATTAAAGCTGATGCAATTACACCTGTACCATACACATGGAAGCATGATCACACAGTTCAGGCTGAAACAACTTCATGACTTGGTGCAGCCTATTTCACACATTAGAGGTATCTAAGACACACCAGATAACAGACCAGATAAAAATATATTGATTAGTAAATCAAGTATTAACCCTGTACTTTAAAGTGCTACATAAAGTGCAATTGTGCACTTTTTTTTTTACTGAGTCACATTACAGAAGTTTGGTGCTTACTATAGCACTTATTAGCTTTATGAGTAAGCCTTGTTTTCATAACAAAAAAAAAATCATCAGATGGGATGACTCCAGCAATGTGAATAAATAAACCTTACAAATGTCAGTTGACAGAGATTTGTGTAAACACACAAAAGTACCGTTGCCTATTGAAAAGATCTCAAATGTTCAGGCAGCCACTGCAATACCTTTTAGTTTTCAGTATATCCCAAGTAATTTTTCTGTTTTTGTTAGTTACCCAAAAGCTTTCATCCACACATTAAAAGAACAAAACAGAAGTCATCAAATAATAAAGGATTACCATAAATAAGGAATGTTATACAAACAATTCCTTAGTGTTCATAACTAGACTATACTATCCAATTAGACTATACTATCCAATTATATGTCAACAAACGTACAAATGCAGTTCAGTACACAATTTGCCTTATTGTGTACTGAACAGTCATACTTCTTTTTAGCTTTCCCATTATTTAACTTTTTGGTATTTTTCTTCTATGCCTGATCTTAAAATAATTGTGACACAATTCACTACAACGTCTCCAGTGTGAAAACTTGTACTGTAACTGGCCGCACCATGCAGCCTGGATGTGGTTTTGAAGACCTGGAGAACAGAGTATAGGGCTTGTATTTTATGAAGAACCAAAGGTAATTGCAGTAAAGGCGAACTAAACCATAAAAATGAATAGGGATAAAAATGTCATGTTTTATATGCTGAACTTATTGCAGCAGCCTAAAGTTTCAGCTTGTCAATAGCAGCAACGATCCAGGAATTCAAACTTGTCAAAGGGGGTCACCATATTGGTAAGTGTCTGTGACACTCACATGCTCAGTGGGCTCTGAGCAGCTGTTGAGAAGTTAAGCTTAGTCGTCGCAAATGATGAAGCAGAAAATGAGGTTGGCCTTTCATAAAAGCTGATGCTACAGGGCTGGGACATCTTTGGAGACACAGATCTTTACTGCTAAAGGGCTTTGGTTGCCTGGGGCTGGTACAGAAGCCCAAAGGGAAAGGGATACTGTCATGGGAATTTTTTTTTTTCAAAATGCATCAGTCAATAGTGCTGCTCAGAATTCTGCATTGAAACCCATTTCTCAAAAGAGCAAACAGATGTTTTTATATTTCATTTTGAAATTTGACATGTGGCTAGACATATTGTCAATTTCCCAGCTGCCTCAAGTCATGTGACTTGTGCTTTGATAAACTTCACTCTTTACTGCTGTACTGCAAGCTGGAGTGATATCACCCCCTCCCTTCCCCCAACCCCCAGCAGCCTAACAACAGAACAATGGGAAGGTAAACAGATAACAGCTCCCTAACACAAGATAACTGCCTGGTAGATCTAAGAACAGCACTCAATAATAAAAATCCATGTCCCACTGTGTTCCATTCAGTTACACTGAGAAGAAAAAAACAACAGCCTGACAGAAAGTAGTTCCCTCCAAAAGTGCTGGCACAGGTCACAGCTGGGATATTGACAAAATGTCTAGCCCCGTGTCAGGTTTCAAAACTAAATACATAAAAATCTGTTTGCTCTTTTGAGAAATGGATTTCAGTGCAGAAGTCTACTGGAGCAGCACTATTAACTGATGCAACATGTTTTCCCGTGACAGTATCCCTTTCAGCATTGCATTTTGTACTTTCTAAAATGTCATACCTGCTATAGAAGCATAACAGCTGACCATGTGTTCTGGCATCACTCTATGCATTTCTGATGTCATAATTATTCAGATGCCAATCTGATGAAACAAGATACTTATCAGATTAGATGGAATTTAAAAACCCAGCTGATTGTGGTATTGTGGTAACCCCACAGGTGCTTTCAACACACCTAGAACAACAGTAATGTGTTGTCAATGTAAACCAATGAAGTTACCTCTCAAATATTGATTTGTATCAAATATCTTGACCATCTCATCCCTTTCAAGCTTTGTGGGTCTATCTTTATATTGCATGCAGTTCCCGCTCCAGAACACACGTCCTTGACACAGCCTCTTTATGTGAATGCCTTGTTTGTTGCTAAACAAGAGTACGCCTCTCTCCAGATGGCCAAATAGCTTCTTAGTGATCTGCCTTTGACGCTCACTTGTGATGGATTCGGCAGGTGGGAAGCGAATGTTCTCAAAGTTTTCTGCTCCCGGAAGATGCTGGGCTACAGAGATGCGGCATCCATCGATACGTGTAGTCGTTATGTGATTCACTAACTTACCACTGTAGTAAAATTGAATCAGCATCCGTGAGACGGCTGTGGAAAGCAAAAGAAATGGATATAATCGCATAAGAATTATAATGCAAAAGACAAGCAACTCCTATACTGTGAATGTGCATGACAGCCTCTGTTTTAGCTCTTTAGCTTCTTTCTATTGCTTATATTTATGAAATTAAATAAAGGAAGCATTCCTAAGCAATCCCTGCCAGATAGTCTTGCTTTTATGATTTTTTTGACTTTAGATGTATGGGGAAATGGCTGCAGACTGAGAAAAACATTTTCACTGACGCAATTCTTTCTGGATGGCAGTAAGGAATGCAGCCTGTGATGTTATTCACCGTCTGTATGTTACTCTCCCATTTAGACTGTAAGCCCTGCGGCGTAGGGTCCGATAGCCTTTTGTTTCCTTGGCACTGAGCACTTAATCTGTATTGTAATTATATTTTATATTTATGTGCATTTCTAATAATGAACTTATTGTCATTTTTATTTCAATGACCCCTTATTTGTTACTACTAATTTATTGTTTTGCTGTACAGTGCTCTGCCCTCAAGGAGCACTATACCAATAAAATTATACATAAATACATACTCTAAGCCTAATGCCTGAAACACACACATGATCACTTCCTGTGGCTCCCATTCACTTCAATGGAAACGCCAAGCACTGCAGGTTTGAGTCATTTTTTGCCAGAAACTGAATAGGAGTATAGTTTGGCATGTTTTTTTTAACACCGGATACCTTTAAAAAATGGTTACTGTTCACTGATTCTGTCTCATTATAACTCTGTGGTTCAATGAGCAGTGACTCCGACATAAGGGGCAAACTCTCTTCTCTAATGACAGGTGTTTCCTCACTCAGCCTTTAGGGTGTTTGGAGAGAAGCTCAAAACATTTCCCCTTGAATTTCAGCTGCTTACTCTCAAACTGGCCTTCGAATGTCATAATGTGAAAGATTAAAAAATTCCAGTGGCTCCCTGGCTAGGATAATGTGGGGAAAATGGCTGAGGCTGATAATTATCTGCCTATGCGCTATCGCCATGTAATGATTGCTATATATAATATATTTTCATGCTACTGAGGACATTTTATGAGCGGTATTCAGTTATAGAAATTCTTTATGGCTACTCAGCAGTGATATTAGTATTAGCAGTGGCAACAGTAAAGACTATCAACTTGAATCTTATCCTAATCAACAGAATGACTGGCTAGATATTAATGCTTTTTGGCCACATGAGGATGGACTAACTGCACAGGGAAAGCACTGATCATCAAATTTTAGGAATCAATCCATTCACTAACTATCTATTGTTTGACCATTCATTAACCAATGCGTCCAAAATCATCTGTGTGTGTGTGTGTACAATATTGAAAGTAGTGGAATGGTCTGATGAATGACCAAATAGCCCAGATCCACTCATTTAGTGACTGTGTTAATTGGCTGCTGGGAAAACTGGTCCTAGTATTTAGTGTGAATGTGATAGGAACCCTAAATTGTAAGGTCCAATTAGGCAGGGACTGCTGTGAATAATGAACTGCATAAACATGTTGCCACTGTATAAAATAAAGGAAATAGGTCATGCATGCACTGAGAAGAGGCAGACCAAAGTTTCTGCAACTGACGGTCTGTCCAATTTGCCCCATAGAGTACATAAATTCTGAGATTATTAGGTAGCAAGGTCAATATGGGTCAAACTTTCCAATCAAATGCAATCATGTATGGCCACTGTAAAGGCAATCCACATAACATTATATTGAATGCTTTTGTGGTTAGATAAGCAGCCTATAGCACAATATCAAAAATTACCCTGTCCACATTTTTGCAAAACATTTGAATTAAACATATGCAGCTAAAAAACTGATATATCTTACCATGACTAACTGACTCATATATGGGATATCCGTCCATCATTGTCACTGCTGAGAGGGAACAGAAACTATTATGTCATTTCAAGCTTCTTTCCAGTAACAGATTTTATTAATACCCTTCATTCTATGTATAAAGACTTGAAGCTATTGGCTCATGAGAATCGGCCCAAAGATCCATGTCTATAGTCTTGCCTGCTACTAAAAATCAATGCCCCACAACAGAATAGAGACTCATTTTATTATTTTGTCTTTTTGCATGATATATCTTGTAGTCTATGATTACAAATATAATTAAATCTGGAAATCCGTTTCTATTAATAGTTTTCCCTCAAAATGGTCTAGCGGAGTAAATAGAGTTGCATATGCCCAAGTGCAGGATGCATTTCCCTGCATTCCTGGTAGTTACACCACTGCTATGATCAATTTAGCTTCTATAATGGAGGATCATTCTTGCATAGTTTAGCAAAATGCTGTTTTACTATGGACCTGCTGTATAAGTGAATATAAGAGTGACATTCTTTCCACTAAAAAAATAAAACTGAAATAATAAACATAGTTTTAAGAAGAGTGTTAGCACTAAAACTCATCCTAACACGTTACCTCATTTATAGATTTTTGGTTGTTTTGGTATGTAAATCTGTGCTTTATAAATATGTCAACATTATTATAATTCATAATAATAATACCTGGATTGTGAGGATAGAACCCCCAGTCCTGTAGTGAGTGTTTATGGCAGGTGTCTTTTGCAGGTGAAGGGCTCCGTTTTATAATAGTCAGGTAATCATCAGTGGATGGCTGCAGGAAAAAAAATTGTTTGTTTGGCAAAACTTGCATTACTGTAATCTTTATAAACCTCTTGAGGATGGCCGAGTAGACCTGGTGGCATGGTCTATTTATTTATGGATACATTTGCAACCAGTCACAATGGCAAAATAGCACTGGAAAACTAGTTATAAAGCTTCTATACCTGCATTTTGCTATTGGTTTTGAGAATGAAAACATTAAGAACCAAATTCATATTGTTTTCAAAACCTTCTATGAACCTTCTAAGAAAAACTTTGATGAAAAAATGGTTTGTAAGGCTATTTAGCATTGCCTAATGTTTCTATAATCTTCTCTTCTACATAATAGTTTTTCTATACATATTGTTGCATAATTACCAGTAGATACATTTATTCCTAAGGACTATATTTTAGAAATGGTGGAAAAAAAATACATGGAGATTTCAAAGTCATAAAATTGTTCTCAGTTGTACAGAATACTCCTACACATAACTGAACTGTTTTATCCCACAGTGTTATGCCTTTCAGTGTTAAAAATATTACTTCTACCAGACAGGTAATAGAAATTAAGAGTTTCCTTATTTATGCCTAAAAACACAGTTTACTTTTGACACCCAATTAATTTAAAATCAATCTTTTGCCTTTGGATCACACCCTCAACTTCCATGTTACTTACCTCAATTTCTGAAGAACTGCAATCCATTTCTGCTGCCTCGCTCAAGTTGCTTCCCACTATCTTACCTAAAGACAAACATTTTTTAAAAATATTAGAACTGAAAAAGAAATATAATATCTATTGCAATTTTTTCCACCCATGAAAGCACTTACATTTCTGTTCTTCTTCGGGGACTATCCTGTACACCTTATAGGGCTCAGAAATATCAAGTTGGGATCTGTCAGTCACCTCTTCAAAATCAGGACTTTTATTCAGTGCACAACGAAGGCGTGTTTTCCAAGTAGCTGGTTCCGCTTTGTCGCCCTCTTTAAATTTCCCTTTAAAAACTGCCCATGCCTGAAATGGAAACCATATCATTACTCTTTTGTCCTCAAAGTCTTGACTAAAAGCATCACTTTACATACTACCCAAGGCCACTTTATCAGGATTAAGGCATCCAACATTGGACATTGCCAGTTGGGACTTGGGAATAAACTGAGGTATGCCCAATAAGTCTGTAAAAGAATGCCCAATAACAATATATTGTGTGGACCTTCCTGTATTGAAATGCATACCATACACTTCCTTATAAAGTTTGACACTAGGGTGGCCTGGTTGACACTGCACTGGGGTCCTGGTTTTGATGACAAATGTGCCTCTATCTTAAAGAAGTTTGTATATTTTCTATACGTCTAAGTCCAAGTGTTCCATATGTTGTGCTACATTAACTGAGTGTGTAAACATGTATGAAAGTGCTGGGAAACTTGGACTGCAAGCTCTATTGGGACAGTGAAATGACAAACTTCAATGACTTCTACTTCAAGGACAGCATGGTAATATTTTAAAATTATATTTTTAGTACTGTACTGCAGTCCAGCAACCCATGCAGGCAGAATAATGAGAGTAAATCTCTAATTTGGTGGTGTGGATGACTGAACTGGGGAAATGTACCCAGTATCAAAGAGAGATATGCATTTTAAAAGTACTGCAGAATAAGTATAGCTTATTTGTAGTTTAATATCTTTATAACAAAGTACCAGTGAGCAAGCAATGGAGTTGTTAGGGAACTACTGAGGAACAGGTGGAAAAAAATATAATCAGAAAATATTACTGTCTTTACTCTTTTTTTGGGTGTAATATTACTTTAGCATTCTTTTAAATAAAAATAATAATATTACATATTAACCACTTAAACTTTTATCATTTTGGTTTTTCAGACAAGTTCCGATTGCATCAAAAACACACACCAACAGGAGCAACATTTTGTCCAAGTAAATTCTGCTTTTAAGCTGATCTAGAGAAGGTGCAGAACTCCAACTGACGTCTCCACTATCAAAAGGGTAAAAAAATAGCCTTCCTGACTACAAAATTTGGGGGAGACTTTGTTTATAAAACTTCACAGCTTAAACTGTAAAAAAAAAACTTTTCTCGCTTTAAAGGGACCCAAAATTGTTTCCCACACCAGAGCCAGCACTCCGGTTGGAGGAAACTATATTTATTTTAGAAAATGCCCCCTGCAAACTCTAGGGAGCTCCTACTGCAGATGGCCAGGTTATGTCGGACACTTAGTGCATTAGTTTCTGATGGCACGCTTGTTATATTAATACTTTTCTCAGTGCCACAGTATGGCTGCCCACACCAGGAGATTTTGGGGTTACATGTACCCTCTAAGATGAGCCCTCTTTTCCTCTTGTCTCAAGGGGAGGCTCGGTGTCCTCTAAAAAGTTCTACTGTTGAATATAGTATCAATGTGTTATATATGCATATATACTCTTTGATGTTCTATTCAGTAGATCTTTTCAGAAGATACACAAGATTCACCTTGTTCTCCTACATATTTCATCAAGGATTTGCCTACCAGAAACCAGGAGGTTTGTGGCCATCCAGGTTTGCCTTAAGGTGTCCATGCGCGTAGAGATCTGCTCGTTTGTTGCCTAGGGCCCAATGATCAGATCATGATGGAGGCAATACAGGCGGTCAGATCGCAGGGCTACATCAACGAACAGATGCGGTCATGATCCAACAGGATTTTTTGCCCTGCCTGATCGACATGTGGCTGACTTTGGCCAGCTATCGATCGGGGAAGCCCATCGGAGGGCCACACACACAGGCCAATAAGCTGCAGACTCAGTCTGTCAGTAGCTTTTATCTGCCTGTGTATGGCCACCTTTAGTCCCATCCCATTAAGAGTATAAGTATTGTGCATATTTTTAAACCAAACACGCATTACAATTTAACATGTCACATAATGTAATCCTACATGAATGAACACATGCACACACATATAAATATATAAAACACATATGTTATTCCTTATAAAGATTAGCCACAGTGCAAACGAAAAATCACAGAAACCAAACCATTGAAATACAGGAGTTATTAGAGTAGAATTGGGGAAGTGACTCTGCATGCTGTTTTCGTTTTAGCCCTGCAAGTGGCAAAACAAGCACAACACAAAATGTAAAATCTTCCTGAATAGAACTGTGCAGCACGACAAGAGAGGCTAATGTAGATATTGCATGAATAGCTATCTAGCTCCAGAACAACGGCAATTTTAAATGAACTGTAAATATGGTAAGATGGAGAGAAGAGAGAAACTGATTGATTTATGATGAATTATTAGTATTATAAAAAAAATACTTCTATTCAGTGGTGAAAATTAAAGGTGTAATTGTAACAATCAACTCATTATTGTTTTTAAATTACTTTAAAAATAGATGCATCCACTTCTTGGTTGTAATCCTGTTTCCCAGCATGCTTCCACGGAATGCGGAAAAGGCACTTTTCATCATCTTCCCACACAAGTCCAGGATAAAATCCACTACTGATTTGCTCTATCAGCCACTGGCGAAGTCTTCTGCCACTGTTTCTATCACACATCTAGAAAAAGTGCAATAAAAAATATAAATGAGATATATATATATATATATACAGAGACATATAGTTGCATGGTTTGGAAAAAGGTCAGAAGGTACAAAGTCAAACTGTGGGAACACTCAATTTCTGGAGAGACTGGAGATATCTGGTCCATACAAATGTTTTGCTTGATTTCAGAAGGAACAACCTGTCAACTTGACTCTGGAAATAATTGTCTTTTTTCTGTACTGCTAGTGTCGAGGTGGAAACCCATACAATGAAATGTACGTCAAATTGTTGGTCAATTTTTATTGCAGAGTGTCTGCAGTTGATCTTGCAAACGAAAATCACTTTTTTTGACAGCAAATATTAATTCCATCATAAATCATTCCTTAGGTGTAATTCCTCTATAGAGGAACAGTTGTCACACAGTATGTATGGAAATGTGTCCCAAAGTATGTGTGGCAACCCTACGTTTACAGCAGTAGTTTTCTGATATTTTCAGGTCCAATGGTTACTAAAAGAGCAAGTAGATATTCTTAGGGTGATGACACACAGGGTGATTTATCGCCCCTGGTAATTACATCTTTGTTTTTGTGGAAGACACAAACCTGAAAATCCGGCTTAATCACTGGAAATTGCCTCCCTTTGTACTTTCCCATGGTTAAGAGATTTGTTGCCTGTGGTAGAGAAGATTGAACTTCAGGCAACTATTCCCCATGTGCCATGGCCCTAACACGGTTCTTGCCCCCCACACAGTTGGGGAACTACTCCGTCAGGGCTTATGGAGAGGGATAGACTAGAAATCTCTTTCTACAACAGTCACCAATGCATTCATCTAATGTTCTTGTACTAACTCTCTCCAAAGTTAATAACTTACAATCCATACAGCTTCTTGCAGACAGCATATTCTGGATATTTTTTGAAATATAGATTTCTTTTTGCTTCCTCTTTTATTAGATGCATTTGAAGAATGTCTATTCTATTTATATTCTGACTCTTTTACATTTGTTTTCCTGTTTGTAGGCCATGAATGCACTGCTTTCCCTGCCTTTCTGCTGTTTTTATATTTCTATAGCGCCAACTTATTTCGTAGCGCTGTAAAGTGAATGTGATTACACAACTAAATCACATGAATTACATACATAGAACATAAGGAGTTACATACATCACAATAAATATGGAGTTACATACATCACAATATATACTGGTACAGGAGGTGAGAAAGTCCCTGTACAGAAAAAGCTTACAATGGAATGATACACAAGGTGTGGGCAAGAGTGGGCAAAATCAGTAAAGTAGGTGAGAGATGTAGTAATGTAAGCGGTATTGCATTGAGTAGTTAACAGTAAGGGTAGGCTTCTCTAAAAAAATGGGTTTTAAGGGATTTCTTGAAAGCTGAAAGATTGGGAGAAAGTCGGACAGACCGTGGGAGAGAATTCCAGAGTAGGGGTGCAGCCCTTGCAAAGTCTTGAATGCGAGCATGTGAGGAGGTAATGAGAAAAGAGTCGAGTAGCAGGTCATTAGAGGAGCGTAGTAAGCGGCTGGGTGAGTACATGGAGGTTAGTTCAGAGATGTAGGGAGGGGCAGAGTGCTTTGAATGTCAGGGTCATTAATTTGAATATAATTCTGAAGAGCAGTGGAAGCCAGTGCAGGGATTGGCAGAATGGTATGGCAGAGGAAGAGCGGTTGCTGAGGTGTATAAGCCTAGTAGCAGTGTCCATTATGGACTGGAGAGGTGACAGTTTCTGCAGGGGAAGGCCAATTAAAAGAGAGTTACAGTAGTCTAGACGCGATATGACAAGAGAGTGAATAAGAATTTTGGCAGCATCTTGGGTGATAAATGATCGTATTTTGGATATTTTCCTTAGGTGGAAGTGACATGACTTAACAAGTGACTGGATATGAGGAGTGAATGTCAAGGCAGAATCTAGGTCAACCCCAAGGCACTGGATCTGGGGAGATGGGGTGATAGTGGAATTGTTAACTATGATGGATACTTCCGGGATGTTACTGGTGTTAGTTGGAGGAAAAAGAACAAATTCCGTTTTGGAGAGGTTTAATTTAAGGTAGCATTGTGACATCCAAGTAGAGATAGCAGACAGGCAGGAGGAGACACAAGTTAGGAGTTCTGGGTTGAGATCAGGGGAGATAGATCTGAGTATCGTCAGCGTAGAGGTGGTAGCGGAAACCATATAGAGAAAATAATAAGGATCCCAGGACAGAGCCTTGAGGAAGACCGACAGAGAGAGAGAGAGGTAGGGGGGAAGATGCTACTCCGTTGTAGGATTCACTGAAGGAACAATTGGTGAGGTAAGAAGAAAACCAGGGCTTTGTTACGAAGGCCAAGCAAATGGAGGGACTGGAGGAGGAGATCTACAGTGTCAAATGCAGCTGGGAGATCAAGCAGTATTAGTAGTGAGAAATTTTTGTTGGTTTTAGCTGTTAAAAGGTCATTCGTTAGACTGATCAGAGCAGTTTCAGTGGAGTGTTGTGGTGTACAGGCAGATTTTAAGGGGGGTCCAGCAGGTTTTTGTCAGAGAGGAATGAGGTTAATTGGTTGTAGACTAGGCGCTCTAGTAGTTTAGAGATGAAAGGTAGCAGAGAGATAGGTCGGAGGTTGTCAACATTGGAGGGGTCAAGAGAGGGTTTTTTCAGAATGGGGGTGACAAGAGCATGTTTTAGTTGAGACAAGAATAGTCCAGTTGAGAGCGAGAGATTAAATAGATGAGTTAAGGCTTTGATTAGACAAGGATTGGTATTGCGGAGAAGTTTTGAAGGAATAGGATCAAGCGCGCAGGTGGTAAAGTGAGAGGAGGCCAATAGTTTTAAGACTTCCTCATCAATAACAGGGGTGAAGGAGCACAGGAGAGACTGGGGAGTGTGGAGGGAGGATGGTGGAAGCCTAGGGGGGTTGAGTAGTGTAATGTCCCCTCTGATAGTGTCAATTTTGTTTTTGAAGTGCTCAGCAATGTCTTGAGCAGAGACAGATGTGCATGGAGGGGATGGAGAAGGGGAAAGGAGAGTGTTAAAGGTGGAGAATAGTTGTGCCAGTTTTTTGGAAAGGGAGTTAATGAGTGAAGTAAACTATGTTTGTTTGGTTTGGGAAAGACTGGTGTTATAGGAGCGCAGGGCAGATTTGTAGCTCTAAAAGTCTGACTCTGAGCAGGATTTGCGCCAGCGACGCTCAAGTGCGCGTGAGTGTCTTTGGAGCGCTTTAGTATGAGCTGTGTGACAAGGTTTAAGTGGTTTGGGTCTAGCACGTTTAGTTTTTACAGGAGCAAGCTCATTAAGAGCAGTGGTGAGTGTGCTATAGGAGACCAAGGTAGCCGCATTAGGACAAGAGATTGCTGAGATATTAGAGTGAAGAGAGTCAAAGAAAGAAGAGAGATGCAACACATCCAGAGCTTGCAAGTCACGGTAGGTACATATAAGTGGGTGTCGCCATTTTATTTGACAGTGCAGAAGTACACTTAATAGACTTCAGAAAAATTACCAGCCTAAGAGAAAGCCTCAGCCAATGAAAACAATAACAATAACAATAAACAGAGGATTTGCGCACATTATACTAGTTTACTATCTATATCAAGGAAGGGGAACCCTAAATATGAATGAGAAATACTTTCCCTTTCACAGCACAAAAGTAAGTTTTATTCAGTTTCAGCTACAGCTGTCTTGTATCAGAAGAAAAGAGCTCACAGAAAAATGATACAATTGTGTAATAAGTGAAAAAGAGTTATGAATCTAAATTTTAAAATGAGTTATATAAATAGTTTCACTGGTGATAACTGTTTACAAAACCACTGATATCTGAGGAGGAAGGAAGATGTTATCGTTCAATGTTACTCGGCTGATGTGAATTAAAAACCTATGTAATTGCTGCAAGATATGCCTAATGCAAGAACCTGGGGGAAATGACAGTTTCACAGGTTAGTCATAAAGGCTACTAGTGGTGTGTTTTTATCATTCTTTAATATTCACTATTAGGAATTGGCATGGTGTAACAATAAAGTCATATTTCAGGATTCTGTTCAGCCAGCTCTTTAGCTAGATATGGAAATTATTGTTTGCATTCAGATTGATATTCAGTCAAATGTTCTGTGAAGGAAATGGTTTCACCTTTGTAGGCCGTTTGCCCCCCCCCCCCACCCCGTGAAGTCTTGGCTCTGTCCTCTCTATTATTATGCAAGCTAGATGCAGGCTAGATCCAAGCTAGATGGATGCTGAAGCTTTTATACAAAATCTGAGCTGGATGGCTTAGTTTAAAAAAAAGAATGATGTGTTTCAACAATATAATATAAATAATACAAGTATTTTATATCCATGGGGGCTGCCATTCAAGGCTCTGCAGGACTATAAAGCCTATTTTGCATACCAGAACACAGACAAGTGCTTGAACTATTGCCAAAATAAAAATTGTGATAAAACAACAAATAATAAGATAATGAACTTTCTAAATATAATCAATTTGACTGTTTAATTTATTTAGTAGGTGTGCTCCTAATGAAATAATAACATTTGTCAATGTTAGACCCAATACTTGAAGAACGCATGAACCTTAGATGTGTGCAGTGAAAGTTCTTTATTGTATAAGGAATAATGCTGAATGTAAATTAATGTTTTCTAACAAACTGTTACTATCACTTATCCCACATATCAATTGGGGGGGGGGGGTTGGTGTGGTAAACTTTGTAAATATAATCAATTCAATATTCTGCATTTTCTGTTTACTATCCCTCTCTCTCAGCATCTGAGCTAGTGTCAGATAGACATTGACAGTTATATCCAATATATCTTATAGAGGGTCCTTGCTTTCCTAGCAAATGTACTAGAGCTCATTCAAATAACTGATTCCAGTACAAACAAAATAAAACAAATTCTGCACAAATCCTGCACATAGAGACACAATGTCTGGTGATTTTAATAGACTGAGCACTAATACATCTTCTAGGCATCTTCAGGACCCCTCTATAAGATATATTGTCTCTAAATGTCAATGAATATGACACCCAATTGCTGTATGAAGAGAGAATGAAGAGAAACAGATGCTTAATAGTGAAGATGAACTTGATTATTTCAGAAACAATGCAGAATTTCTAACTGATTGCAGTTTCTTATTTCAGTATGAAGAAGCTTATATAAAAGATAGTTCCCCTTTAACTTTATAATTATGCAGCACATAAAACAAAAACCATGAGTTATAACACACATTATACAGTATGCAACAAATGCATTTCGCCTAAGCATGATTTTTGTGATTTAAGCTGCAAATTATATGTATTGCTCACACAAAAAGCGACAAGTGGCCATTCCCTTGGGACTGTGAGATGCCACAATCTAGCAAGTTCCGTTTGAAACGTCGCCTTCCCTTTGAAAACATGCCAGACTTTGTGTATGAAACACATGTTTATTTGCAAGTTAAATCACACGGTGGTATGCATAGCGTGCGCTGTATTTGGCCTGGAAGACATCTGCTCACCGTAGCTCTATTTAAATATGTGAGCGTAAAATAATTATTACCCTCTTGCAAGAAGCAGCGTTCAAAGTAAATGACTGGTATTTTGCAACGTGCTGAAGCAATGTTTATGTTTTTATTCTTAGTAAAGTAGTTCAAAGGCTGCCAGACACCCTTCCTTGTTCCACTTTCTATATAACCCAGAAATGATCTCTTCAGTAAGCTACCACAGGCTCTTGCACCAGCTAAGCCAGCCCCTACGCTCAGTGACATCTCATACAAATGGAGCGGCTGCCAAGGAGCTCCCCTATTCCGCCCCTAAATTAATCTTTCGCAAATATTTGTCCAGGGAGTTTAAGGCTAAAATCACATAGGGTAGAACCCTAATTTTACATTTTTCAGGGTATCAGAAAAAAAATTATGTAAAATCCGGGAAATGCATTATATATATATATATATATATATGTATTTATATTATATATATATATATATATATATATATATATATATATGACCACAAAACAACAATGTAAAATGAGAGAAAACTTAAAATCAGGGGATGTAAAATGGGGGTGCCACTGTATTGGTAAACTGCTAGCTGTTCCAGTTTAGATACATATTGTTCCAGTATTCTATATGTCCAGCAACACATAATAATGTTCCCAAATCAAGCAATTAACAAAACATTCCTGCGCAACTGAAGGCGCACCTGTGCCCGCAGCATTACAGTGCCAAGTGAGGAGACTCAGAGAGGCAACGCTGCCCGGCTGACAGTGACAGGAAGCATACGCTTCAGCTGAGCGCGCCATTCTACCTCTACACACACAGTGAGGGGCTACAATGACATTCTGTCCGGTACCTTTCCAGTTGCGACGACTCTGCTTAGTCCCTTGTTCACAATGTAGGACACGCTCTCCGCTGCCTTATCAGTGGACCAGGTTACGCTGGAACGCACTGCATTCTGACTAAAAGACACATGAGCCCGCCCCCTGGCTCGATAGACACCGCGCGCGTCCAATAGCTACGGGAGAAGGGGATGACAGCCGTCCAATGGGTGCCATCGAAAGCAGCCTCCTTCTTTTAACTGCGGTCTTTTCCGAGAAACAGCAGTCCCGTTAGCCCGACTGTATTCTGTTTCACGGTCCACCCACGGGGCACTGTGAGGAAACCAACCCGAATTACCCGAAACCTGCTTGCCCTGCTTGTTCTACAGGAAGGCTGAGGTGGGCTTCTCTTGCACGTGGTACGAAGGAAATTTAAGTATACCAGATAATATTCAGATCAGACACACGTGATATATTAGCAGCAAAATGCCAATGAGCAATACAACACTTACAGTAAACTATTTTAACCCTATTAAGCCTTGTGGAACTAAAACCTAAAAATGAACATGGCAAAAAAAATGCCATGTTTTATATAGTAACTTACTGCACCAGCCTAACGTTTCCGCTTGTCAATAGCAGCAATGCTCCAGGACTTCAAACTTGTCACAGGGGGTCACCATCTTGGAAAGTGTCTGCGACACTCACATGCTCAGTGGGCTCTGAGCAGCTGTTGAGAAACTAAGCTTAGTGGTCTTCACTAATTATCCAGCAGAAAATGAGGTTGGCCTTTAATATAAGCTGATGCTACAGGGCTGATTATTAAATTCTGGTGCTAGTTGCACTGGTTTCTGTGCTGCCATGTAGTAATTATCTGTACTAACTACTTATCAGCCTTATATTGTGACATTTATAGTCTATGTGTACTGTATATTGTGAGTAATAAGCAATGTCTCCAAACGAGCGGATCTCTCCCCATGTGCCCACATTGAAGTGGGCAATATCGGGCATATCCGATCTTGGGCCGTAGGCCCCAAATGATCAGATGACAGTATAGGCCATATGGGGGGTCAGATCACTGGACCGCATTAATGAACAGATGCAGGCCCGGACTGGCAATCTGTGGGTTCAGTAACGGAACTTGGTGGGGACGGCCCTGGTGTGGGCCGTGCAGCCGGCTGCAGCGGCGGCGCAATCTGCCGGGGGTGCCATGGGGGGGGTGTGGGCCCTGGGCCAATTGCACCCCCTGCTCCCCTGGTAGTTACACCCCTGGAGGGGCTGCTATAAGGTGCCATAGAAAGTCAGTATTTAGTGGGCTGGTGGGGGGCTGTTTGGCCCTCTGTGAGGGCTGATTGGGTCTCTATGTGCCTGAAATGCCAGGGCCTATTTTAATTCTCAGTCCGGACCTGAACAAATGTGTCCGCGATCTGACAGGATTTTTAATCCAGCCCAACTGACATCTGGCCGACTTTCAGCCAGATATTGATTGGGGCAGCCTGTCGGAGTTCCCATACACGGGCCAATAAACTGGCCACCGTAAAGGAGACTTCAACCCCTACGTGAAAAAAATCCCAGCAAACGTGGAGGGGACTAACTCAGCAAAGTAATTGAAATAATATATTGCCTTCCCCGCCTCTATGCTTGAGGCACAGCAATGACTTTCATTTCTGCAATTCCCAGATGTCACTTACTCCTCACATGCTTCTGCCTTCCTCGTTGTTTATAACTGTGTAGCCTGTGCATGGCCATCAGCCCCCCCCCCAATTCTGGTGCATATATTTGATTTGGGGGTGATGGAAAGCTTGCATTGATAACAGTATCCGCAAAGTGACCACTTGCTAGCTTGCTGTGATTGTAAATTCCAAAGGAATAAAGGAAACACAATTTAAATACTTTATATAGTGTCAATAAAGTATATTTTAAATGATTGCTTAGGATGAAAGTTCCCTTTCAGGGCCGGAACTAGGGGTAGGCAGAGTAAGGGTGCAAAGCTGGGGAGGTGCCAGGCATGTGCCTTTTAAAAAGATAAGACATACAGGTATGGGACCTATTATCCAGAATGCTTGGGACCTGGGGTTTTCTAGATAATAGATCTTTCCATAATTTGGATCTTTGTCCCTTAAGCCTACTAGGAAATCATGCAAACATTAAATAAACCCAATAGGCTGGTTTTGCTTCCAAATAAGATTAATTATATCTTAGTTGGGATCAAGTACAAGCTACTGTTTCGTTATTACAGAGAAAAAGGAAATAATTTTAAAAATTTTGGATTATTTCATTGAAATGGAGTCTATGTTGGAGATTCACTAAAGGGCGAAGTGACTAATGCTAGCGAAAATTCGCCAGCGTGACGTCATTTTGTTACTTCGCTGATTTACTAACGAGCACAGGAGCCCCTTTGCTAGCGAAGTAAAGGTACGGTAGCATTGCTTCGCACTCTAGCGGCAGGCGAATGTTCGGTCTGGCGAATGAGTGTTACTACACCAGTTCAGTAAGATGCTGGATTTTACTGAATGTTATCTTTTGCGCCAGAGTTGCCTTCGCCACCTCAGACCAGGCGAAGTGCAACACAGTAGATAGGAGTTACTCAAAAATAGTTGAAAAAAGTCCCAAATAAACGCTAGGGGTACCCGGCTTCCCCCCTACATTTCCTAACATATGGAACATAAACTATAAAGTGGGCACATGTGTAGGGCAATTTCTAAATATATACGTCCATTGAACTTTAACTTCCCGCCGTATGCAAATTAGGCTTTGCTTTGCTTGATGAAGTAACACTAATGCAAATCTCATAACTGTATATGTAATATGTAACTGAATATGTATAACTTTTGTGTGTTAGGAGCTTAAACTTAACTATTATTTTTATTATTAATCACCCATATTTTTAAAGCACCAATTAATGTATGTATGCATTAAACATACAGAATCCATATAAAAATAAAACAAAAGATAAAGAGGGCTTAGTATATGAAGACCAAGCTTTCCAATAAACTAATCTACAGAAAGATGAGGCATTAATGCTGCAATTCATTTTTACTGTAGATCAGAGGTCTGCAAATGAATGGACCAACCTTCATTTCCCAAGAAGAGGCGGCAACTTCAAGGAGAAGGAAAGGTTAAAACTAAGTAAGCCTTATCAAGGTCCACCTAAATATACCAGTAAACCCTCAAAGCAATGCTGCTCTGAGTCCTCTGTCAAAAGAAACACAGCATGTCTTTCCTTCTGTTGTGTACACATTCTGCAGCTACTATCCTAAACATTCTAGAGCTTTTTACACAGGCATAGTGAAACCTGCTACAGAATAAATATAGCATTGTAGCTTGCACTATTGCAGCTAATCTCTTGGCAATAAAACACCTCCATGGCTTTCCTTTTCCTTTAAACGGCAAGGATAATATTTCATCATATTTGAATGCAAATACCCTTAAATGAGAATGAAAAGCTGCAATCCTTGGGGGGGGGGTTGCAAAATAGACAAGATGGCAATAGCAAGGTGGTAGCAGTAGCACAATAGTAATACAGTTGCCAACCTGTGGCTCTTCACTTGTTGTTTATATACATCTCCCAGTATCAGACGTTGGAGGGTGCTATGATTTGTACTTCAAAAATAGAATGGAATATGTTTTGCTCTTGCCCTGTCGCACTTAACAAGACCCTGTACTTATGACAATGATATTTCCCTATTTTGCTGCCATTAATGTCAGTCAAGCAAGTATTTAACAGCATGTCACACTTTCTATATGTAAAAACAGGTATAGGTAGAGCAACTGCTGTCTGCAACATTCGTTTGCACAATCACAGAGTTGCCATTCTATAGTCAGTTATGCTAGACAAATAACTATGATAAACTGATATTATCACCATCCCTAAAATACTTCCTATAACTGTTCTATTTTACTTTTCATTGCATTTAAATGTCATTCTGCCTGGTCACAGGGTACAGGCACTTCACCCTCCTTTACTTCCCCTGCTATTATTCTCCTATCTAACTCTGAATTATGCTTTTAAGTATTGACTAATTAACGGGAAGCAGGCCCACAGATAAGAAGCATGCGTTTCCATGGGGCAGTGGTGAGTAATTAATCATTGCCACTATCACCTAATAACGCTGAAATATTATTATAGGAAACCAAATTTTAATACGTCACTGACCTCACCCTTTATCACCAAATATTGTTACATGGAGCCAGTTAGCTGGAATGTATTAAATGGGGTTACTTCAAAAAGTGGCACAATACAGGTACCAAAGGGTTTGGAACTTTGAACCCGTTTTGCTTCTATTTGTTTTCATTCTTTGTGTTTTGTTTTTTTTTCACAAGAGGCTAAAGGGTGTTCCTTCCAGTTGGTATGGTTGCCCTTTGAAGGTGGCTCTAGGATTTCCAGTGTGGGCTGCATCAATAGACATAGCAGACTTGTGCCTAAAGAATCAGCTCTGTTATCATTTTGAAGATGAGGTCTGGAACTGACACTAGCCAGATTGAAGGGGTTATTTTATAAAACTCGAATTTATCTCATATTTTTAGCAAACTTAAACTCCCATCCACGAGTTTGCCTTATTTATCAATAAAATAACTAAAAAAAAGTCAAGTGGGGAAAAAAACTAATTCAAATCAAGGGAAAACCCGAATTGTACAAGTTTTTCAGGTTTGACACCCCAATCTCTCTATTTTTTTTGGGGTTATCATCCGAAAGCACCACATTTTTCAGATCGAATAGAAAAAGGAACATCTCCCCTTGGCTTATCCATGACATCGACAGGTTTGAGATTCTGACTTTTTGCAGCTTTGGGGTATACATCTTTTTTCTCTAAAAATGTAAATTTTTGCCCAAAAAACCTCAACCAGAAAAAAATCAATTTAGTGTCAGTTTTGATTTATCAAGTACAACTCACCCTGGTGACTGCACTGATGCTAGAATTATGGGGGCAAATGCAGCATTGTGGATATAAAGACAGTTGCATCTGAAACTGCACTTTGCAAGCTGCACTTGTGGTCACAAATGACCTGTAATGAGCTTCTGCTAAGTGCAATACTAATGCTAAGTGCAATACTAATGCTAAGTGCAATACTCAATACCACATGCCTTTACTGACTCCTGATCTTGCATAACTTCACACCTCACTTTTGTCTCATAGTGAATTAAATCTTCTTTAATGAGCAGAAGCCTCTAACCTCCTGTCCTGATCACTTGTGCAATGTATGCTTTATTTGTAAACCCTTCTATTGTACAGGGCTGAGGAGTAATAAAGGGTCAGTAGTAATTATCACTATTATCTAAATTATTATCTATTATTATCTTAATTGTAAAGGTGGATACCCTTACAGGGGGCCTGAGTACTGAGATTGAGGGCAGAGTGGGTGCTATGACTGGCTAAATTGAAACTGGAAAGGTGGTAACTGTAAGCAACAGCCATGATGTAAAAGGTGGGTTGTCAGGTACAAGGCAACCCTATACCAAAATGGGTGACTTAATAATTACAACAAAGACACCTAAACTTCATTTTAAAAGATGAAAAGAGTACTGTTAGGTTGCACACACAGCAAAGAAAAGAACAGTGAACTACTCATTCAAATGTAGCATTTATAAACCTGATTATTCAGTGCTATAAAAAAATGCAATAAAATATATAAAGTGGAAAAAAACCCCAGCCTTTGACACTGTTGAATACCCATTCCTCCTAGACATTTTGTACTGAGAAGCCTTTGGTGATGCTGCTCACATGGTTCAAACCTTATCTTTCTGATGGCTCCTTTAAAACTTCTACCTCATACCTTCTCTCTGTTCCTCTAGAGACTCTCTGCTCTTTTCACTCTATTATACTTCTTTGGGAAATCACGGTCAGTCTTTTTGGGTCTATATGATGAACTTCATGCTGATGAAACCCAATGGAAATCTCTAATACAGAAATGATTATATGTCCCACCCAACATCTACCCCTGTAATTCAGGTTTCAACATTACCTTTCAATCACCCATCAAGTCAGTCTGTCTAGCAATATTATGTATAGCACTGAGTAACTTGCTGGCGCTAAATAAATAGATGATGAAAAATAAGGATATAAATCCATGTGTTTTTATTAGATTATTACACCGAAAACAGTATGGCCCTGGAGCATTTGGTAAGACCTAGGGATTTTTTGACATGGAAAATAATGGCATCTTAGGTGAGAAAAGTACAAAACACTGCCAGGTAAGCATATCAGGATTTTAAAACTTATATCAAGTATACACAATAAAAACTATTCTAACATAGGAAAACCTACTCATTTTGTGCATATTTTTCCCTTCAATGATTTTTAATGCATTCTGTAACAACTAACCCAGGTGGTCTAGTGGAGGGGGGGTCGGCAGGGATAATGATTAAAATGGGATATGGGATAATGATTAAAGTGGGATAATGATTAAAAATTGGAACTGTCAAGGCAGACTGAAATGTTGCAATAACATGTAAACTTTTTCTCTTTATCACCATATTTTAAGTCCTGTGAGTGCCTTACTATACATGATATTCTATATCATTTTTTTTAACCATCTGAATTGTCATTGAGTGTCATGATAATGACCTGTTGATAACTGTGTAAATCTCCTTGTGGGCCAGCATAGTTGATTTCCAGGAGAACACATTGTCTGCAGGCCGGGATTAGCAATCTATGGGTTCAGGCAATTGTCAGAGGGGCTGCTTTAAGTTGCCATAAGTAGTCACTATTTATTAGGCTGGTGGAGGCTGTTTGGGCTGCTGTGTGGCTTGTCTGGGCCTATGTGTACCTGAAATGCCATGGCCTATTTTGAATCTCAGTCCAGACCTGATCGTCTGTATATGAAATATGGTATATCTGCTAGAGGTTGCAATGGATTGCCCCATGCTGCAAAACACCTACATTGCCAGTTATAACGTGCTGCTGTGGTGGAAACTTGTAAATAGCACAAATGCATATGAAAAACCTTCTGAATAAAGAGGATAGATTTTGATAATGACTTTGAAATTTTTTGTTCACAATGATGCAACTTTTTGTTTCCTCAAATTTTCAAAATGCAAATTAGGGTTCAGCTGAATCTTCTTTAGGTGGTTTGGGATTTGGCTGACCCTGAAATAATGGATTCTTTGCATGCCTAGAAATCAATGCTGTTGGAATGCAATGAGCATCGTCTTCCATATTCATTTTTTCTAAACTTTGAGCTTTGACTTAAAGGACCAGTAATATCAAAAAATCTAAAAATTTTATTGTTTTAAAGTAATAAAACACTACTATTTTTATATAAATAAGCTGTTGTGTTACAATGGAGGCAGCTATTCAAAGGAGAAAAGGCTCAGGTTATACAACAGAGAGCAGATAAGCTCAGTAGAACATATTGCTATCTGTTATTCACTATTTAACCTGTGCCATATAATCTTTTTTCAATTTCTGGTGGTGTTTCTGAAGCAAAAAGACCAGTGCAGGGCAACACTACATGATATATTCATTACTTTAAAACACTGAAATTTTTGGTGTTATTTTTGGTGTTACTGTTCCTTTAAAGGTGAATCCAAACCCCCCAGGCACTAGATTGGCCTCAATAGTGCAAGCTATAAGACTATATTTATTCTGCAGAATGCTTTACCATAAACAGCTCCAGAAGCTCTCTCTGTATGTTTAGGATAGCAGCTGTCATATTAGCTTGCTGTGACATCACATCCTGTCTGAGTTTCTCCTGTCTGAGTCAGATTACAGTAGGAAGGGGGAGAGAAGAGCAAACTGAGCATGCTCAAGGCCTGCCCTGGAGGTTTAAAGGACCAGTAACATCAAAAAATTAGATTGTTTTAAAGTAATAAAAATATAATGCAGTGTTGCCCTGCCCTGGTAAAACTGCAGTGTTTGCTTCAGAAGCGCTACGAATGTTTATGTAAATAAGATGTTGTGTAGCCATGGGGGCCACTATTCAAAGGAGAAAAGGGCTCAAGTTACACAGCAGATAGCAGATAAGCTCTGTAGAACATAATGTTATCTGTTATCCATTACTTATCCTGTGCCATATAGCCTTTTTTCGATTTCCGCCATTGCTACTCAGCAGCTTGTTTATATGAACTATAGTAGTGTTTCTGAAGCAAACAGATGAATTTTGACAGCGCAGGGCAACACTACATGATATTTTGTTTACTTTAAAACACTTAAATTTTTTGATGTTACTGTTCCTTTAAGCTGAAGGCAGGAAGTCTGATAGAGAAGCCCATGTGTACACAATAGAAGGAAAGACATGCTGTGTTTCTTTTGACAGAGGACTCAGAGCAGCACTACTTTGAGAGTTTACTGGACCTTTGTAATAAAGCTTTGTAAATCCACCTTAGGCATGCACTCAAATGATTCCTCTGAAGTAGTGTAGTCTTTTATTTCACAACAGGTAGCACCTCACGCATTTCAAGAATTTTTAACCACCACCTTTTAAAAAGAAATCGTAACTCACGCAATTAATTACGCTTTCCTTTGACACAAACATTTCTGATAAAGCCTTTCCTTCTCCTTTAAGGTATGCAGATCCAAATTATAGAAAGATCCATTATTCAGAAAACCCCAGGTCCCCAGCATTTTGGAAAATAGGCCCCATACCTGTACTACTTTTAGCACAGGTTCCTTTAGCAGCTCCATGATGGTACAAGAATGTGACTAAGGCGTTGCCATCATCCTGAAAACCAAGCAATATATAGCTCAAAATGATTGCATTTCATGAAAATTAGTCAAAAAAAGAGAAACAAAATAGAATAGGTCCTGCTTCATTCTGGATTTTACCACAAGTAACAACTTGATCATTTGTATTGGGTTAGCTAATGTTGTACATGTACAGCCCTTGGGAAATGACTTCACAGATCTCCAGGCAATGACAGTACCTGCATGTCCCTAGAGGAAACAAA
>CM044437.1:55334664-55345878 GCA_024363595.1 Xenopus borealis
ATATATACAGACGAGTTACCTATCAATGCTGACAACGCAGATCTGACTCAAGTTCAGATTCAAAAGAAAACCCACGTTGTTTGCAATTCCCACTTGAAACTGAATAACTGATTTAAGACTAGTCTGTGAACCGCGATTAGTGAAAGAAACTGTTCTGATAACAATACGATCAATTTATAAGACACATTACTCTAGTATAAAGTGCTTGTGTGCTGATAGTAAAAAAGTTAAATAAATAAATAATTAAACCGATTGATTGAGTGAATTAATGCTCTGCAGATTATTGGTATAATAGTCCTGTGCAATTAATTAGATGCACATTCATGAACTCATTAATTAATCTGGGGCTCCAGCCAAATATATACCCCATCCACCTTGCCCATACCACTCAGCACTCCATCCTCAAGCAGCCCCAAGAACGACCCGCTGGCCTTCCCAGACGAAAGTGAGGTCCTGGGAGCATTGTATAACGCAGCTTCGGTTAAGGCCTAGTGGCGCCTGCAAAGCCGCGGCCTCGCGTGACTCTGGTCCCCAGCTGAGGCTGCCCGGAGGCGCGGTTCCCTCTAGAAACGGCCAGGAAGTAACTAATGTGATCCAACAAGGCTGCTGGTGACCTGTACTAGGGGGTGAGTAGACTTGGAGCCCCGGGGCGTCCCCTTTTATTTATTGCCTGAAAAACGAAATAAGTGCCTCAGGCCTTGAAGAGGCAGTGTTCAGCAGCCTGCATTGGAGACATACAAATCTCCTCCGAGGCAAAGGGGCACAGCTAATACACTTAAGAGCTACAGGAGAAGGCCAGGATAAGTGAGAAGGGGGCAAGTAAGAACCTGGAAGACCCCATTACTGTGGTTACTCCTGAATTCTACAAAAATTATAAAAGCAGCATCTCAGCACCTGAAAGGGGATTACTCTCCAGACAGGGAACTGCTCATAATCCAATAAAGTTGCTATATCAATCTGCATAGGGGCTCTATAATAGTATAAATGTCCATCTGGGAAATTAACCCCCCCGCTAGCCTGAGGCCCAACTAAGGGCTACGTAAAGACCCCCGGGAGCGTGGCTACCGCATTTATGTGAGAGGACGCACCATTGCAGGGCCCTGCTGGCCAACACAAAACTCCCCCCATCGAGAGAAAGTGCTGTTCTAACATAGACCTATAATTGACCTATATCTCACGCAGAGATGGGTCCCAACAAAACCTTTAAAAAACTCCAGATGCAGCTGCACGACTGGGAAAATTTGCTTGTGACAACGGGACTGGCAAGGACGACAATGGTCCATCTGCACCATCCTCTCCAGGATCCTCTCCTGCACACAGTCCAGCTGCACTACAAGAACCAGCGCTGGCTGACCTGCTCGCAGAGATAAGAACAAGCAGGGAAACCTGTACAACACTAATTACTGCTAAAACAGAGGAGCTAAAAGTGGAATTTTCCATACTTTAACACGACATCCAAAAGGCTCTCACAGCGTGCCAAGCGAAATTGGACGATCTTGAAAACCGTCTGTTTGCAACAACATAAGATTTGTCGACTTCCCCGAAAGAGTGTAGGGTTCAGAACCAGAAAAGTTCTTAGAAGCTTGGACAGGAGAAACCTTTGAAAGGCCCCTGCTCTCTTCTGCCTTCACAGTGGAAAGGGCCCACAGGATCCCAATGCACCCTCCTATCCCGGGGGCCCCTCTGAGAGCATTAATCACACGGCTATTAAATGTTAAAGACAGAGATACTCTACTCACAATGGCAAGAAGCAAGCCGCAGATCACCTTCCAAAATACCAGGATATCCCTCTACCCTCATTTCTCGCTAGAGGTTCAACGGCAAAGATCATGGTTCCAGGAGGTTAAGAAACGGCTAAGGCAGAAGAAGATCGAATATGCCATGCTATACCCCGCAAAGCTTCGGATCCAAGCAAATGGCAGCTTCCAATTTTTCTCTTCCCCGCTGGAGGTCTCTACATGGTTGGATAACGCGGCACTCTAAAATTCACCTTCAGATGTCAACAAGATCCCTCAAATTGGATTACAAATCTATGTCTTTGAATCGGTTATGGGGATCTTCTAACTCTCTCCCGGGTGACCAATATGCATGTGAGCATGTGTTTTATATATTACCAGTGTTGTCATATGTCTCTATCAAGTTTAGATATGATATTTCTCTCTAGAGGCCTTCTTTCAAATATACAAGGTGCCCATTATCAGACAAGAGGGATCTCTGACCATGCTCTGCTTAAAATAACCTGGTGCACTGGTCCCACTATTAAAGGTAATAGACAATGGTCCTTCAACCCGGTATGGCTCAATATCATAAATAACGATGTAGCAATTGCCAATTCCATCAATGAATACTTCTCCTTAGACCACACCCCAGTCAATGCCCCAACTGTGTGGGAGGCCTTTAAGGCCACACTCAGGTCCACCCTTCGCACAGAGATTACAGTTGTAAAAAAAAGCCTCACACCAACTCGAAATGCAATTAAGTCAAGAGGTTGGTACCCACAATCTAACCCCTCTCCATCTACACTAACCGCACTGCGCCAAGCAGAGCAGGCATATGCAGCACACCTGCATGAGAAAACTAAGAGGAAGCTGCTTTTTTCTAAGGCTAACTTTTATGAACAAGGGGAGCGGGCCAGAAAGCTATTAGCATACATGGCTAGGGCACAAACCCCCCAGTAATCAATGAACTTTGCAACCCACAGGGAGTACTACACAATCAACCTGGGGAGGTACTAAAGATTCTGCAAGACTTTTACATTCATCTATATGCATCAAAATTCAAAAACAACGGTCTCATCAGGGGAGATAGCAACATATTTCACTAATATGCACCTGCCCACTCTAACAATGGAACAGGCCAACCTCCTAGATGCAGATATTTCTGTACAAGAAATATCCGAATCTATTAATGCCTTCCCAACTGGTAAGGTTCCGGGACCAGATGGCCTACCAATTGAAATATATAAGCGATTCAAAAAAGAAATTACCCCAAAACTTTGTGAGACCTTCAAAGATGCGGTACAACGCCAATCCCTACCACCATCCATGTACAATGCCACAATTTTGCTACTCAACAAACCTGGCAAGGACCCTAAACACTGATGCATACCGTCCAATCTCACTTTGTACAACAGATGTTAAAATCTTAGCAAAAGTCTTAGCCATGAGACTAAGTGGAGTAATGCAACACCTGGTTCATGAAGACCAGACCGGCATTATGCCAGGCAAATCCACAGCTCTAAATATCCGCAGACTTTACACTAAACTCTCCCTGTCTCATGACAACCAGGGCCAGAGAACTGTAATTGCCCTGGACATTGCCAAGGCGTTTGACACCGTTGAGTGGCCATACCTCTGGCAATTCGGATTTGGCCCAAACTATATAAATATGGTTAAATTATTATATAAGGCACCTACCGCATCTATAAAAACATTCAATATGACAACCCCTTCCTTCCACCTCCATAGAGGTACTAGACTGCCCACTCTCCCCTCTATTATTCGCATTAGCCATCAAACCTCTGGCCTACCTCATCAGATCTCACAACAATATAACAGGGTTTACTCTGGGTGACAGGCAAGAGCGAATTCAACTGTATGCAGATGACACCCTCCTGTACTTAGGGGACAGAGGTGTCTCACTAACCAATGCCCTAAATGTCCTGGCGGAATGTCTGGGCTGGTAATAAATAAATCCAAATCCACTGCTCTTATGTTAGACCCACTAGCAGAGGATGAAAGAAGAACCAACTTTCCTCTTAAAGTAGTTTCGGAATTCACATACCTAGGAGTTAGAGTCACAGCTTTCCCACAACAATACCTAACCCTTAACTTTGATCCATTGAATGACTGGATGTCCCAAAAACTTAAATCATGGGCTAACCTACCGATTGGCCCTACAGGTCAGGTCCATCTTATAAAAATGATTATCCTACCTAAATTACTCTATATACTACAACAAGCCCAGTTGTGGATACCAAAATCTTATTTTGCCAAAATAAATGCTATATTTAGGCAACTGACATGGGCACACTCCAGACCACGTTTGAAGCTAGTTACACTAATGCGTGCAAAAAATAAAGCTGGTTTGGCTCTTCCAGACATGTATTTATACTATCTGGCAGCACAGTTATGCCACCTAACCACATGGGTGGAAGGTTCGCACTACAGAGTATTAACCTCGCTTTGGGCTCAGTTGACAGGCTTCACAGACAATCCAGTAAGCTGGTTCCTAGGTAAACCTACTAAGAGACCAATTCCAAATCCTTCATAACCAATGGCTGACCTTTCACAAACTTAGTCGTGCTCTAATTATCTCGCACAGGCAACAAAACATATCACTATCCACCCATCCCCTTTTGACATACATTAAAAGAGAGCACACAAAAGGCTTGGTCACAATGTTATATGCAAGGTTGCTTCAAGAAGTACATGGAAATAATTTAGATGGGCTTCGAAGTAAATGGGAGGTGGATGTGGGCCCAATCTTAGATGAGGAATGGCAAGAAGCCCCTCAACTAGTATCCCCCAATTATAGGCTAAGGCTAATTCAGCTGTACATTCTCCACAGAGCCTACTACACCCCTGATAGACTCCACTATATTAATGCTAACACCCCAGATGTCTGCACCAGGTGTGCTCTGGATAAGGGAACCTTGATACACATGATGTGGAGTTGCACTAAACTTACTGTGTATTGGAGGGAAATACTAGATACATTAGAGGGTGTGTTGCAGGTAACAATCCCCAGAACACCTAAAATTTGTGTCCTGGCCATAATTCAAGACCTTAAATTAGATCACTACCAGTCACTATTTCTCCTGGAGGGATTATTACTAGCTAAAAGACTTACTCAAAAATTACTCAAAACTGGAGAGCAGAAACTCCTCCTATTTTTGCCACCTGGAAAGCAATAATGCAAGATACCTGCAATACTGAGTACCTAATATACCTTAAAAGGGGAGTCCCCACTAAATTTCATAGAATATGGGGTCCATGGTCCGACATTTACCCCCACACTCAATGCAACATACTGCATACTTTGGTTTTCACTCTGAAATTTATGTTGCATGATATGTCCTCTGTTATAAGCTATGTATCGACATGTAACATAATGTTTTTACTTGTTTTCATTTACACTGTTGTAAAATACATGCTTTTACTCATTCAATAAACTACCCGAATTTTAAAAAAAAATACAAAAAAACTGTGTAACACTCCATAGAATAGACACTTTGTTGACTGTCAATTCAGAATTCCCCAGTTCAAGTATTAGTAATCTGACCCTAGGAGTTTTTTGAGTTAGCGCCTGGGGGTTCATTCCCTTTTAGGCTAAGGCCAGACGGGGAGATTCGGGGGCATTTTGTCGCCTGGCGACTTCTCGCCGCGACTTGTAGCCCCCGAACCTCCCCGAATAGCCATGTACCCAAGCGCACCGGCGTTGCTTGAAAACGCCGGCGCGTATCCACACGGAGCGGCGCGCTTTTTGAGATTGCTCCAAATGCCTGGCGAGGCAATTTGGAGCGATTTCAAAAAGCGCGCCGCTCCGTGTGGATACGCGCCGGCGTTTTCAAGCAACGCCGGTGCGCTTGGGTACTTTGCTATTCGGGGAGGTTCGGGGGCTACAAGTCGCGGCGAGAAGTCGCCAGGAGACAAAATGCCCCCGAATCTCCCCGTCTGGCCTAGCCCTTAAGGTACCTTAAGGTACAACCAAAAACAGCCTGCTTCTCCATACCTAATCTACAAATCCAAGAAAAAAAGAATACAAAACTATTTTTAAATGTGTATATAGTTAAAAGATTTTGCAGGAAGGGATGGGACCCTTAATATCAGTGAGGGGTCAGCTGTTTGATGAGAACAGGAAAAACTGATTTTAAATTATTTTCATCTGGCTACACAAATGAGGAACCAGTTAATGAAGATTTCCTTATTAATAGTCCCAATTCTAGTAATACAACTAATAGTGCATGGTTTACACATGAGGAAATTCAAAAGAGACAAGAACATATTAAGATAAACAAAGGTCCAGGACCGGATGTTATTCATACCGGGGTACTAAGAAAGCTTAGCTCTGTGATTGCTAAACCGCTTTACTTAATTTTTCATGATCCATTGAGGTCTGGTATGGTGCCTAGAGTCTGGCGAATTGCTAATGTGGTGCCTTTATTCAAAAAAGGATCCAGTTCTCAGCCTCAACACTAAAGGCAGGTTAGTCTGACATCAATGGAGGGAAACATTTTTGAAGCGTTATTAAGGGATAAGATACTGGACTTCATTGCAAAGCATAATACAATGAGGTTGTGCCAGAATTGTTTTATGCATAATAGATCTTGGCAGACAATTTTAATTTCTTTATATGAGAAGATAAGCAGGGACCTCGATTCTGGGATGGCAGTGGATGTGATCTATTTAGACTTTGCTAAATCATTTGATACAGCGCCACACAGAAGGTTACTGGTTAAATTAAGGAATGTTGGCCTAGAACATAGTATATTTACCTGGATACAGAACTGGTAGATAGATTACAAAGAGTGGTAGTAAATGGAACATTATCTAATTGGACCAGTGTAGTTAGTGGAGTGCCGCAGAGCTCTGAACTTGGTCCTTTTCAATTTGATTTTCAACTTGTTTATTAATGATATGTGCAAGGTTATGCACTTTGACAGATATAAATGCAAGTTATGGCAGTGTGTTCAGAGTGTTCTTAACTAAGAAGGATCTGGGTTTTTTTTGTAAATAACAAGTTGTCTAATTCTGGGCAGTGTCATTTTGTGGCCACTAAAGCAAATAAACATGCACTCAAGGAATGAAAATATAATTTTGCCTCTTTATAGGTCTCTGGTAAGGCTTCATCTGGAGTATGCAGTGCAGTTCTGGACTCCAGTCCTTAAGAAGGATATAAATGAGGTGGAGAGAGAGCGCAAAGACGTGCATCTAAACTGGTTAGAGGGATGGAAGACTTACAAGGGTAAATGGTTAAGGTTGGGGTTGTTTTCTCTTGTAAAAAGACACTTGCAAGGGGACATGATTATACATTAGAGGACATTATAGACAAATATCAGGGGACCTTTTTACACATAAAGAGGACCGCTGTAACAGAGGCCACCCCTTCAGACTAGAAGAAAAGGACTTTTATCTGAAGCAGCATAGGTGGTTCTTCACAGTGAGGTTGTGGAATGCACTGCCGGGTGATGTTGTGAGGGCTAATTCTGTTAGCTCTTTTAAGAGTGGCTTGGATGATTTCTTGGACATGGCAAAACTAAATTTTTTCTAAAAAAAAACTCAAATTCTTCGAGATCCCAAAGCTGCAAAAAGCCTGAATCAAAATTCTGCCATCTCAGACCTGCCGAGGCTGTGCATATGTCAATGGCAAAGGTCCTTATTCTATTTTGCAGTTTCTGTGGTCTGCTCTGGAATTAGCTGGAAAATCCAACCATTTCGAGCAAAAAATAAAAGAAAAAAAATCAAGCAAAAACAATCATATGATTCAGGTTTTTAACCAAACCAATTAAATCAAGCTTTTTTTTAAAAAAGTAAATCGGGTATTGGAGATTGGTTGTGGTTTTTTTATTTAAAAAATTAAATAAGGATTTTAGTAAAGAACTCACTTATTGTTATTGCTACTTTTTTTTACTTAGCTTTCTTTTCAGGTCCTCTCCTATTAATAGCCTAGTCTCTTATTCAAATCAGTGCAGGTTGCTAGGGTAATTTGGACCTTGGCAACCAGATTGCTGAAATTGATAACTGGAGAGCTGCTGAATAAAAAGCTAAATTACTCAAAACCCACAAATAATACAAAATGAAAACCAGTTGGAAATTGTTTCAGAATATCACTCTCTACGTCATACTGAAAAATAATTGAAAGGTGAACAACCGCTTTAAAGACATACTGTACATTACTACAAACAATTAAACCCTCTGTATTCCTTTTAGTAATCCCTGCAACCTGTGCTGGGACATTCATTAGATGCATAATTTTAATCGTGCAGCAATATGTTCAAGTTAGTGCTTGTTTTCTAAATATTTCATAATAAAACAAGACAGTGGCATCCAAATGATTTCCTCAATTGCACAATATGACATGCAATTTTTCTCTGGCTGGAAAAGGTACATATATATGCCTAATAATAATAGGCAGATTTACAAAATCTAAAGGGATTGCCAGAAGTTAGAAATGTGTTGTTCCTTATGAATACTTTCCTAACTGTGTGGGAAATGTTCTTGATACGAATCAGTGTAACTATAGTGTGCCTGGCCCCCCCACAAAAAAAAATCTTCAGAGGGGCCCAGCGCACTCCAATCCCCATCCAGCCAGACTCCACCCACTATCAGCACTATACCGGAAGGGTTCCTGTTGACTGTAGAGGAAGCAGACTCCACCATCTGGGTCCCCCTTCTCCCCCCATTGCTACTATGGGGTCTGCTTCCTCTATAGCAGGGATCCCCAAACTTTTGAGGCCATGAGCAACATGCAGAAGAAAAAGGGGTTGGAGAGCAACATGTTGCTCACGAGCTACTGGTTGGGGATCACTGCTCTATAGATATACCGCTGATACAAAAGGGCACATTTAGCAAATCAGATGATTGTAGTGGTGAAGAGTTAAAGAGCAGTAGCAACATTAAGCTCTAAAACCCCTACAAAATTAAAGTAATTGTCTGACCTGCCTTTATGCCGGCAGGTATAGAGGCAGGTCTGGCAATATATGATGGACAGTTGAGATTTTTATATAATTCTATATGGGCATGGATGTGTTAAGAAAATGGAATTTGAGTTTCACATTGAATTTTAAAAGGACTTTTATTATACAGCTTTTTATGTCCCCTTTATCAATTCTAACAACTCTTTTCAATGCTGAAACATTTTTCCAGAGAAGAAAAATGGGCTATCCTGAAAATATCTCTATTCTTTTACAGTTTGTTTATTGGCCCCTAAAGTTTTTTGAAAATAAACTAATACTTCCCCGCTGTCTGTATAGGGAATGATGCGGTACCTGAAAGCGTATAAAGTGTTGTGAAATGTCAGTCAAAAGATAAAAGTTTTACATTATACATATTTTAGGTTTGTGGCTAGGAAAATAAATTTAGCACTTTTGACTAGGTCAGGTGACAATTACATGCAAAAGTACAGGAAATGTTACCTCTTTAACTAGTGTCATTTCATATTCCTGGAGCTGTTGCTGAAAGCCAAAGTTTGGCCCAACATAGGATCTGACAGACCTTACAGCAGACAGACACTCATCCCAGCCAAAATTTGTAACTGTCATGAGATAGGCAACCAACATAGTTGTACTTCGAGATACTCCAGCCAAGCTGTTCATTTGTAACAAACAAAACAAATAAGAAATAGGTTAAGATGTGAGATACTGTGGCACACCCAGATAAACAAGATTCCATTGGTTTCCCTGAAATGATACAGTAATTCATTGATGTGATATGCAGTAACTACAGTACTTTGCAGCAAACAGCACACAATTCATTGCTTTCTTGTTCCATACTGACTTCAGCGAAAGGTGAAGACCGTTTTTGATGCTATAATAAGGGCACTGATTTTTTTTTTTATATATACTTGTATGTCACATTAGACTTTGGCTAAACTATACTAAAGAAAAGAAGGACAACATTAATATAGCATGCACTCTCTTTTGTTATACTGGGGGCCACAATTTAGGATGCCTGTCCAAATTCAGTGTAAGTTTGCAAAAAAAAAAAGTTTTTACTGCTGCTGGAAAAAGTATAACAATGCATGTCTACAAGAAATTCAGGCAACTCAAAAACATTTTTTAAATATTAGTTAATATACATTAAGGGGTAGATTTAATAAGGGTCGCATTAAAAAAATTCGAAATTCGACCATAGACTTTTTTTTAAAGGGCATTTTCGATCGAAAATGGATTGAATAGGTCCGTTTTCTATTGAATAAAAATCGTTCAAATTGTCCGAATCGTTCGAATGCACTCCTTAAAGGAAAACTATACCCTGAACAATGTAGGTCTCTTTAACAAGACATTGCATAAAAAACTAATATGTAAAACCCTGCTTCATGTAAATAAACCATTTTCATAATAATCTCTGAGGCAGCACACAGACCATCACTAAATGGTGGTTCAAGGCAAGAGATGTAAAAGGGCAATATTTACTTAAATATATATTTGAGTAAGTAATCACTTCAGTACAGACGTACCATGTAGTCTCTTTAGATATGCACACTTTGAAGTTTGGACACGGCGCTATGTAGCTTATAACCTAGTAAGTCTCTTCTAATATTAACAACACCGGAACATATAAATACGTTGTAATGTGTAACATGATTCTTTTGATCTCTTTGTTTCTAGATGTGTCATTATGTGGGTAACAATGAAGTTATTTTGTTTTCTAGTTGTGACATTTAACATTGTCACCATTTGTATTTACTACCGCTATATTTGTGTCATCTTCCCCCGTTTTATCTTTCTTTCTTTTTTCTTGGGGGCTTATCTCTCGGTTTTAATTGTCGGTACACCGTATTGTTTGTATTCTATGATAGGAATTTGGCTTTCTCTTTTTCGCGTTTGTATTTACTTTCTTTATTGATTCTCGACACTTACACACGTTTCCCGCCACTGAGTGTGTTTAAAATGACCGATGTTTTATATTTTTAGACACTTTGAGAAAGGCTGGTGTTACAGCCGAAACGTCAGTTTTTTTGCCTGCAATAAAGTTTTTTTACTTTTTCAGACCTACGAGTGCAACCTGTTTTCCTCTGATCATTTACTTAAATATATATATACCAGTTTGATAAGAATCTTTAATATGCCACTTCATTTGATATAAACTATCTGTTGTGCAAGTATTCATTTTGGGGTATAGTTTTCCTTTAAAGGTTCCAGGAGGTCCCCCATAGGCTAAAATGGCAATTTGGCAGCTTTAAGGTGGCGAAGTGTTGCATTCTAATTTTTTTAAATAGACAATACTTCAAAATTAAAAAATTCAATTGTTTCTTTAATTCGAAACGAATTTTGGGCTATTCAATAGTCGAAGTAGCCAAAAATTACTTAGAAATTTATTTTTTTAGTCTGAGTTTTCACTTCAACCCTTAGTAAGTTATTTATCAAAGGTCAAGTTTGTGAGGTTTTTTCTACATTGAATAATTTTTTTTAACTTGAATTTACTCACAATTTGACTGGGAGGTTATTTAAAGGGCACCTATCATGAAAAACAGTTACCCCCAACCAAATGT
>CM044437.1:55348081-55359524 GCA_024363595.1 Xenopus borealis
GATTTTTATTCGAATTGTTCAAATCATTCGATTCAATCGAATTTACAGAATTCACTGGTCAAAGCACCTAATTTGCATATTTGAAATTCGAATCTCTTTGAAAATTCGATCGAATTTGGAATCATTCATGTGAATACATGTTAATTTAGTAAATCTGCCCCTTAATGTACATTCCTATGTTAAAATTTATTTTTTAGTGTCAGTAGTACTTTAAGGCTGTTTCCATGGTTAAGGTGTAATAAATCTCACATTCGAATATGGGGCTTAAAATTTGAATGTGTGATTTTTGACACAAAAAAAAATTTGATATTGGAACCTTAATAAATCTGCAACACAGTGTGGCGGGATTAAAGAATTTGATTAATTACTTGGCCTCAGAGAATCTGGCTGGGCTAGCTAATGATGAATGAAAATAATGTGATACTTTCACCATAATCCTTCTCGTGCTTATGTTAAGTTGTTTTCACCCTGCTCAGGGCATGATGTAGAAAGTATCTTTAGTTTCCATTTCAGATTTTGAAAAACATAACAAAAAACATACATATTTCCTAATTAAAACAATAGGCACAAATTTGATCAGCACAAGCCCTATTAATAAATATAAAGCTGAAACGGGGGTATGTAGTCAACTCTGAATACATGTGGGTTTTTATTTATGTAGCACTGCATGATGGGGCAGCCAGCTTTAAATGAGTGGCTAAAGCTGGGGGGATGTTTGCCATTGGTTTTCAACAGCTGAGGTATGAACAGGATGTAGCACGCTGGTGTGAATATATATTGTAAATAACTTCAGAATATGCATAATATAGAAAAGACATGCATATGTTGCGGAATTAAAGATGTTGTTAAAAGTATTTACATTTTACATGAACAAGGAGGTAGGGCTTAGGGTTGGCACCTTTTGTAAAAATTTTTACCAGCAGGAGGGGGGCGGGGCCAAAAAGGGGCGGCACGTGACATCAGAAAGGGGCGGGACCAGAAAAGGGAACGACATGTGACGTCAAAAGGTGGCTGGGCAATTACGTTTTGGGGGCGTGGCCACGAAGTGGAGCCTGCAAGAAAGGGAACAAGGTAAGTTTACAGGGGATTGGGGGCTGGCCGATGGGTCTTTTTAAGGGTATTACAAATTTACCGGCCCCGGCCTTGGCAGGTGTTTTACCGGCTAGGCCGGTAAAATACCCGCTGGGTGGCAACCCTAGTAGGGCTTCGTCCATAGTGTCAGACTGTAACATATTACAGTATTTGATTTAATCTTGTTGGGAATGACTGTGAACAAGCCTATTTTGCTGCATCTGCCATACAACACAACACTCTGGAAATTGTTTCACATAATATTTCATATTTATTTAAATATATACTGCACCGCTGTGTACAGTGTACACCAGTGCTGGACTGAGAATCAAAATAGGCCCTGGCATTTCAGGTACACAGAGGCCCAATCATCCCACTTAGAGGCCCAAACAGCCTCCACCAGCCCACTAAATTGTGACTTTCTATGGCAACTTATAGCAGCCCATCTGGCATGTGCCCTAACCTACAGATTGCCAGTCCGGGCCTGGTGTACACAATATACAATTGCTGAGGCAGTGAACTGATACAAGCTTTCATATAGACAAAACACAGCAGTGGTTTAAGAATCAACAAATTTTGTATTCAGTCAAATACCAAATCCTTCTGCACAGTCAGCAATTTGCATTTTAGAATAAGAGAATAATAAAAAAAATTGCTGTGTTTACTTGTCAAGAGTCAAATGAGTTTAATGGGATCCTGTCATGGGAAAACACTTTTTTTTAAATGCATCAGTTAATAGTGCTGCTCCAGTAGACTTCTGCACTGAAATCCAATTCTAAAAAGAACAGATTTTATATATTAAGTTTTGAAATCTGACATGGGCTAGACATTTGGTCAATTTCCCAGCTGCCCCGGTCATGTGACTTGTGCCAGCACTTTAGGAGGGAGCTGCTTTGTGGCAGGCTGTCGTTTTTCCTTCTCAATGTAACTGAATAGTATGCAGTGGCACAAAAAAAAATCCAATGGCACACAGGACTTATTAAACACATAAGTGTTTATTTCCAATTACGGTGCAACGGAGTATGTAGTGGGACATGGGTTTTTACTATTGAGCGCTGTTATCTTGTGTCAGGGAGCTGTTATCTGGTTACCTTCCCATTGTTCTGTTGTTAGGCTGCTGGGGGGGAAAAGGGAGGGGGTGATATCACTCCAACTTGCAGTACAGCAGTAAAGACTGAAGTTTATCACAGCACAAGTCACATGACTTGGGGCAGCTGGGAAATTGACAAAATGTCTAGCCCCATGTCAGATTTCAAAATGAAATATGTAAAAATATGTTTGCTCTTTTGAGAAATGTATTTCAATGCAGAATTCTGGTGGAGAAGCACTATTAACTAATGCATTTAAAAAAAAAATTTCCATGACAATATCCCTTTAAATTTGAGTCATTCAAGTTACATGGGCAGGAATTTTTGAGTTGAAATTAATTGAATTTCTCAATTGATCTCTTATTTATGAAAAAACTGTAATTTTGAAAGCTTGATCACGTAAAAACGTACAAAAAAATCTAAAACATAGATATCACATTCTACTTTTTATTTTTAATGAAAATTTGCATTACCAAAAATACTCGAACTTTAAAGTAGCTTGAATTTTGAAAATATACCGTGTTCACTTCTTTAGCAGTTTGACAGCTTTTAGATGCAAAATTTTAAAAAAAAATTCATTTGATGAATCTAAAACTATAAAATTCTAAAAACCAGTATTTGTAAAAAATTATAAACATGCCTTTTTGCATAAAACATCAAATCACAGTTTTAACGAATCTGCCCATTCGAATTCAGCCAAATCCTGGATTCAGTGCATTCAGTGCATTCAGTGCTTCCCTAGTGCCTGTAGGCAAATGCGCATGTGCATGCGCATGACGCAACGCATGTGCAAAAGTGCATGTGCAGCAACTGTCATGGCGGCTCGCACCGGGAGCTCCCTCCAGGTGTGAGCGTACTGTCGCTGGCGGGGGCAATTTAAAAAAAAAAAGTACTAGTACCCCCAACCGGAATGAGGGCTCTATCAGCCCATACATTTGGTTGGGGGGTAACTGTTTTGTACGATAGGTGCCCTTTAATCAGGTTGCCTGCATGTATGTCTTTAGGGTGTGAGAGGGAACAAGGAACTCACCAGTGCACAAGACAGCCACCTCCATGAAGTCGAGACTCGTGAATAAACTTGATACACTGCTTAAAATGCTGAATTCTATCAAGGATAAAAGAAAATATGTCAAACAAAAAAAGATGACAGGAGATTGCAAATGTGTCTGTGTGTGGGGGTTCTCATTAGTCAACCTCAGGGGTGCTGCTAGATTTTAAAAAGATCAGGACACAGGCCTAATATCAGGGTAATGCATTAAAAGAGAAGGAAACACTGTCTCTCCCCCCCCCACCCGGGGCGAATGCCCCTAACTTGTTACTTATCCCTCCTCAGCACCATATTCTCCCGAGCAGTAGGAGGCATTTGCCGGTTTCTGATCTACTGTACATGTGTCGGAAGGTCACAAACTCTTGGAAGAAGTCTGCTCGTGAGCGCTGTGAACTCCGCTGGAGAGGACCTAGAAGGAGGGGTAAGTAACAAGTTAGGGGCATTTGCCCCGGGGGTGGAGGGAGAGGGGCCTACTGGGGGGAGGCGTTTTGCACCGACAGGGTTTTCTTCTATAAAAATAGGAACGTGCCGGTATCCGTGAAAAGGAGCTGCACGCAAAATATAAGCATCTAAAAGCCTCCCAAAGCTGCCCCCAGCCCAGTGAACCTTAGTCATGGCGGCCATCTGACACCATTATATCATCTTTATGAGTTGTTTCAGTTACGCTAGGCTGGGGGCTAATTACAAATGGAAACAGACTCCAGCCTATGGAGGGAATGCACTGCACCCACCCCAGCGTAACTGAAACAACTCAGCGATGATTTAATGGTGTCGGAGGGTCACTGTTGCTAAGGTTTGCTGGGCTGGGGGCGGCTTTGGGAGACTTTCAGCTGCTTATATTTCGTGTGCAGCTTTTCTTCACTGATACCAACACATTCCTATTTTTATAGGAATGTGTCAGTATCACTTTAGAAACTGGAACTACCCTTGAATGGGGATATCAAAGCCATTGCTGGTGTCCTTTAATGCAAGAAAATAATGTTGCTTTTCAGCAGAACAGGGAAACTGTGCATGTTTGACCCATATGGAGGTTATGTAGTAACATGGACAGAATTTTTTCTACTTCAAAATAATGATGCGCATTAAAGTGAAAGGAAAACCAGCTCAGTGCATGTTGAAACTATTGGTATTATTGGTAGTAAACAAAGGAACAAGGTGATCCAGAATAAATGTGAATGTGGTCCGGGTGCACCAGCCCCAGACCCCCAGCTTTAGGGAGCGGCGTGGCAAAAGAAGAAAATCAGGGCCGACTGGCACTCAATACAGATCCACAGGGCCAAAGAAGTTCAGATAAAAATTTTACTTTATTTATACAAAGTTAAAAATATGCATCGTTACAAAGTAGGGTGGATGGAGATGCATATTTTTTTTGGTCCTGTGGATCTATATCAGTGGTTCTCAACCTTCCTAATGCTGCGACCCTTTAATATAGTTCCTCATGTTGTGGTGACCCCCAACCATAAAATATTAAAATATTTTCGTTGCCGGCCCAGAGCGGATTGTTAGGAAAGTACAGGAGAGTGTGGCTGCATAAAGGTTTGTTTTCCATGCGTAGTGCAGCAAAATATTTTTGCCACACCCATTTTGTGGCCACACCCCAATTACCATGTTAATTTTACAAATTTTAAATGGGCAGGGAGAGCTGTATGGCAGTCCCTACTAAGGTGGTATAGAAAGTTGTAGTGCAACTGGCTTCCCTACACAGGTTACAGAACTACAATTCCCAGCACCAACAGTCGGAGAGCTACAACCTTGCCCCAGGGCTAGTGGGGAGAGATATGAACCTGCTCCTGGAACCCCTTAAGGGACCCCTGTGAAAGGGTTGTTCGACCCCCAAAGTGGTCCCGACCCCCAGGTTGAGAACCACTCGATATAGATTCTATATCGAGTGCTGGTCGGCCCTGCTTTTTTTATGTTGAAACTTATCTATGTTAAGTTTTGATCAACACAACCTGAAATGCCAGTTATTATTGGGGCCTTCTTTCTAATCTCTGTGCCACTGCAAACAAAGCTTTGGCACTCAGCTATATGGCAGGCCAGGTTGTATGACAGTGCACATGTGCCAATCGGTGACCACTAGGAAGTGAGTGGGGTTAGAGGTGACATCAACCAAGGTGTTCAGACGGAAAAGGGAAAATATTGCAGAGAGCATTATACAATAGGAATAACTGGTATTAGAATTAGTTAAAAATGTATTTTAATATTTGTGATTATGTTCAGATTTTCCTTTCCCTTTAAACTGAACTACAATAGTACCATTCAGAGGAAAGATGGTTTACTGTACTGGTCCAGGCAATGGTTTTTCCCATCTCCTCTTGTCTGAAACTATCCCTAACAGAAAGCAGGAAAATCCCTTCATCACTTTCAGAACTGCTGGAATTTCACAGTCTTTCAAATTGATTTTGCTAGACCCTGTTGATTGCTCTGACATATGAGATATAAAGAAGAGCTGATGTCACTATGTGCCAAAGGACTTTCCTTGAAAAGAATCACACTGGGGAATACCTAGAAGTTCATATGTGGTTTAATCACTGTTTCATTTTTAGTTTGTTTTTAGGAAGCAGCAATCAATACTATGAGATTGTGCTGATTTATCTATCGGGCTAAACTTACACACATATTCACAGCCCAAATTAGAGTGCCAATTTCCTGTACTAAGTTAGCACATTCATGCACAAAAGGCTATCATTGTCTACCTGCAGGCACTACACAGTGAACACTAAACCACAAGAGTATGTTATATCCCACAGGTAGTCTTACATTATCTTGTTTACAAAATGACTTAAAGGGGAACTAAAGTCTAAAATAGAATAAAGCTAGAAATGCTGTATTTTGTTCAGGCCCGGGCCAAGCCAGACGGGCGCCCAAGGCAACCCAGCCGCACGCTTCGCCCCCCTTGAGAGCAGGACCTCAAGTGCACATGCGTGTGTCAGGAACTGCGTGCATCATAAAGTGCGCATACGTGCGCATCCCGGAAGTACATTTTTTAACTAAGCATAAACATTAACTTACTGCACCAGAAGCCTAATTAGACAAATGATTTATGGTTGCAAAGTTGGCTGCAGGGGGTCATCATCTTGTAACTTTGCAAGCACAAGACTACGCATATGCTCAGTGTGGTATGGGCTTCTATTGGGAGAATAAGCTAAGTGGCGTAACTACCAGGGGTGAGGGGGGTGTTATTGTACCAGGGTCCATACCCCCTTCTGAGCCACGATAACGGTTATGATAGGCGGCTGTGCAGGGGGATGTTTTACAACATGCATGCCAGCAACATTCCGCCAAGCGATTCATATGGGGGAGGGCCTGACAGAGGGGCCCGGGTGCTCATCCTGTACCAGGGCCCGCCGGTGAGTAGTTACTCCACTGCATCAGTACATCCTACATTATTCTGCCATTTACTGAACAGCCATATCCAGAACATCTCGTTACAAGTAGAATGCTCCAACTAAACAAGTAGAATGAATGTAAAGAATCATATATTTACTAGACAATGTTGCAATATTCTTGACCATCAATTTCCTAGGTGCTTACTAAATTTATCGCCCTAGACAGAAATGCAATAGCACAAAGAAGAGCAAAATTGGCCCCTTAGCACGCATGCACAGACACTTGGGGGCCTACGTGGGGTGGGGGGAGGGCTTAGCGCAGGGGGGTTGACTTCCCCTTTAAAGTATTAGAGCTGACGTTGCTGTTGAAGTGCAATGGCTGCATGAACAGGCTATTAAAGCACTGTTTTACTGTACACATCCTAGGCTACCAAAACAAATTGGTGACAAGATGTCTCTTCTACCTCTGCAGCAGCCTGCAGCTTTTCTCCCAAACCCTGGTGAGCCTACAATACCTTTGCTGCTGACCAAGGGGAGATTTCTGGTGCTAGAAAATCAGGGCCGGATTTGTGGAGAGGCCACCTAGGCCCGGGCCTAGGGCGGCAGGATTTTAGGGGCGGCATGCTGCCCAACCACACCCACATTGGCTCAGAAATTTACATTTCTCGTGTGCCAATTCCCATTGCTCCATCCCTATGAAAATTTGAGCAAATAAAAGGGAGGGGACAGGGGCAAAAAATTACAGTGGGCCTAGGGGCGCCCGCTAGGTAAATCCGGCCCTGTAGAAAATGTGCTTTACTTATGCACTGCCTGGGAGCAGAGGGACACATTACCATTACCTAATGAGACTTATTAAACCACTCTTACTGCTATAAAGAACTTTTTTGTGCCAAGAGCAAATCTGGTTGCTGAAAGATATAAATTCTGCCAACGTGGACACTGTAATGGCGAATCCACAGAACAATTTGTAGCAGCTTCGAGAAAGCTGGTTGTTAAATGTGAGTTTGGGAATCTAACAGATGAAATGCTAAGAGACCAAATAGTGGAAAAAAACAAACTGTCCTTGCTTTGAGAGGGACTTCTCCTAGAGCAGGATTTAACCCTTACAAAGGCTATTACAGTTGCTAGCAAAATTGAAACAGCAGTGGCAGAGGCTAAAACTCTCAGTTAGGGAACTGCTGGGAATGTAAAGAATGCTAAGGAAAGGGATTCACCAACACTGCAAAACCATGCAGCAAATACAAATAAAAAAATACTCTTCCACTGTGGTTCAACAAAACACACTGCAAATTATGCAAAAGCTGTACAGTGCCACAAATGCAAAAAAGTAGAATATTTTGCCAAGATCTGCCATAGGTCTGCTTAAGTTGTTCATGAAGTCACTACTACAAATGTCATGGTATTAAGTTTATATGCACTGTCAATGTCAATACTGCTTCTGCTCAGGGCCAGTTTTCTCGGGCGGGTGCCCCTAGTCCATGCTGTCCGATTGGGTGGCCGCATGTTCCGACCAAGTGCACATCAAACAGCGCCATTGAATGGGGATGCACAGGTCCCCATAATGCGGCTGGGCTGATTTTTTGCCACCCTAGGCCCTGGTCTTTGAGGCCTTGCCACAAATCTTGGCCTGCTTCAGCTGACAAGGGACACTCCATTAAACTGATGCTTGATACAGGTTCAGCTGTATTACCAAAGGATATTTTCTTGAAATATCCACTTGTTGCACCTGCCCTGAGACTGGTCAGTTACTTATAGGATCCAATCCCTGTGCTTGGTTGTTTGCCAGTGACTGTACAATTTAAATCAAATACTGCAAAATGTGACTTTTACATTGTGAATAAGCCATACTGAGAGAATCAGAAAACTACCTGTATGGCCAAGGACTATGTGTTGTGAAGAATACATAATATTGCTTTAAGATGCATACTGTTTTATTGTTTGATTTCATTTGCTCAAATGTTTTTCTACTATAGGGGAAATATGTGGTGTTTATACTGTGCATACATAGTTAGTACTTTCTATACAGCTTAAAGTGTTGAGTTGAATTGAAGTGTTGAGTTGAAGTTGCTGTTGAAGTGTAATGGTTGCATGAACTTGCTAATAGAGAACTATTATACTGTATGCTTCCTCGGCTACCAAAACATACACAACAATTGTCAATGTAATCCAACTCCTGCATGAAGAGAGAATGAAGAGAAACTTATGCTGAGAGGACTGTTCAGAAACAGTCCGTAATTTTTAAATGATTATATTTAGAAAGTTTATTATTTCAGTTTGATAAAGTGTCTATTAAATTTTCATTTTTGCGACATTCCCCCTTTAAAACTGGCAATAATAAAAACAAGCAGGATTGCTAATCCTGTAGGAATTCTCGATAAACTGAAATATACATAATAACAACTATAGTTTTCAGAATCCAACAAAAATCCATCTAAATTTTAGCAATGGAAAACAAGATAGCAGAGGAGGAGATGGTGTTTTCAAATCTGTAAACTGACACGACTGGATTCAGTGATAACATTCTATCTGGTACTCCCCCCACCCACCTCTCTCCTATGCTTGGATTGAAATCAGATGAGCATACGTGAGATCAGATGACTTAATTGCCTGGGACTGCTTTTTGTCAATTCATAATTATAATGCACATTAGAAGTATCTCGGGGGTTTGCAAAGTTGTCCAGTTATTTACTGTAAATAACTCTTCCACAGGTTGCCGAATGAGTTCTATAGCTGTAAGAAGCTACAACAATGCCTAAAATTTGTTTGCAAGGATACATTTATTAAGTGGTTTGTGCTGCTGTTTTTGCAACATGAAACTAGTAAACCGCTGCAGGTACATTTGTGGTAAACGTAAGGCATTCAGCTCTGTCCATTAGCACACAGCATGTGGTTTAACCCTTTAAGTGCCAGCAGAATTAACTATTTAATTTTTCACTCAGTGCCAGACATTTTTTTAACATCTTGTGGTCTCTCACTTCAGGGCATTTCCTGGGAGGGGGCGGATTTTTATTTTACCTAGGAAAATTATACATTGTTTTTTAGGAGAACCTGAGCTTTCTCAATCTGCCAGAATTTCTGTGCATTTCCACTTCTGGTGCAAGAGTTCTAAATACGGAAACGAAACTAAGAAAAGTATATTTTTTCATGATATAGGGCAGGGGTGCCCAGGATGTCTACCAGTAAATCGCGGTAATGTTCCTGGTAGACTGCAATATGGGGCCTGGCATTGGCAGTGAGCAAGAGAGGGTGGCCGTTCTGGTTTTGCTGAGCTGAAGAGGAGAGCTGCACAAAGAGGAGGGAGGAAGGGATGGGGAGAAAAGCGGCACAGCACAGAGGGAGAGGATACAAGAACAGCTCCAACTTCCAAGCAAAGGGAGAGAAGGCGTGGAGACGGGCAGCATGGAGGAAAGGCAGGGAGACCAGAAGCACGGAGTGAAGTTAGGGAGACAAGAAGCATGGAAGGAAGGCAGGGAGAAAAGAAGTACAGAGGGAAATTAGGATGACAAGAAGCACAGCATGGAGGGAAGGCAGGGAGGCACAGCACGGAGGAGAGGCAGGGAGGCACAGCATAGATGGGAGGCACACCATGGAGGGAATGGCAGGGAGGCACAGCATGGAGAGGAAGCACAGCATGGAGGGGATGGCAGGGGGGCAGTGTGTGTATGGATCTGTGAATTTATTACTGTTTCAAACTTTCATAACCTGCCAAATTTTGTAAAATGAACATGGTAGTTAGGGGCCTAAAAATCTGCTACGGCTTATCAAGGTAGATATCCTAAAGGGGGCCAGGTGTGGAGAGTAGATCCCAGTCTGGGCACCCCATATAGGCATTTATAACAGAAAAACATTTTATTCTAAAAAAATTCAACTGATTTGTCTCTTGAACATGCCAATATTTACAAATTTCGCTGGAAATTCACTAATTTTTCAGCGAAACGGGATAGATTCGCCCATCACTACTTTAAACGTTTGGTAATTGCTGGGAGTTTTTTTGTATAAAAAATCTCCATAAAAGTATACATATTGGCGAAAAAGTCGCGAAATGAGTTGCGTCACGTTTTTGACGCACGTTTTTTTTTAACGCAAGCGAATTTTCACAAATTTATATAAAATTTATATAAAAGTACACATTCTGCCTAATTTAAAATGGGTAACCATGTCTTTCTACTCCTAATTACCAACCATCAAATTCTATTGTGAATATAGCCAGTATGTAAATTCTGAAAAAATCACCTCAAAAGGTTCACTTTGCAAGTTCATATCTCTCATAAAGCATAAGGTACCAAGAAAAACATCTTAAATATGAATGCTAGAGATCCATTAAACAGTTTGATGTCCATTGTGTCCATAGAATTGCCGAAGTATCTGGCGCTTAGACGCCTCAAAATGAAGTTAGCTCGTACAATAGTCCCAAACGTCACTTCAGCTAATGAAAAATCAACACATTTACTGCAATTATGGGGGTAAAATGACAAAACATAAGTTGACCCCACAAAACATATATTTTTGGAAAGTACACATTCAGACAAATCAAAAATGCTTTCCCAAAATTGGCAGTTTTGATATTGTGGACTGGCAGCCAACAGGAGGGTCTGTTTTGTCAGACACCTGGTTTTTGTGCAACCAAAACGTGCTTCCAAGTCTGGAATTCAAAAATAAGCACCTGCTCTGAGGCCACTGAGAGCAACATCCAAGGGGTTAGGGAGAAACATGTTGCTCACTAGCTACTGGTTGGGGATGGCTGCTTTAGAGTCTAAAGCTCCTGCTTGTAGCAGAGTTTGGGGCCATCCTCTTTGTAGGTAGAGACAGCCTAATACTCAGTGGTGGATATAAAGATATAGTGCTGATCAGGGCCGCCATTAGAAATCACGGGGCCCCGTACAACAAAATTTTCGGGGCTCCCTGGG
>CM044437.1:55362299-55394651 GCA_024363595.1 Xenopus borealis
AATATTGCAGCACTGCTGGGCCCCCCTTCAGCCCCGGGCCCGGGACACTTGTCCCCCCTGATGGCGGCCCTGGTGCTGATCTCAAGTAAGAAGCCACAGAGCATAGTCGTAATCTCTTATGGAATTCTGGCTTTGAATATTTCCTTGGAGTGAGGCTGGCATGGTCCTATTTATTTGATAAAATGTGAATAAAGGCTGTGGCCATTTTCACCATTTCTGACTCCTGGTGTTTCATTTAGGTATGTAACAATGGGGTTCAATGGGATAGCTGAAGGCAAAGGGTCACTTGAGGAGTCCCCTTGCCGTGCATTGCATCATGTTTTGCACTTTGCACCTTCCTCTTCCTGTTGTTAAATGCAGATTCTCTCCTCGGGTGTGCAAGGCAGCCATCTTCAGTTGTTTCGGGACCAGAATATTACTCCAACTGCGCATGCGCTAAAACGCTGGTCTGCTTCCCGAAGTTTACCGAAGAAAAGAAAGTGGCTGCTGTGAACTCCCGAGGACAGAATATGCACCGTGGGGGGAGTAAAAAGTTAGGGGCATTTACCCCTGGTACCAGGTAGGCTGGGGAGGAGGAGGGAGGGAGGTCTAGGTAGGGTTAGGGGTAGGGGGTTTTTAAGGTTTGGGTTGAAGATTTCAGAGAGTGTCCATCACTGTATAGATGTACTGAAGAAAATGTATTGACAGAATCACATTTTTAACAGTGATTCTTTAGAAATGCATCATTTGCAGCTATGAATGGATACATAATATGTGTCCAAGCTCTCCCTGTTCTTAAACATTGCATAATACAAAAGTCTTACTAAAAACAACCTCAATAGAAAGGTTTCCTTCCTGTGGTACATTTAAAGCTACAGTCAAACCAATTCAATTCAGTGTGGCAGTTATAGAAAATTAGAATAAGAAATGACAGCAAAAGTCTAGCATAAGAACATGTTTAAGTGAATGCGTATGCATCTAAAAAGTTTGAACTTTTAGCCCACTAAAGTGTCTGACAAGGTTCTTTGACGGAGCATCAGAGCTATAAAAGGAAACCTCAAACTTTCTTGTAAATGTCACTGAATGGATATTGACCTTTACCAAGTGTGGAACCAAGTGCATCTATGCTGAATTAAATATAAACTTGAGGCTGTATTTAACACACATCAGAAACATGAACTCATCATACAGTCCCCATCACAGAGCCCAGTGTGATAAAGAGACAAGGTTGCCATTTTGCATAATTTTGTATCTGAAAATCAAGTGGGATATTAAAGGAGGCTTCCATAACTTAGCTGACATCTTAGCTTGACATCACTTTCTATCCTATCCAATGAAAATGAGACGGATATTACTGTTCTATACTGTTGCTAGAGGATACATAATAGGATACTAACAATAATAAAGGGTTACTGTACAGTATATTTCTGTACTTCTGTGTACAAGGATCTGCATTATTTGGTACAATTCTGGGTTTTATAGTTAAAAATCTCTGTCCAACTTAAAAAGGAAAATCACTTTCAGAGTCGTTTCCATTTACAACGGGGAAGTATATTTCACAGAAAGAGAAGTATTAGACTTAATGGCTGGGTTTGAGGCTGAACAGTGGTAGGGTAAAGGATAACTGGGAGGAAGTACTTTTTCACAGAAACTGAGGTAGATTCGTGGAAGCTTCCACACTAGATGGGGCATGTGGTCTGTCAGCTGCAAAACTATTTATCAGGAAATCATCATGCTAACACTTGTATCTAAAGTCTGATTATTTGATTGGCATATTGAGCACAATGATATTAATGACCCAACATAAAAATTCTGGATCCCATCATGCACTTACAGAAAAATATTTTCACAGCTAAATTGTTTCTTTGTGGTAATAGTTTGCAAACATTGTGTTCCTTATGTATCAGTGTTTTCCTAAGCCCAGCAACCAAGTACATTAATTGACAGACTGTAATCATGTCGGTTATTAATGGCCTTTTAAAGGAGAACTAAACCCCACTTAAGAGAAAAGCCCCTATCTACTACCCTCCACTGGCCCCCTTCCTGCTACTTCCCTGCATAGTTTTTTACCTGAAAAAAGTGTCCCTGGCAGAATCACAGACCTATCCATGTAGAGTAGTGCAGCACAGTTCATGTTCATCTTTGGTACCTTCGCTATCTTCAGCCCCTTCATTTTCTCTTCGATAATTTACAGAGCTTTCCAGTGGATGTGCAGTTAATACTGGACCAGCTCTTAATGCACGTCATGTCCAAAAAAACTTGGTGTTGGCAGGCCTCTAAGTTTGGAAATCCAAGGATGGGACCCACAAGTGCCATTGTGATTGATACTCAGCATGCATAGGTCAGCATTACTTCCAGGGACACTTTTTCTAGTAAAAGGCTATGCAGAGAGGAAGCAGAGAGGGTGGAGGGTGGCCAGTGGAGGGTTTTTATCTTTAGTTGGATGATCTTTATCCTTTAAGATTTTACATCTAAAATCTTTAGATGTCAATTCTAAATCTTACATCTAGTGATTTATGTTGCCAATTCATTGCCTCAGACCAATCAGCTTCATATCTGCTCATATGATGCCCTGCAAGACCCACACCTCCCCCACAGCCAGTATCCCTGTCATTGTGATCCAATCATTTGGCCCTAAGTGACCTTGCCGAACTAGGCCACCTTAAGAGCAGGACACCCATTTGAGTACAATAGATGAAATGGTAACAATGGCTTTAAAATCCTATCTCAAAGGAGAACTAACCTCCACCCCAATAAGATAAGCTAATGGGAACCATCTTCCTGCTCTGTGGCATTCTATGGGTCCTCCTCTTTCCCTTCAGCTAGCCAAACTTGCCCAATTGATCAGGCAGGCTCGTTGGGTGGCACCACACAGAAGCCAATATGATGCAAACTTACATTGGGTCATATAATATTACCATAAGAAATGGCAAGCATTGATTAAAACAGTGACCTTCCTCAGGTTTTTCCCAACATTTTGGGTAGTTTTCCTTTATTTCAACTTGACTTATGGCTTCACCTGATGAATAAAGTACTATGTTCTTTTAGAACCCCTTCTTTTCTTTCTTTACATTTACATTTTAGTTTGGCAATTCTTTAAATCCTAGGAGATCTGTCCAATTTCTGTGTAATGTTTGTACTATTATTATTAACATGTATTTCTATAGCGCCAACTTGTTTCGTAGCGCTGTAAAGTGAATGTGATTATACAACTAAATCACATGAATTACATACATAGAACATGAGGAGTTACATACGTCACAATAAATATGGAGTTACATACATCACAATAAATACTGGTACAGGAGGTGAGGAAGGCCCTGTACAGAGAAAGCTAAAGGGAATGATACACAAGGTGTGGGAGTGGGCAAGATTAGAGTAAAGTGGGTGAGAGATAAAGTAATGTAAGCGGTATTGCATTGAGTAGTTAACAGTGAGAGTAAGCTTTTATAAAAAAGTGGGCTTTTAGAGATTTTTTGAAAGCTGAAAGATTGGGAGAAAGTCGGACAGACCGTGGGAGAGAATTCCAGAGGAGGGGTGCAGCTCTTGCAAAGTCTTGAATGTGAGCATGTGAGGAGGTAATGAGAGAAGAGTTGAGTAGCAGGTCAGTAGAGGAGCGTAGTAGGCGGTTGGGTGAGTAAATGGAGATTAGTTCAGAGATGTAGGGAGGGGCAGAGTTATGAAGTGCTTTGACTGTCAGGGTCATTAATTTGAATTTAATTCTGAAGGGGAGTGGAAGCCAGTGCAGGGATTGGCAGAATGGTATGGCAGAGGAAGAGCGGTTGCTGAGGTGTATAAGCCTGGCAGCAGTGTTCATTATGGACTGGAGAGGTGACAGTTTCTGGAGGGGAAGGCCAATTAAAAGAGAGTTACAATAGTCTAGACGCGTTATGATAAGAGAGTGAATAAGAATTTTGGCAGCATCTTCGGTGATAAATGATCGTATTTTGGATATGTTCCTAAGGTGGAAGTGACATGACTTAACAAGTGACTGGATATGAGGAGTGAATGTCAGGGCAGAATCTAGGATAACCCCAAGGCACCGGGCCTGGGGAGACGGGGTGATAGTGGAATTGTTAACTACCATAGATACTTCCATGATGTGACTGGTTTTAGTTGGAGGAAAAAGAACCATTTCAGTTTTGGAGAGGTTTAATTTAAGGTAACGTTATGACATCCAAGTAGAGATAGCAGACAGGCAGGAGGAGACACAAGTTAGGAGTTCTGGGTTGAGATCAGGAGAGGAGAGATAGATCTGAGTATTGTCAGTGTAGAGGTGGTAGTGGAACCCATACGAGCTGATTAATTTTCCGAGGGAGGAAGTATACAGAGAAAATAATAAGGGTCCCAGGACAGAGCCTTGAGGAACCCCAACAGGAGACACTGAAGGAACGATTGGTGAGGTAGGAAGAAAACCAGGACAGCGATGTGTCACGAAGGCCAAGCGAATGGAGGGAGCACCCAGGATTTGTTACTGCATATGGTGTGCTCCTTTTGGACTACTATATATAATCACTGCAATCAGAGTCCACATTCAAATATAGAGTGCATTATTTTATAATTCACTGGTTCATTTAAAATCTGGTTTTAAACACTTCATAATGATACAAATTTGTTATCTGCTAAGTAACCTATGCCTTTTCTGCTTGAATGGATGTCCCCATGACTACAACCCATTGAATTCATATAACCTATAGTAGTGTTTTTAAAGTAAACACATAACTTTTATTTGTGCAGGGCAACAATACATTATTTTTTAAATACTTGTGTCTGCTACTGATAGCTGTACTTTCACGGGCTTTTCCACAGTACGGGACAGCTGTGTGTGAGAAATGAAACTTATCAATACTACCTAAGCACCACATGTATGTTCATTAGTAAAAGGGGAAAAAATGACAAAGTGCCAACTTACAGGTTCTGGTTGGATGAGTCAGAGGCTGATATGCAGAGATAGGTCATTTCCTGCAAGAGAGACAGAGATATAACGAGAGAGCCATGAAACATATGATAGCAGGAGGGAAGACAGGAATACCCCTGACTTGTATTAATATGTCACAGCTCTTACCAAACTAGTTAAACAGGAAATGAATTAAATAACCATATTTGTGCACTGATTCTTCTCAGGTGCATGAAGTCTCTGGAAGTTCCATTAGGCACAAAGATGTAGTTTGACTTTCCCTTGGTCACAAATAATTATCACAGAAACTAAACCCAGAATCGAATTTCAGTCTAAAATATTGTGCTGCACTTTATCCTTTGTTATCACCCGTTAGGCTCCAAAATAAAATGTATTTATTCAAATATTCGTTTCAGATATTAGGAACAAGTATGTTTTTTTTTTCATTTACTGAATAAAAAGAAAATCAAGAGGAGATTTAAGTTTTATGTTGTAATAAATAATTAGAAATGGTGTGTCCCTTTAAGCAAATCATTAATACATTCAATCATGTTTTGTATTAAATAGATGCATGCTAGGAAACTCCAGCTGCCCAAAACGTTGTCTACTATGGCTAGACGGAGAGAGACAGGAGATGGCTGTAACACAATATGCAAGAGACACCCAACGATGTTCGATGTAGTTTCATGAAAAATGTGGCTAAGCTAAAGTGAAGTGATCATAAAAAGGGGAGGAAAGAACATTATCAGCTAGTGTACACTCCCCATCTGTATTGTCCACCAAGGCTAAATAGGCACAATTAGCACCTGCTGATGGTCGACACTATCTGCAATAACTGTTAAAACAGAAAATTAACCATTCCCCAAAATGATACTTCGTTAATTTTAATAGTTGTGATTGTTACACAACATAACTTTTGAAAACTTCACTTTAATATATTTTCATTCTTTTTGTTAATTTTCTTTTTCTTTTGGAAAACAAAATCCTAAGAGAAAAGTGTCATCTTTAACAGAGACATTATAGTCTTAAGGAGTCCCATGGAATGGTTGGTTGGGAGGTACTCCTTTTACTGGGTAGGGAAAAGTTATACTTAGCCCTAGAATATGCACACATAAAACAGTGTATGGGTGGATTACATGCAGTATGTTATTTTTTAACTTTACTTATCTCTACTAGTGGCCTGGGTGTCTGGTAAAGAAATAGAAAATGTAATTTAAAAAGTTGTTCCATCCAGTCAGGTTACATATTATTACACCTGGACTGACATCTAACACACAGGCATAATTTGTATAGATAGATAAGTACAATTCTCTCCAGTATTAACATTACAGTTGTGTTAGTGCTTAGCATAATGAACGCAGAAGTCAAACTTTTCTTGGGTGGGTGTGAGGGCCAACTAAAAAAACATATGTGACTTGTGATACTTGTTCCAGTCATCAGGCATTTTGCTTATATTCAACAAGTGAGCTATGCAAGCTTTGTTTGGTGGTGTTTCCTAGGCACTAGAAACAGGGAATAGGCCACGTCATATAGGTGCCTCTAAGAGGAGAATTTATTACACACCTTGCCACGCATTATGTTTCCCTTTACCTAAGCTTTGCCTGAAAACCAAACAGACTAAATGACTGCATAGCATGTATGTCTGATAATATATAGTATAATCAAGATCCAAATTTGAATTGCCTTGCCACGTATTATTTCCCTTTTACCTATATTTTGCCTGAATATCAAACAGACTAAACAACTGCATAGCACGTATGTCTGACTATATCAAGTGTATTAAATACCATCAGGGATCTAAGTGATACCAACATATCAGAAATATTCTCCAGACAAATTTTCAAAGCTGTTCTTATATTTTCTAAGAGGGCTATAAGGATTCTTTAATATGTCACTTAATTTGATATAAACTGTAGCTCAAGTATTCTTTTTCGGGGTATAGTTTTCCTTTAAAGGTGCCTTGATGTCAATGCTCTGGATATGGAGGAAGAAAACAAAAGTAACTATCTATGTAGAATTGAGCAGTTGCCTGGTTTCTCTTCCTTAAAATGTCTTGGTACCATTTTATCAGGATCAGGCTTGACCAAGAAACTTTTTCATGAGCAAATAAACATCATTCACTGGTTCAACTGCATTAATACCACTGTGTTTTTGTTTTGTCAAGATATTGTTTTTGGCTTAGAAAATCAAAGATGCTTCTTTCTTACAGTAACTCAGGAGTACAGCAACATGATTCATTCAAGCTACAAATATGCAATTGTCTTTCATTTAACAAAATGTTGTATATACCGATGATATACTGTGCAGTTAAAATTAGTTCAGCTCAGTCTACTGAAAAAATGGCAAGGTGCATATGCTTTACTTTTGTGAATAGTAGTTTCTTCAATTAAATATTTTTAAGTTCTGTCTATATCCAAAGGGGTTTCTTCAGAAACAGCATGACTGGCAGAGAAAAGGAGGGTTCAAACTGATGCAGAGAAATAGTTCTTCATTCTCCTGTTACTTTATACTGTGCTGGAATAGAGCAACATAATCTGCTCTCTTTTGGGAAATGGAAGACTGTCCACTGTAATCCTCTTGTTTTTTAAATATTTTACAGTTTGACAAAAGGGGTGTTAATATGAAAGTAAAAGTTTGCCAACAGTAAAAATCTAAGCATCTATACAACTGCTATAATGCTCCACATCAGAGCAACCAATTGCCTTTCCTATATAGACTGTAGTCTATAGTGGCCTCTGGTGGCCATATTTCAACGAATATCTTAACTTTCCAGCCAAAGTAGGACAATGCAGGCAATTTGCCATGCAGCATTTCAAAAACGATATGCCTTTTTGCTCCATTAATTAGGCCCATCCCTGCCTCTGGATTCATAAATAATGCCTCAAATAACATTTACATACCTCCCAACATTTGAATATTGGCAAGAGGGACAAATGCGCATTTTGTGGCCACAACCCCTAAATACCATGTCTATTTTCCAAAATTTGTCAGTTAATGGAAAGTCTAAACACTTTCTGTAATATCACATAACCACATGGTGGTTTTAGGATCATGTTTTATGTGATATTACAGTTTTGCTAATGAAGGTGAATTGCCCTTTAAGCTGCCAGTCTCAGCTCTTCCAAGAGACTTTGTTATCTTAAATAGTTACAAATGTATCTTTGCTTATCTTAAATATTTAAAAATGTATCTATGTACAGGTGCTGAGTATTCTGGGATCTTTATCAAATTAACTTTTAGAAACGTAGTATCTTTCCTTTCAGGTGTCAGTGCAGGAGATCAAAGAGAAAACTTGATACATTTCAGTAAGAAACCGGGACTGCAGACTGAGATGTCAAAATCGGGACTGTCCCATGTAAAATTGGACATTTGGCACGTATGCATTTAATGAAGAAAAAGTTAATAAAGGGCAAGTAAAAAATAAAAATTTGCCTAATAAAGAAAATATAATTCTAAGAAACGTTTCAATATACATTTATTAACATTTTTTAGTGCTTTTAAAGTTATTTGTAAAACCAATTGCTATAGAAAGCAGCATTTGCCTTACTCCTAGTTGTTACTTTTTTGTTTTGTTTTTCTGTTTGCACTGAAAAGAAACATAAAATTTGAATGCTATAAGTTGAGTTTGCTTGTGGAATAAATCCAAAGGCAGCAAACTTGTTTGCAGTGTACTTTATTGGGGCACAGAGATACACAACATGTTTCAGGCAATTGCACTTTGTCAAGTGTAAGGAACAATTCAAATTACAAACCAATTTGAAACCTCAAGTGACCGATATAGTGCATTTTGGGTAAATCTTTCAATTAACCATTCAATTACCATATACCCTTTCAAATGTTTGTGCAATTATGCTTAACCATACGATTGCCACATGTAATCTAAAAGTGCCATGTGCTTATACAATTAAAAACAATATGATATAAATACAAAGTGCTTCTTCCAGAGTATAGTAATAATATTAAACAACACGTAGTCCATAGAGCATATTATATGTGTCTCTTTGTTTAACTTAGTGTACAACCAAACATTCAAAAAATGAGCATACTTGTGTCCCAATGACATTCGAAGCATATGTGAAAAATAAAACCAGGTTACTGCTTTTTCTCAGCCTAACCTGTAAAAAAGGGGGGGGGGGGAAATTGCCAATTAAGGCCTATCCAATCACTTGCCTTCTTAACTATGCTGTAAACAATGTTGCCAATGTAAAATAACAATTAATTTATTTTTAGGCACAAAGTTAAATTATTGCAGGGACTATTATTAAGCAACATTGTTGCACTGTTAAGGAACTACTATTAAGCAACATTGTTGCACTATTAAAACAACTTTTTTTATTATTTATTATTCTCGTAATAAGGAAAACATATCCTGATAGAATGGACTCACCCATCCATGATTCGTCAGGATATGCCTAGATACTGGATATCGGTAATTACAACTAGAATTACTAGTTATACATCCTAAGGACAAAAGGAGGGAGAAAGAGGACAATATTAATTAAAGAAAACAGGCTAAACTATATTGTTCATTCATTCCTTTCGGATAAACACTGTCTAAGCGTTTAATCCATCTAGCCTCGCTTTGCAGTATTAGCATATTATGATCACCCCCTCTAACTGGTTTGGGTACTATCTCTAATACCTTCCACTTCAGTTGGCATACGTTGTGCTTAGCAATATTAAAATGCCTACATACCGGAGTGTCAGTATGGGTATTCAATTTAAAATTCCGTATGTTACCCTTGTGCTCCTTAATCCTAACATTTACTGGCCTAATTGCAAAGTTTTGCATGTGGCAAAGGTCTTCAATTTAATTTCCTGCCCTGTTATAGGGTGATTAATATTTGGTCCTTTGATAATAGCACTGCAGCAATTGCAACTCATACATGGGAAAGTACCTATTCTAGGGGTACCCCTAAAAGAAGTTGTACTGTCATTGGTTGTAATAGAACCAATCGACCTTCCTTTCTTATAAGAAAAACGGGGAGAATGTGAAAAAATTGACCCAAACTTAATATCTGTTTGTAGTATAGGCCAGTTTGAATGCAACATGCCATTACAATCATAAATAGGGTTACAGATGTCGATGGGAGTGGGCCTAGACACACAAAGTTTCCCAACCTACCCTTTTAAGCAGAAGCATAAAATAATCAGAATATCCTATTCAATAAAACAATTACAAATTTCTCTCCTAGGAGGTCATATTATAAATATTCTTGTACGTTTAAGATCCTATTGTGAATGTGTTTCTACCTGGTAGGTCTTCAGACATATGTCTGATGTATATGAACCAAAACACATAGGAAATTTTGTGTTGACGTGTAGGGGGTAATGTTTGTACATATTTTGTCTAAGTAACAAAGAAAGCTGTAACCTGGCACTCTCTATTCAGAGTGGCTTCCACCTAGTCCATATGGTAAGCAATATAAAGCTTAGTAATCATTATTTCATGTGATGGGGATAGGTCTGATATCCAACAATGAAGTATAGCTTTTCTGCCAAAACTATATTTGCTAATTTCTTATTTAGCTTTGGAACTTTTATTGCATCTCCAAACATTGCACATAAAGGTGTAAGATATACCTGAATGTGTAGTGTGGATTTACATTAAGAAACAACATCTCCCAGAATTGTTTAAAATCACTTGACAGGACCATAGACAGTGGTAAATGTCTGCTTTTGGAGTCTAGCACTTTGGACAGGCGTCAGATTCAGAATGTTTTCAGCTGCCTTGTCTTACATTGTATCAACAGTCTGAGCCACCAGGGCACAGAATAGAAAGGAACAGACACCACTTTTAGTAGCATAAAACTAAAACACCATAGAAAATGTGTAATGAATGTATAGCAAAGTTGCTTAGAGTTATGTTTTCTTTTATTAGGCCAAAAAATACTTTTTCGGTTGACATTCCCCTTAAAAAATATCCCTATGATTATTGCAGCCTAAACAGCCAAAACACAAGAACTCCATCACTCCACCATGTCACAGCCTATGAGACTGTCCTTCAAAGCCAAAAAGAATTGCCTGAAAAAAACAGTGAAAACAATAACACGTTGAAAGACCAAAGTTCTGATACTACTTGCGCTAAGCAAGTCAACCATCTCAAACAATAATCAAACATCACTCCTTCCCAAAGTGCAAACATGAGGGAACAACCCCTCTGCTGGTGAATGCAACATGGATTAGCACTCAGGAAGAAAGTAAGCAAAGCCATATTATTAGAACGTAACTTGCCCTGGTAGCTTTCTGAATCTGAACACTGATGGGGACATTGCAATGTTACAGAAGTGGATCTGAATGAAGACATTGGCAGTGACAACAAAGCTACATCCCATGTGGCCTTTGAAAATAAAAGTAGAAAAAGTAGCAGGGGTTTCTTAATAATAAGCATATACTCTGCATGGCACAGTATATATAATTCATGTGATCCTATGACCTAGGTATAGAAATATAGAAATATATAGAAATATAATTTAACAGTGGTATTCTATTAAGTTTCGATCAACATAGCGCAGAAGAAAAAAGGGGGTACAATTATCATCACATTAGCAATTGTACAATTAGGATCATAAGATTAGACATCAGTGTATCAATGCAAAGTGTAAATCACTCCATGGTTCCCACACTTTCTGGAACTTAGACAGACATCCCCTTGCCGCATACGTTAGTTTAATTAACGGGAGCATGTTATTTACATACAGTAGTTTAACCATTCCCTTTTGACAGGAGGTACCGGAGATATCCAGTGAATTACCAACACCTTTTTGGCATAGAATAGCAATGACCTCACTGTTAGTCTGGTGTGATGTGCAGGGAGAATATGCTCAACTATCCCTAAGAGGCAACATTCAGGAGAATATAAATTTGTCATCTCTAGAGTATATGAGATATATGTACAGACCTCCTTCCAGTATTTTGTTATTATCGGGCAAGTCCATACCATGAGCCAGAAGGAATCATCACGTGTGTTACATTTTGGGCAGCAAGGTTCGGCCAGCCTACCCATCCAAACCAATTTATTAGATGTTAAAGGAAAACTATACCCCCCAAACAATGTAGGTCTCTATAAACAGATATTGCATAAAACAACTCAAATGTAAAATCCTGCTTCATGTAAATAAACCGTTTTCATAATAATACACTTTTTTAGTAGCATGTGCCATTGGGTAATCACAAATAGAAAATTGATTCGGGGGAGATCTGTCACCTGGCAACTTCTTGCCGCGATTTTAAAACAGGCAATTTTGAGCGACTTTTAAAATCGCGCCGCTGCGTGTGAACAAGCGCAGGCGACTTTACGCCTAGCGAATGCGCAGCGCTGACTAGCTATTCGGGGAGATTCGGGGGAGATTTATCGTGGCGAGAAGTCGCCGGGCGACAGATCTCCCCCGAATCTCCCCGTCTGGCCTTGCCCTTAACGGCATGGTAAATCCATTCTCCATGTGCCATATGCCTTTTGAAACGGTGAGGGGATTGTATAGTTTGCATATAAATATGAGATAACTTTAGTGGAGTGTGCCTGTCTCAATAAGGAGACTATTGCTGGTTCTGCTAAATCTACTATTGAGGTACTAAATTGAGAGGGAAACATATACTTGTAAACATATTTATAAGTGAAAGTAGGACCTGAAGCAACTGCGCTTAGATACATTATATATTAAAATATTGTAATAGAAACAGTGAAACCGGATTTATGGATCGAGCATCTGCTGGCTGGCCAGGTATTTGTGATAAAGTGAAGAGTAGCTGTGTAGAGTTTTACTTATATGTATGAATATATATATTACTGGATTATGACCAAATGTATCTTTTAAAAAAAAAAATGGCACTACAGAAAATAACTGGAGGCATGTAAAATAATACCAACAGGTAGCAGTCTAAAAAGACTGACCCATGTAGAATGTCTGAAGTAAAATTTCTCAATTTCATTAACATTTGGCCAGACAGCAGATGAAATTGAAGAGCTGAAATTGACTGAGGCAAAACTAAAAAGGAACTGGAGCAGCACATTAGCAGTGAAGGTCTGTGCCTCTGTGCATGCTCACAAGATTACTAATTGGTTCTAAATCAATTTTGGGTGGCAAAGCTGATTCTTCAACTTAATGTGGGTCCTTTGGAAATAACTTATTAAACCTTTACTTTGTTTGCAAACTTGCAATACATTTTAAAATAACCTAAAGATGCACATTTTACCATTCACTAAAATGTTTGTGGCAACAGCTCCAAAATAAGACTTTGCATGGTCTTACATACTTTATTTTTCCATATTAGTAATCATGACAGTGAAGACAGCACTGGACTTTACAGACATATGTATGGGAAATCTGTAAAAGGAGGCTTGGTCTTCAGATGTCTGAGAAGAAAAAGAGCAGGAAACTGACTATCCTGGAACATCTGGAGTTTATAAATAAAACATCAGGAAGACATTATTCAATAGACTCGCACTCTATGCCACACACAGACAAGTGTTAATACACACAATATAAGGCCACCGTTGCCTGCTGTTTTCATTTTAAATGTTATATTGGCTAGTAGAAGCCCATTATGTTGTTCACTATGTGCACAACAACCAGCAGACAGTGTCTCGTTTGTACAGTTTAGGTGAGATTTGTTTACAAACATCCAGGCAAAAGTGAAATCCATCTTAATATACCAGTCCTGGCTTGAGATGATGATTTAGTCAGGAATATAGGAAGGCCAGATTTTCCTATGATTGGACCAATCACTCTTGGTGCTGAAGCCAGTGATTGAAGTAACACAGTATTGTCCTGCTTCTCCACAAAGCATTATGACATTAGATATATGCCTGTTTAGTGAAATATGTGAGCATTTTGAATATAACCATTATTCTTAACAGGTGCACTCTAGGCTTATATCCTTGTCTTTTAGGGTGTCTTTCTTTAGACTAGCTGCCAGTAGGGCAGACTGGAGCCCTTGGTCTTTCATAATTACTGCTGTTGTATCATTACAATAAAGCCCTTGCTTTTTTTTTATTATTTTTATTAAAGAGCTGGATGTCATTACCATATATATATAGTGTTTTAAAGTAATGAAAGTATAATGTAGTGTTGCCCTGCACTGGTAAAACTGATGTGTTTGCTTCAAAAACACTACTATATTTCATATAAACAAGCTGCTGTGCAGCAATGGCAAAAATTGAAAAAAAGGCTATATGGCACAGGTTAAATAGTGGATAACATATAACATTATGTTCTACAGAGCTTATCTGCTGTATAACCTGAGCCCTTTCTCCTTTGAATGGCTGCCCCCTTTGATACACAGCAGATTTTCTTTTTTTATAAATAGTAGTTTTTCTGAAGCAAACACACTTTAAAACACTGTTGATGTTACTGTTCCTGTAAAACATACAGTATGCATACCACTAAACAGAGGGATTTTTAGAGGAACAGACAAGTATTTTTTATTTTATTATTCTAATTTATTTTTGGTAATAAAACAATTAAAAAGCAAGTTTGCAGAACTACAGTATGTATTCATGTCCCACAATAGGCTTATGATTGCATTGTCCTGTCTGAAAAGACAACAGCAAAAAGGCAGAAGTCTGAACATAAACTGTTATAATGCTCCTTAGAATTAATAGCATGTTCAGTATCAACCTGCTGCAGCCTTTCATGATACAGAACCATCCGGATGTACTGTACATCAATATCAAAAATGAGTATGACTTTCTGCAAAAGACTGCTAAATTTAGACCCTTAACATTAACCAGTGTTGGCGGTCAGAGCCTGGGAGAGATTCCAAGCTCAAAATCAAGCTCCTGCATGCTACACAGCAGAGATCGGGTCTCTACTATAAATCACCCATTTGGAGAGTGTTTGTGTGTGCATTGTTCTCCCACACTAAACTGAATTTGACCTTACAAGGAGTCTGGAGTGCACAAGCTATCAGTGCTGTCAGATGCAGATCCCCTGCTCATCCTAGTAAAGTTTATGGTGGTTTAACCCCTCTGATGGTTTCTTGTTGAGTTTCCAGGCAAAAAAATTGATTAATTTGATTCTACTAAGGGCTCCTACACACGGGCGTTTTTGACCTGCGCTCCCCTGCGTTGCGTTTGGCTGCGTTCAGCCGCAGGGGAGCGCAGGTCTAGACGCACCTCATTTTGTTCAATGAGGTTGTACCCACGAGACGCGTGTAAGCGCCGAACGCAGATTCAGACGCAACATGCTGCATTTTTCCTGCGTTCAGCACTTACATGCGTTCGTGTGAGTACAGCCCCATTGAAAATAATTGAGTGCGTCTATACCTGCGCTCCCCTGTGTTTCAACGCAGCAAAACGCAACGCAGGGGAGCGCAGGTAAAAACGCCCGTGTGTAGGAGCCCTTAGAAGGATGTCTTAATACTTGCGCACGTTGATGCACAATGTAACCTTGCTTGTAACCTAAAGGTTGCAGAATATTGCTTTAGTCTAAGTGGGGGTGAAATGATATGAGCATCCAATTAACTAGACAAATAAAGTTAATGACTATGTGCATGGTATAAAGTGCAGTTTTGGGACTAGAATGATTATTATTTTTTTTACACACAGTATATGTTTTAGTCTAGTATAATAAGATATGCACATTTAAGCTATGAACACATGGTGTAAAGTAAGACACACCTTGATAAATTCACTATTTTTTCACACAGTTTTTTGGGGGAATTTCATTATACATAGCTCTAAATTATATGTATAACCATGAATTAACAGGTCATGAGATAATCAACTTGCAAAGTACCTGACAGCTACAATAACCCATTTACCAGATCACTCAGAAAGAAGGTGTTGCTTAATCCCCTCCTGCCTCCTTATGCTTCCTATATAACATACATGTACATCAAGTGGATTACTCATAGTACAAACATTCAAATCTTGTCTCTCAGTAGTGATTAACATATTTAGTGTTAATAGTGATCATTACGTTACCAAATAGAAAAGCATAATTGATATGGTGATTGCCAAAAGGGATACAAAATGCCTGAGACTGATGTATAAAGATGTATAACTTTCAGATCTTGGAAACATTATGTTAAAAAGTTTCAGCTGCTCAACAAGAACATTCTCAGTTTTCTAACTGTATGCAATTACACATACACCATGAGACGTTTAGTTCTGCATTTTCAGTGCCATATGTAGCAATACTGCACCACCATTGGTTTGCTATATCACATACTGGGTGCTTCAATGCACCAATATGCTTGCCCAAAGCAACTAATCAGATCTTCACTTTGAATTTCTTACTGGTAGTAGAACAATCAGTACAAATTGCTGATTGGCAACTGTGGGTTACTGCATATGCAATATATTATTATGATGATGATTATTATTATTATTAATATTGTATTTGTAAAATGTCAACATATTCTGGGTGCATAAAAAACATAAAGAGTACATAAATAAACTTATCCTTTAACTGACACAGATTATGTAAAGAAAGTTAAAGAGGGCCCTGCCGAAAACAGCTAAATTTAGTACCTATATTGGTAAATAGGCACTACTGAGTGGCAATTTAATATCAGCTAATAGTTTATATGTTCTCTGTTTTTGAATTGCCACTCAGAAGTGCACTCTGTTGCAGAACTCTAATATCAGCTAATAGTTTGTATGTTCTCTGTTTTTGGAGTTCTGCAACAGAGTATATAGCCATGTATTAGGCTTTCGTAAGGCTTTCGAATGTGGGTATGGCTGCAGGTTGACCTCTTGCAGCGGGTCATGGGTCTCAATATAAGCAAGTTTTACTCCTTTAAACCTCAATTATGATTATATCACGTATCTTTTGTAGCAACAGCACTTCAGGTTTAATGGTTGACAGTAGGTAGTGGCATAAGGCCAGTTGGGTAAAAGTGTGGGTTCCAGGTCCATGTGTGGGTAGTAGGTCGTCAGTTGGGTCCAGGTTGAATCCTGGCCGAATAACGAAGCAAATCCTGGATTTGGTGCATCCCTAATTTATAACGTGTCTCTATATCAAAGGATCTGGCAATTTCTAAGTCTTTGTGATCCTAGGCTTTGCACCATAAACAACCTTTTTGTATTTATTCTACAACAATTGCTTGGTCCAAAGAATGTCTGAAGGAAAAGCAACATAGTTTTTGTTAAATTTACAAAGGATATAGGTTCTTTCACCACTGGCTCACAAACATTAATGCAGTTTTTCATACAAGGTCACAAGTATCTTTCCATAATTTGGATCTTCATACCTTAAGTCTACTAGAAAATCATGAAAACATTAAAGAAACCCAATAGGTTGGTTTAGCTTCCTATAGGCTTAGTTCGGCTGAAGTATAAGGTGCTATTTTATTATAACAAAGAAAAATGAAAACGTTTTTAAAAATTTTGATAAAATTGAGCCTATGGGAGATGGCCATGCCATAATTTTGAGCTTACTGGATAATGGGTTTCTGGATAACAGATCCCATGCCTTCACATGAAAACACTGAGTAACTTGGTTCTTCAAAATAGCGCCAACAATATTTAAAAAATATATTACACTATCTAGTAATTAAGCATTTAATACAAATTTCACCCTTCAGGTTATATCGCCTCATGCACAACTTTGGGCTTCTCTTTGGGGCAGCACCACAATCTAGTAACCTGTTCATAAATATATAGCATACAATTAGGGGCTCATTTATAAAGCTGTGTGAATCTGCACAAAAAAACAAATAATGGTGTCTGTATCTAGACCATGAGGTGATAAAAAAAAAACTATAATTATAACCAAAACTTTAGGTCCAAAAATATTGTTTTTTACATTTTTACTTTCTTTTAGAGATGATAAGTTTTAATAATGTCATGAAATACACAATTACATGATTCTGGTATAATTGCAATCTGCCTCCACTGCAGCGTCTAGCTCTACAGGAAAACAACCTCCTTCCTCTCTTAACACTTAGCATTTAATCATAAATAGAATTGTATTTTTGTCTCAGCAGGCCAATCTTCAGCATTTTAAGGCATTTGTAAACTGAAAAAACAGCCTTTGAGTTTGTGTGTTAAAGGAAACCTGTCATGATTGAGTTAACACTAGGAAGGAAATAAAACTTTTAAAACAAACCACATACCCCTATTTATTATGCTGAAATCTCACTAATTCTCAATTTATAACTACTTTTCAAAATGTCCATGAGACACTAACTGAAGCCCTGACTTTCCAGAAAGTCAGGAGAGCAAAGGATCATGGGTAGAATCAGTCCTGCAGACTCCTCTCACGATATCACCAGTTTGTGCAGTTGTTAGTGGCTGGAGTAGCCCACACAATCTGAATAGAACAATAGAAGGTGTTTCAAATAATTCCCATAGAATATCAAGTCCTGGTGTGACATGAGTTATACAGAGCCTGTCTATCATAGAGTATACTCTGACTAAGCATGAATGAGATTTAGCAGTTTGGCACAGCCCACACAAGGAAAACAAAGGGGTGTTTAAACATGGCAGCGCCTATGAAGCCCTTTTTACATGAAGGATATTTTCTAATCCGTTTCAGATATAGACAAAAACAGCTGACTAAAGGGTTTAACTAAGGATGGAAAAGAAATATTTTACTCATGTCTCAAGGTGACAGGTCCTCTTTAAAATATATATAACTTTAAAGGAAGAGTTCAGTGTAAAATAAAAACTGGGGGGGCCACATGGGACATAACTGTTCAGTGAGTTTGCAACTGATCCTTAGCATGCAGCTCAGATTCAAAAGCAACAGTTATGACTCATGTGACCTCAAGTCACTGATTGGTTATTGGCTGGTAACCAATCCGTGGAAACCAAGAGAACTGCAAAGCAAGAAGTAGTGTTCTGGCTATAGGATTGCCACCTGGCCGGTATAAATGATGGTTGATCCCAATGTTATTAAAAGGGAAAAAAGATAAACATATAGGAAAACATACAGGTATTTATTTCTGGAAAAGGAGGCAATCCTATCTGACTAATATCCAGTCACAACCAGCCTTTATACATTTCTGGCTCACTAACTATACTAAAACATTTTTTATTTTTCACAGCCTATCTATTTGCCCAGTTTTTGTTTTTATACTGAACAACTCCTTCAGGGTTGGACTGGGCCGGCAGCCGGACGCAGTGCGCAGGCTCACATCTGCACATCTGGAAGTCCGGAGGGGGCTCCCTAGACAGAAGCCCCGGGCCCCCCGTCTCACTCTGAACTCAACAGTGGTTGACATTTTCAGTTCAAGTTCCCTTTGGTTAGGGCCTCTTAGGACATAATAAAATTATAGTTATAGGAAAATGTTTTAAAAAGAAGAAACTTTCTTCCTAACTTTCTTGTGACTGACAAGTCATTTACGGTTATGTAAAAAGTGGCCTAATCACCTACAGCAACAGTGGCAATTGCTAGTCCCTTGTACAAATTCAAATATCTTGTTCTCATGGGTTACTGCAGTTAGGCAAGTTTTTGTTCTTTATTATTTGCCGGAGAAATATGTTACTCTATGCATATAACTGCGCTCCAGCTCAAATACAGTTGCAGGTGCTGTGGGCTATCAGTAAATAGGTGTTGTAAAGTACATGCCTGCACTGTGCAGCAATGGCACATGGGGAAATGTGTTGCCTGTTGTACCCAGTGTTGCTTTGCTGATGGGCAAAAATTCCTCACAAGGTAACTTCTGGTGACTTTGGAAAGCCAAAGTGACTTGTATGTTTTCCGACTGGTGATTTACATTATTACCAGTGGGAAAGACATTTTGGAAAATTTAAGACCTGTGCCCAGGGTAGTAACTTTAGGGGGCTTCCCTCAGCCTATATGGTGAAATAGTTTACGCACATTATGTCACTTTTGTGCATTCGCATTACCTCAATTTTGTGATGCGCATGCACCAATAAGGCACACTGACGTCCACTGTCTCGACAGCTGTCGGACAGAGTTACAGGTCTGCATTGCCCTAAGCTTGAATCTCTGCACTGTTGATTCATTAAGTCGCATTGTTGTCTGAATAAAGTAAAAATAAGGCAGTGACCCTAGTTTAAATAAAACCCACCTGCATTCCTCCCTCTTTCACTGACTTACAATTTCCTTCATTCAGATGTAGCAGGGTCCGTGTTTTTGTATTCTACAGATTCAGTGCTTTTACAGAAAGACCAGTAGGAGAGTATTTCATTTTTTAAGATATGTATGTTACTGTACAACACAACTGTAAACATTATAAACTATCAATGTCAAAAGCAGGGTCTTAGAGTCTTCCTGGAGCAAGGGTTTAGGGTCAGTGCAGCTGCTTCCTTCCTGCCTGTCCTAAAGATGAGCAGAAAACCAGAGACATCTGCAGAGAACACACACTGTATCATCCACAAGCCTATGGTTTTGTGGTCACTGCCCTCAATCTGTGCTTGTCTTATTACTCAACCAACCATTCTTTTCCTGTTCTCCTTTCTCCCTACCACACTCAGCAGGCATGATGTAAGGTGCTCGACATGGCATGCACAACCTCCAGAGCTCCTTGCATACAGTAACTGCTGAATGAAGAGGACAGAGAAAAAAAGAAATATCTTTGTCAGGGCAAAAGAAATCAAAGATGGTTGTTCTTGTTTGTGTTCTTCATTGTAAATGTTTCAGTTAAATTCCCTTTTTGATGCACACCTTTTCTACTTCCCACCATTAAATTAAATGCAACATGAGTACAAATTGTGTAACAGAATTTTTTTGGGGAAAAAGTACAATTTAATTATCAAACACTTGTACTTTTGCTGAAAGTGAGGTTTTTCTGTCTGGGGTTTCTAGGTGTTTCTCAAATTGATTCTCAAAGCAAGACACAATGTTTTCTGTTTATCCGGTTTTCATACTACACTTGAGCCATCTAGTGTCAAACTATATGAATCTGTTCCATTTATAAAAGTAATTGTGTGGCATTATGCTGCCCTCTAGTGTTCAAATTAGTTATACAAAAAACTTTTTTGCCCTTAAAGGGGTGGTTCACCTTTAAGTTAACTTTCAGTATGATATAGTATGGCCAGTTTTAAGCAACTTTTCAATTGGTCTTCATTATTTATTTTGTATGTTTTTGTTTTATTATTTGCAATGTTCTTCTGATTGTTTCCAGTTTTCAAATAGGGGTCACAGACCCCATCTAAAAACAACAGCTCTGTAAAGTTACAAATGTTCTGCTATTGCTCTAATGAAAAGTGAAAGGTTTACTTTATTTCTTTTTTTGCTCTACTTCAGTACGCATTGTAATACTTCTTCCTCCTGCTGAAGGCAGGGTAGGTAGATAGTGGGGGCGGGTCCCATCCGGACCCAACGTGACCTAGTTGAACTACTGGTTGGGCACTCTAAATTGAGAAGGGTGGGGGTCTAGCACTGATAGCAATTAAGTAACTAAACCCTATAATGATATTATGATCCTCCGTACCTCCTCCTACAGCGGCTTTTAATTGTCTGTTTTTTAAGGCAAAAGTCCTGCACTGCATTACTTTAGATGTGCAAGTGAGTCTGTTGTTGTGTGTAGTTTGGTGTGCTGGCACGGCCCCAGTTATTCATCATTTTAGTATAAAATTAAAGGTTAAATCACTTGTTGCCATAATTATTATCTCCTAAACGGGTTAGCTGTTGCATTCTGTTTCTCTCGATGGGTGCAATATATAGCTCATACATGTAGTTTGTATTTAACCTCTCTTTATGTTACTCATCTTTCTATACAGGCTTTTCCTGTTCATTTTCCCGTTTCTTATTCAAAAAAATGCATGGTTTACAGGGTATTTTGGACCCTAGCTACAGATTTCTGAAATTGCAATCTGGAAAGATGTTGCTTAAAAGGCTAAATAACTCAAGAACCACAAATAATAAAAAATGAAAAACAATTGCTAATTGTCTCAGAATATCACTCTCTATATCATACTAAAAGTTATCTCAAGTGTGAACAACCCCTTTAACTATAGAAGTAAACTAAAGAAAATGTGTGAATAGTGCTAGTACAATACACAGAACATATTTTTGATGTCTTTCGATACCACTGCGAATGAGCTTATATAGTGGAGAAGCATGCAGGTAAATTGAAAGGAAAGATTGGCACTATAATATAGTGATTAGCAGGCAAGTATATAACAGAGAAATTAGCAATACTATTCCAGTTTGAGCACATTATATGTAAATACAGGGATCTGCCATAAATGGATAACAATTAGTTTTAATTATAACGTTAAACATCCATCTTAACATAATATAACACCTTGGGGTCAAATTTCTATATATAAATAACTAGAGAACATATCTACCAGAACTACAATTTACACTGGGTTGAGAAAACTGATAGAACGTAATCTACAAGACGTGAGTACAGCAGCTCCAGGTCTGTCAGAATTAGGCTAAGGCTAAGGGCAGACGGGGAGATTCGGGGGCGATCCGTCGCCTGGCGACTTCTCGCCGCGATGGATCGCCCCCGAATCTCCCCAAATAGCTTGACACCCCACCGCGCCGGCGAGGCTTAAAAACGCCGGCGCCTGTTCACACAGAGCGGCGCGATTTTTTAATTCATTCAAAATTGCCTGGCGAGGCCATGCTGATTTCACTAAAATACCTTCTTCTTCATATTCCTGAGACTACCTGGGATTGCCAAATAAAATTGTTTTACATGTGCCAATTCTAATGGATTAGGAGGAGAATGTATTTTTGGTGTGCTCTCACCTGCAGTGATAAATCTCCTAAATCTGCTTTTTGAGGGGGTGCCTAAAGTTTATGTACTTCCTGCTGTTGGTTTCCCTGCACATTATGTTTTTGGAGAAATAATTTGTTCAACTGGCCTTACATCTCACTTTGATGAAGATGACTTCAGATATATTTAGATGCCTTTCATTAACCACTTATATTCAGAATGAGATCTATAACTGCCACCTACCTACAGTATCTGCTCTTAGATGGATCACCAGCTTCTTCTGTTTTAACCCTATTTATCTGGCACACTGTCTGGCCCAAAACTTTGAAGCAACCTTTGACCATTCCCTACAATTTTCAAATCATATTAATGACACTATTTTCCTTAATAATAATTGTCATTATATCATCAAGATACAGTAGTGCTTGTACATTTACATACCCTGGCAGAATTTATGATTGCTTAACCAGTTTTCAGAGAATATGAATAATAACACAAAAACTTTTCTTTCACTCATGGTTAGGAGTTGGCTGAAGCCATTTATTGTCAAACAACTGTGTTTACTCTTTTTAAATAATAATAACTACACAAACTACCCAAATGACCCTGATCAAATGTTTACATATCCCAGTTATTAATACCGTGTATTGCCCACTTTAACATCAATGACAGCTTGAAGTCTTTTGTGGTAGTTGTGGATGAGGCTCTTTATCTTCTCAGATGGTAAAGCTGCCCATTCTTCATGGCAAAAAGCCTCCAGTTCCCCTAAATTATTGGGCTGTCTTGTATGAACTGCACATCTGAGGTTTTCCGAGAGTGGCTCAATGATACTGAGGTCAGGAGACTGAGATGGCCACTCCACAACCTTCACTTTATTTTTCTGTAGCCAGTGACAGGTCGACTTGGCCTGTTTTGGATCATTGTAATGTTGTAATGTCCTCGTCATCTGGGCTGATAAGTGCAAATTTTCCTCCAGTATTTTCTGTACTTCACCTGAAGTTATTGTGGGAATCTCCTTGCATCCTGAAAAATCCTTCTGGCAGTTGCGGCTGAAATTTTAGCTGGTCTACCTGACCGAGGTTTGGTAGAACCTCTAATTTTCCACTTGTTAATTAACATGCGGATTGGCATTCTCAATTCCTTTGATATTTTGTTATATCCCTTTCCTGTTTTATGGCATTCAACTACCTTTTCCCGCAGATCCTTTGACAATCATTTTGCTTTCCCCATGACTTAGAATCCAAACATCAGTGCAGCACTGGATGAAAGATGCAAGGATCTGTCAGGAGTCCAGAAAGTCACTGCTTATAATTAGTGGGTGTGTATAAAAGGTCAAACAGATAAGAGGTGAAGATGGTTACCTTTAATAGCCATTCTAACCCATTTGTGTCAAGTCGTGTGCATGTTATCAGGCCAAATCACCAGGGTATGTAAACTTTTGATCAGGGTCATTTGGGTAGTTTGTGTAGTGATTATGATTTAAAAAGAGTGTAAACAGTTGTTTGACAATAAATGGCTTCAGCTAACCAAAAGGGGACCTGTCACCCTAAGAAGTAATTCCAAATTCCTTTCCATCAAGTTAGTTGAGCAATATAAAATTTACTTACTATTTTTATTACAAAATTACAGAAAGCAGGCAGCAGCCATTTTGCTGACACTGTTATTAAGACAAATTTTGTATCACCCGAAAATTTTGTGTATGCACCAGAATGGGGGACTTAATGCCCATGCGCAGTGCCCTAATTATAGCGTGCGCGGAGAGACGTGGCATGTAATATTTGATTGACAGCTCAGATATTTAAACACCTGTATAACAAGTAAGGATGCTTTAATGAAGAAAATAATTTAGGTTCCATGTTTAATTTATAAAGGTCTTTCATTATACAACTTTTTATGTGTGGGTGAAGGGTCCACTTAACCATGAGTGAAACAAAAGTTTTTGTGCTATCGTTCATATTCTCTGAAAAATGGTTAAGATATATTAAATCCTGCTAGGGTATGTAAACTTATGAGCACAACGGTATGTCCCTTGCTTTCTCAAGCAACTGCTAAAACATTCATCCATGCCCTTATATTTTCCCACCTATTGCAACCTAAACTCTGCTAGTCTAGTGAATGCATGTGACTGTGGTGAGCATATAAAGAGAATGTTCCTTCTTACCTGGAGAACAGGCTTTGCATTGTTATGAACGGATACAATATGCGTAATCCCATTCCTGTCCAATGTAGCCTTGTCTTCAGAATCTAGAGCCAATAGTATAAAAAGTCACTGCATCATATATGCTTGTTTCAAACCTGTAAAAAAAAAAGCTGTATAGATGTTCCAATAATATTCTTCATTTCACACATCTCTGAGTTCACTTACATTTACAGTGCTTCTAAATTACCTTCTATATTCAGAAATCTAGCACTAAATGTTAGGAAGTCATGAAAATAAGCACGTATTACTTACCTCTAATGTTTCCCAGGTATAAACCATCTACGATCTGTTATAATGCAAAATAAAGATGAAATAATTGCATTCAGTATATTTAAAAGCAGTTATTTTATAGTTCTGAGCAGCAGGGATAAACCAAACTTGCCATAATGATACAATGATGGATATATATGGAGATAGGTCCCAAATTTTGTCCCAGTCCAGTAAGCCATAATATCCATTGAAATCTCATTTTTACATTTCCAACTGAACTGGATTTATCTAAATTAATTATTGATTGGTCGTTAAAAGCTACTGTGGCCCTATCTGAAATACACCGTACACAATTTTTAGGCCTTTAAATCTGGAAAAGCCTGTTCTAACATGTGAATCAAGTTCCATGCAGTATCCATGATGACAAATAAAACAAGTAGGAGCTTAGGGCAATCATGGTAACAAAGACTTGTGCTGACCTGTAAATTGCCATTGTTTTATGTAATTCAAAATCTTTTTGCAACAAACAAAAACTAAGCAACCATTATTCACATTATTCTTCTTATGTTAACATATCCATTCTTTATTCTGCACCTTTGCAGAAGAACCAGGACAGAGTGAGTTAAAGCAGTTCACACATCTTGGATAAGTTTAAATCTGTTACCATGGCTGTAGGCACAATATCTGGACCACCCAAGCAACTGATAAATGTACTGTGATCTCAGCTTGTAGACTTTGTGCTTGTGTTTTTGGCATCCATGGGAACCACTTGAAAATATCTTGTTTTTTTTTTAACAATAGCTATTTTAGTAATATGTTTAGATCTACAGGCACTATTTATAAACTCCTGCTCTTAAGTTAACTTGGCAAGTGAAGACCAACATTTAGTATTGTGGTCACCAACATCCTTTCCACTGCAGGATTATGAGGATAACACATTTCATTCCTACTCTTCTTTATCTTTCTAATTTGCAAGCAAATAACTTGTCAATAGTATAAACTGAAATTACTGAATTCATAACGTCTAAATATCTCCAGGACACTATTCTAGATTAATTTGGGATTATTTGGAAGCAAAACACTGGAGCGTTTTTTATCACAAAATAACTAATGGCTTCCAAAGTCAATCCTGTTTCATACGTATGTATGGGAGAAAACTAGAGGTACATGTTATACATGTATGTCTTTAAGCTTTTAGTTCACTGACCAGGTGAAAACTATTTATCTACATAGACATAAGAACATGCAGTACATGTAATTTAAGTGCAAACCCTTTATTTCTATTTAAGATCTTGATTACCTTTATCTTGTGTTTGTAGACACTATTTTAATAAACACCCACCCAACGTACTGTACACTGAACCTCTAGTGCACTGATTAACATTAGCATATAAATAAAGCAACAAATCGTGGGGGAAAAGTATAATGATTATTAAAAACAAATATATGTTATGCCCTAATATACCTTTGACATGCATTCAATAAAATATCAGCATTTTAAGAAAATAATTATTTTACAGGGAATGAAGCCTTACACAGTTGTGATACAAAATGGTGCCTCAGAAAGAAATGATTAAAGCACAGCAGCAGTCTCCTGTAAATCATTTCCATAGGTCTGGCTAAATGTGACTTTGGTAAGTTGGGAGTTAAGGCAAAATACGCTTGCCCATGTTCAAATGTTTGCACTGTGTCTCCAGTATGATGGCAGCTAGCCAGCATCTAATTTTAGCAGATCTCTCTTATTTGCAGCCATCTATCTCATACCTTCTGTAATGAATCGCTCTGACCCTAGTACACAAACAGACAGATACAGCTTTAAAGCAGCTTTTTCATAACATAGTACTCTAGTTCACAATTTCATCAAAAGAAGCATTCCCAATTTGTAGCCATTATTGCAAATACTGACGTAAACAAACCAACAAAATAACCATTTATCTAAATCACTCTATGAAACCCTTTATTTCCCAGTACATAGCATTTCCTTTTTAGAAAGATTCACCCTGTGAATTACCCAAAAACCTGCAATGAACTTTGTATCTTCTTACCCCAAAAAAGGAATCGCTCAAGTAGCAGTTTACCATTTCATAGACAGATTCATTTTTGCTGCATGCTTATAGCATCTGTCATTGAAACTGTGCTAAAGATAAAATTCAAAGCAATACAATAACAAACTCCAGTAACACATGCAAACCTAACTATAGATGTTGCACTAAGCTGATTGAAATACAGTCAGGCCTCAATTTTACATCCCCTAATTATTTTTCCTTCATATTACACCTTTTTTGTGGTCCCACCATTATATAATGCACAATACACTTCTGATTTTAGATTTTCCTATTATAATATATTAAAAATAGTATATAATAGCTTTCCACATTTTGAGCTTTCACTAGCACTTAATCATAGCCTATGCCTATAAGTGCCTGTATGGTGAGTGCCTAACTTTAACCATATGGTTTGTTCCAGTCACCTAGTTAAAGCTTAGGTACACCAGGGCCCTCCATCTACTGAGATCAGTTAAAAAATGATCCATGATCAAATCATTATCTTCTAATCTATGTGTTTTACTTGTGTAAGGCCTGTAAAACTAGGGGCCTTTCTGCAAGAGTGGCAAAAAGCCCCTAACAGGTACCTGAGCTGCACTGAATGCATTTAACTTCAAAAAGCCAACCTATTGTAACAGGAAGCTCAGTTCTTTTAAAACCAATGTGCTGAAGAACACTCTGCACACTATTATACATGTCTGCAGCAAGAGAACAGGAACCCAGAGAGGGTAAAAAAGAAAGGCCTCAATTTGCTCAATTTGGCACATTGGGTGTTGTTTAAATTCCTGCCACAGGAAACAAACAATCCTTTACTGTTGAATAAGGTATATGATATCTATAGCAAGTGCTTCTGAGGGTATGGCTCATGAGGGTGTAATTCAGGAAATGTCTTCATTTTCTCTATAATAGTCACCTTCCAGCATAAGTTTCTAGAATCGACTGAAAGTTTCATGTTCCAGGAGGTTGATAAATGGCTGTCAACAGTGAATGGAACTGTCAGCACCGTTAGTCTGTTGTATTTAGGCCAGGGGGTGACCAAACTGAGGTCCCAGGGCCAAATGTGGCCCAGGATGGATATGAATGTGGCCCAGCTTGAAACGTTCAGTTCTCAAGAAAACTTCATGTTGCAAATGATATAGGAAGAGGGGGACTGGGCCCATTGCCCAGTTAGTAATAATAATATAATAATAAGTCTATTTAATGTCCAGGTGTCCCATAGGCCCGTCTATAGCTCCATCTGCTTATCCAACTGGCATAGTTTTTTGTGTATTTTCTTTAATTTTACAAATCAAAAGTGTTTGTGTATTTCATGTGTGGCCCCCACACAATTTTTCTTCTTTCAATGTGGCTCTCGAAGCCAAAAGTTTGGACACCCCTGATTAAGGCAGTGCCACTGTATCAGCTCCAAAGACTGGATGGTGAAATGTTGCAAGTTGCAACAGTTTCTATATTCATATAAAGGCTAAAGACTGACCACTACCCAGTTCCGCAGAATGTGTAATTCATAGCTATTATAAAATGTATGAAAAGTCTTGTAAAGTTATACATTGTATAAAGGTACTTTACAAAGCATCATCTAACTTGCCTCCACTAAACTGGGCTAATTACAGCATATTGTATTCATTAAAAAGTTGTTTGTGCTTTTTTTTTTGTTTACTGTATTTTCCACTATCACATAAATTGTCTTTGAAAGAGCAAAAATGTTTGTCTATAACCAACTGTGCCTCCTGGTGTTTGAAAAAGAATATTTAGCAAATTGCTATAGTCGGCAATAGCAATTATAACTGAAACCCATGTTATGTTTTTTTTCAGGGTACCACAAAAAATGGTGTAAAATCGGGGGGATTGTATCGTGTATTATATAACTGAAAATACTGTGTATGTGCCGCACAGCCCAAAACAAAATAGAATGAAACCTGGGTGCACGTGCGTCAGAAATTAGTACAAAATACATGTAAAATTGAGGGTTTTAATGCATATCAGAATCACTAGAGCTCATTTATCAATACTGGGCAAAGCTGCACGTGGGCAGTAACCCATAAGAACTTATTTCAGTAATCTGCAGTGTTTATATATGAGCCCCACTGTTTACAACTGATTGTGCCACTGCCATTGAACAAGAGGTGCTTAGACTACAGGGAAATACAAATATCCAGCACTTATTTTGGTGAATATAACCCCACAGTGGGCAATTAGTTTAGTTAGTCCACAGAAACAGCGCAGCCCCATACACATAGTACCTTGCTCATTCCTCCACCCATGGCTCTCTACACACACAGACACTGGTAACCAGGAGCTGCAAATAAACAGATGGGGCAATGGTTAAATGGAGTCAAAACTCTGCAGAAAGTCCTTGGGGGACAAGAACAAGACACGGGCTCCCTGTGGGAAGAGGAGAGAGAATAAGAAAGAAATAGGAGCAGGGCACCGAGTGAGGTAGAATAAAGCAAAAAGAGGCAGGGGAAGGGGTACAAAGAGAAAGGAGGAAAGGGCAAAATTGCATTGCTGTCGCCCTTACATCAGGATCAGGAGAGCTCAGTGGTGTGTGGTGTCCACACTCGGATGGCCAGACTGAGCTTGCAACCAAGCGCAATCACATCACTAGGGAGAGAGAGAGAGGCATCAGGTTGCACTTCCGGAACCCACGCGCTGGCCAAATGCTGACTGACTGACACACGGGAGGGGCTGGGGATATGAGCTGCTGTGTCACCTGCTGCTGCTACATACCTGGCTCACAACAACGCTGTCACCATATAGTGATGGGACACACACACACAGCTTCCCATCTATCATACAGTTTACATTGAAATGTATATACAGCAACCTCAGTTGCCAGAGACATTCGCTTTGCCCAGTGGAGTCATTTAACTAATAAAGCAGTTGCGTAAACTTACTAAAACTGCATCCGTCAGTGTCTCATAGAGTCGGAGAGGCCCGGCGGCAAAAAAACCGCGGCTGCCAATCAGACTCTGCCTCAACAGTCGTAGCGCCTGCTTCTATAGTTGTCCTCACGACTTTACCCATGTACTACAAAATAGAACATCCCAGCTGTCCCGGTTTTTAGAGGGACAGACGGACAGTCCCTCTTATTACAGCTCAACCTGTTACTAGAATGTTCCTTTTTTCTCTGCGCTGAACACAAAAGAAACAAAAGTGTCTAACTTATTTGACTTTTGGCAGAGCCCAGAACAGCCACGGATCAGATATGATACTTTTGTAACAATTTCTAGATAAGCCTCAGGGCCGGATTTATATTGCTGGCGCCGCTAGGCCCACTGCCGTCGCCCCATACTCTGCCCATTTATTCACAGATTTTCATCATCAAGACCAGGGCAATGGGGATTGGCGCATGGGAAATGTAAAAGACTATCATATCGCCTGCTTATCCCCAGTGTTTTTGGACCAATACTGGTGTAGCTGGGCAGCAGTGCTGGACTGAGAATCAAAATAGTCCCTGGCATTTCAGGTACACAGAGGCCCAATCATCCCACTTAGAGGCCCAAACAGCCTCCACCAGCCCACTAAATTGTGACTTTCTATGGCAACTTATAGCAGCCCATCTGGCATTTGCCCTAACCTACAGATTGCCAGTCCGGGCCTGCTGGGCAGCATGCTGCCCCCTAAAATCCTGCCACCCTAAGCCTAAGTGGCCTTTCCACAAATCTGGTCCTGAAGGGTTTGCTGGCAGTGTTGGACTGGCCCAGCGGGACACCGGGAAAACACCAGTCATGCAGGCACACGTGGGCCCTCAATCGGCACATCAGGTAGGGGGTTCGGAGGGGGCCCTGGACAGTAGTCCTGGTGGGCCCAGATTTGTGGCAACTCAGGCCAAGGGCGGCACAATGTCACAGGCAGCATTCCGCCCAGCCACATCAGTCAGTCTCCAGTGCTGTTCCTAAGTGTTAAGACGTTCTCATGCGCATCCACAGTATGGGGGAAGAGGACGGCAACTGGAAGGGGAGGGGACATCTCTGGATAGGGGGAAGCAGAAGTGGAGGCGACAGTGCTAGACAGAGAAAGCGAAGGGGATGGCAGAGGCCCAAATAGTCCTCCACCAGTCCACTAAATAGTGACTGTCTATGGGGCTTTTCAGCAGCCCCTCTGGCATTTGCCAGAATCCACAGATTGTCAGTCCAGGCCTGCTGACACCAGAAATTAGACTGTTGTTATAACATAGTAAGTTAGGCTGAAAAAAGACTCGCGTCCATCAAGTTCAACTTTTAGTTGATCCAGAGGAAGGCAAAAACCCCATCCTAAGCCTCTCCAATTTGCCTCAGAGGGGGAAAAAATTCCTTCCTGACTCCAAAAAGGCAATCGGACTAGTCCCTGGATCAACTTGTATAATGAGCTATCTTCCATAACCCTGTATTCCCTCACTTGCTAAAAAGCCATCCAACCCCTTCTTAAAGCTATCTAATGTATCAGCCAGTACAACAGTTTCAGGGAGAGAATTCCACATCTTCACAGTTCTCACTGTAAAAAACCCCTTCCGAATATTTAAGCGAAACCTCTTTTCTTCTAAACGGAATGGGTGACCTCGTGTCATCTGGAAAGACCTACTTGTGAATAAAAGGCCTCTGAAAGCTACGTTACCGGTCAGATGTGAACGCTGCATGTTGCGTCTTCATCCAACAGACGTGTTGTGTCTAGGGTTGCCACCCAGCCGGTATTTTACCGGCCTAGCCGGTAAAACACCAGCCAAGGCCGGGGCCGGTATTGCAAATTTACCGGCAATGTAGCTGCCGGTAAATTTGAAATACCCCTTAAAAATGGCCCTTGCCTTGCCTGAAATCTAATAAAAACTTACCTTTCTCGCGTCTTCAGCCGATCCTTCGCGTGGATCCGCCCCCTTTGACGTCACGGCACGCCCCGCCGGCCGGTATTATAATTTTAAAAAGGTGGCAACCCTAGTTGTGTCAGATGAAACCAGCTTCTACATGCAACATTCCTTTATTTACATTAGGTTTGTCACATCCAACATGACACCTGCGATTAGTTGGAACGGACGCTATTGCATTGAAAGTCGCCTGTGGAGTTCTACCCTAACTGACAGTCAGGTTGGCAAAACAGTCAGGTTTAGAAAGTTCAACTGACAATTACTTACAAAAATAAACCTCTCAGCAAAAAAATGATCAACAGGACCTATAGGTAACTTTTAATGTACATTCATATTTTAAATAGTTTTTTTTTTATATCAGTATCACTAAGACCTAATCGTATATTTTTGGACTGTGAAACCAAGATAATCTAAAGCAAATAAAAGAAAAAAATTAATGGTGGTGCAGTTATAAATTATTGCTCTATTGTTGCACTGAGGTTCTGGATGTGATTCCAGCCAGGGTTTTGGCCGATGTGTGATCATATATGGGGGGCAAATTCATTAAAGGGGTTGTTCACCTTTGAGATAACTTTTAGTATGATGTAGAGAGTGATAT
>CM044437.1:55476325-55488613 GCA_024363595.1 Xenopus borealis
ACATCATTCACACCAGTCTTTCTCTAGTTTTACCAATCTGGCTCCCAGGTCAACAACTATACCTTCTGAACTGACCAACATCAATGTGGTCCTCATCTCATGGAATTTTCTAGCCCCCCTGATAGAATCTGACTGATTTTTGTCCAGATGTAGGTCAGGCAGGATGTCAGTAGGCGTCATTCATGAGCCAATATGATGTGGACTCTGGTCTGGAGGAGATGAGTTTATTGGCTTGTGTATTGGCACTTTAAGAAACAAGTTGTTACACAAATTGGCAAACCTTATAATTTAAATCAAAATATGCATTCTATTTTTTCTATTCTATTTTTTTACTGTAGTTTCTAAAATGTATAATTTATTTTTCTATTTATCACAGGTGTCAACTCTGTGTTTATTACACATGCTGGTTGTATGTCACTGACCTTAGTTATTCTCTCACTACTAACCCATCACTGTGTGTGTGTCACATGATGTAACTGACCCAGTGAAGCCAGTCCTCCACATATACAGTAGAACATTTGCTATTAAAGTATTCTATTTTTCTTTTCTCATGTCTGGGTGCTATTTGTTTATTTAGCCATTAGTAGTGTTTTGCTGGGTGGCCCTGCAGAGATATCAGGCAAAGCCGGTTGCTTTATCTGTTTTTCTTCCTGAGTCCATGAGAGCAGCTCCTAAACATAAAGAGAAAGAACACACATCATTATTACGTAGCACACAGGTGGAGACAGTTTTGCCAGTGTGGTACTGTAGAAGTTAGGCACTTGTATGAGAAAATATTACAAGACACACTGGCTGTGGATGCTGGGATTTGTAGTTTAAATCTGCAGGGATAGTGAGATTGATATCCCAGAACCAGAGCAGTTTGTTGCATGTCACGTTGTAGCAGGCCCGGACTGGCCATTTGTGGGTTAGGGCAAATGCCAGATGGGCTGCTATAAGGTCCCATAGAAAGTCAGTATTTAGTGGGCTGGTGGGGACTGTTTGGGCCTCTATGTGGGCTGATGGGCCTCTTGTGTACCTGAAATGCCAGGGCCTATTTTAATTCTCAGTCCAGTCCTGCGTTGTAGTATATAAGACATTACCTTGGACATTCCAGAAGTCCCTCTTAAGGGTCCTAGCCTGGTGATTTTGGATAACATTCCAGTTTTGCTGAGGACTGCATTAGACACATCTTGTCTGGGCACCAAACCCAAGTCTCCTATTCGATAATGGGCCGTGACTCCTGGGCCTTTCAATATAGTTGAGACGGGTTGTCTGCAAAGCAAAGTTATATGGTTAATTTATATGCCTTCTATCAACTATTTACCCAAATGATGCTGGCAGCTATTAAACTTGCACTCTGCCTGTAGTAAACTACAAGACAAAGAGCTTTGGGCTTTAAGTGCCCTCTCTAGAGTCTATAGAGCTGAAATAAAAATGTCTGTGCCTCTTAGAAAGTCAAAGTCATTTGAATGAAGTCATTATTCTAATATACTCTGGTATAGTATGGTGGATAATCAGCCCGTGGCATGCAAAAGTTGGACATCAACACTAAACACAATCAGTGAACTAAATATGGCACTGCACACTGCACAGTTTCTTCCTGGCCTTGGGATAGGCAAGTCTCTGGGACATAAGTTATTAGAGAGTTATTAGAGATTGAAAATAGAGATCTCCAAATTCCCCAGAGGGAATGTTCACAGTTATCGATTAGCATTAATATTAAGAATGTAGAGCCATTGTTCCCCACAATGCTTTACAGAGTACAGGGATACAAATACAAGACTTAACAGTTTACATATGCAGCCAAATATTTCACCAGAATTGATTCGAGGATTGAGGAGACAATAGGGGGAGGTCAGAGATGCCAACATTGTAATTAAGAAATCCTCAGCAAACGTAGTGCACCACTGAAAATGGGTGTGTCCTAGCCCCTTGACAAAGGGGCGTGACCCCGAAACGTTGCTCATGTGTGTGAATTTCGCTTGAGTGTGTCCTAGCATAAAGCATGGGTGTGCCATAACAAATTTGCTTACTGCACTGTTCTTTAAAGGAGAACTAAATCCTAAAAATTAATACGGCTAACAAAGCCATATTTTATGTACTGAACTTATTGCACCAGCCTAAAGTTTCAGCTTGTCAATAGCAGCAATGATCCAGAAATTCAAACTTGTCACAGGGGGTCACCATCTTGGAAAGTGTCTGCGACACTCACATGATCAATGGGCTCTGAGCAGCTGTTAAGAAGCTAAGCTTAGGGGTTGTCACTAATTATCCAGCAGAAAATGAGGTTGGCTTGTAATATAAGCTGATGCTACAGGTCTGATTATTAAATTCTAATGCTAGTTGTACTGGTTTCTGTACTGCCATGTAGTGATTATCTGTATTAATTACTAATCAGCCTTATACTGTTACAGCTATATTATACATAAATATATATTCAGTATTTTGTGTCAGTCAGTGACAGTAATTGAAATTATAGGACAGCAGGCAAAAGTAAGTATGCTGAGTAAATACAGTTATTGTAGGTTCTGACTTTAGAAGACTCTCACTAAACAAATGCAAATCACAGTTTAGGGGAAAATCAGGGCTGGAACTAGAGGTAGGCAGAAGATGCACCTGTCTAGGATGCAACAAAAGGGGGATACTGGGCAGGTACCTGTCTTCTGCCTACCCCTAGTCCATGTTTGCTGCTCTCCCTCTCCCCTCTGGTGCTTTCCCCTCCCTCTCTGTTCCAAAATTTTCCTACCTCTCCCCTCCAGTGCTCTCCCCCCCCCAAGTAATTTCCCATCCCCCTCCGCAGATTTCCCCTCCTCTCCGGCACAAGCACGGAGGGGAGCGTGGTGGCCAGGACGCCTAGTGGGCCCAGCTGGCTTGGCCCGGCACTAGGGAAGATGCTCCTTCTTCTTGCAAAATATAAAGATATTAGACATCACTGAGAAGTCTCCTGACCAAAAAACCTAGGGGATACATTAGCTTCGGAAGAGATTATTCGCTTTGGAAGTCTCCGCCAGACTTCGTGCAACCATGTCAGACATGATTATGTGAGGAATATATATATTCATCAAAATAGCAATTACGTCTCTGTAAGAGAATGCTGGTGTATGTTTTTCAGTGTGACTATTTTTTTTCTAGCTTTTCTTTCTTCCTAGCAAAACTTTGTTAACTTACTTATGCTTATGTCAATTTAAATTCAGTGGGTATAAAAGGTCATATGTTTGTATTTATTAGTGATTTGGGTGAAATTGCTGGAAGTGGCCACTTTTTTATTAAAAATGTCCAAGGAAGCAAAATGAGCCCACCCTAAAACAGATGTGGCATGTCCCGCTAATGTTAACAAAAGGGTAAAGAAACTTCCACACTTTGATAAATTAGCACATGAACAATCATTTGACGGAGCTAAAATTCGCCTGGGGAAACTTTGCAAAACTTCTCCACAAGTTTTTTTGCTAGCAAAGTGTGTTACACGGCTTTAAATTAAGTGCTATTTTGGTGAATTTTCGCCAAACATCCACAATTCGTTCTTTAGTAAATTAGCCCCTAAGTGATAGGTCATAGAACTCCATTGTGACTATGCACACTGTAGGTCACCATTACCCATATTACAGTTAGCTGCCAGTCCTATCAGAATAATTGTAATTATACTTAGAGGCTACAACATTTCAATTAACCATAAGATTTAGCCTATATATATATATATATATATATATATATATAACTTGACCAGAATAGAGTGCGGACGCCAACAACCAAGAAATATATACAGTATATATATTATATTTATAAGCCTATAGAAAAACTGAGTGGCACTGTTACTCCTTTTCTTAGCTTTACCCAATATTGTGCTCCGGATGAGACCTAAAATCTCAGAGGATTAGCCCTCGCAACAGTGTGGAGGCAGGGTGTTGTGCAACTGCAACTGTATGTGATGCATAATGATTGGGCACCAGTGGTTCAGTGGAACTGATTTATTAACACAGTAGATTAACAGCACAAGGAATATTCATGAAACATTAGTAAATGTATACTCACAATAATCATCAATAGCAAAGTATTCCCTCTAGTGATGATTGAGAGGGGAGTAACAGTCTACCCAGAGTGTCTCCTGTTTCCTCTGAGAACACCTTAAATGGGGAGCCTAGGTAGCATCTAACTATATACCTATTAACTGTCTCCAATTCCCTGCCTAGGCAACAGTGCCGTTGGGATCAAATCCTTTCTATCGATTCTCGGTGGAGATGCTCAATATAGGTAGCCCTAAACATGGCTGACTCTCTAGAGAGACTATTACAGGTTTAGCTATTCATTGTTTGCTTAGGAGAATCACTGCCAGAGAGTCCTGGCAAAAATCCTTGAGGCTGCATGGCAGTCATTTTATATTTACACAATGCCACCTTGTGGCCAGACCTGTGATGCAGGAAATGGGGAATTATTCCCTTCCTTATACTAAGGATCCCCATTGTGCACATTACTTAGGGGAATGCAAAGTAAATGGAGATAGATAGATATTTTTGCACATGACAGGAAACGTTCACCTGTTAGCTTTGGGGGACTTCAGGCTGTGATCTTGTTTTGTCTCAAATTCATGTAAACTGGATCCAAGGCCTAATGTAGCCGAACTGTCCAGCAGTAACTGCAGCTGCTGCAGCATCTTGTTCCTTCTCTCCAGCTGCATCCCTTCAGTTTCATCTTCACCATGTTTCTGCTTTTCTTGCAAAGATACAACCAGAGTTGATAAGAAATACTGCTGTGCACATATTTGAACAAAAGTTGCCCTAGCACCATAGCAACCAATCAAATATTTGCTTTTATTGTTCTAATAACAAAATAAAATATCACTGGCCCTATCTAAAAAAAACAAATGCTCTGTAAGGCTATACATTTATGGTTATTGCTATATTTTATTACTAATTTTTCTAATTGGTTCCTCTCCTATTCATATTCCAGTCTCTTATTTAAAGCAATGCATGGTTGCTATGGTAAATTGAAACGGCAAACTGAAGAGCTGCTGAATAAAAAGCTAAATAATTCAAAAACCAAAAAGAATAAAAAATGAAAACCAATTGCAATTTGTCTCAGATTATTCTCTACATCAGGGCTGTCCAACTGGCGGTCCATGCAGCCCGCAACCCCCCCTTATGTGGCCCCCTATATGAAAGTCTACCTGCTGTGACTGCTTACCTTGTGTAAGATTTAAAAGTTATCACTACAGAGATTAACCGGCCCCTGCATTGTTTAAACCTCAAACTCAGACAGTAATCCCCTGTTTTGTTCCACCTGTAATCCCACTGCATTGTTCACACATGTAACACCTCTGCTGTTCACACCCCTAAAGACCAATACTGTACACACCTGAGACCCAGACTGAAACTGCCCACATTTGTCACCTGATCACACTTTATACAAACAAGAGGGGCACCAGCACTGTGTATGTAGCACAGTATGAACTCATCATCTTACAGTGGCCCTGATATGTTTCCCTGTCTGCTGCTCTATTCTGCCTTCCCTATGCTCCCTGTGTGCCTTATTCTGCCTGTGGAACATATACCTGGTATTTGTTCTGGGGGGGTTGCTAGAACTAGAAAATAATTTATTTGGGCTCCTAAGGTGTTTAATCATGTGCTTGGGGGGCGCTGTGTTATCCACAGGGCAGAAGGAGGCATATGGATTTAAGGGCTTGTCTTAATATGACAACTTTTTCACATATGAGTCATATCTCTGCATTGTGCACCAACCATTTGTTTTTTTTTGGTGTGGGTGTGGTTTAAAAACAGGGAGTGGTATTATACTTCTATGTTCTGCTTAGCATGTTGTTGGTATATATATCAAATTTAAAGGGGTGATGTGGCAACTCTGAGTCAGGGAAGGTCAGACATTTTATATCAGCTACAGTAGAAAACTGTAGGGTCGGCTATAAATGCCTAACAAAAGAGAAATACAGATTTTTAAAATGTTTATTATTTGTTCCTTCTACTGTAGCTTCTGAGCTATAAATGATTAATTAAAATGGTTACTTAGTCCTCCTAAGAGTTGGAATTTACAGAGCAGTGGCAGAAAGTCTATGAATGATTTTGCAAGCCTCCATTTAGAAGGAACTGAAAATAGAATACCAATCAGTAGGGAAGTTACCTTGGCAAATGTAGAGCAAATTTAAGTCTAAGTTTGAGCTAAGTACACCTGGGAAAAGCAGGTAGTCTGCTGATGTGCTACTTTCTTCTCTGGGCTTGTGTAGTTTTTCCTAAAACAAGCACTGTCCTGTGGAAATAGAAGGAATTAGAGGGAAAATTACTGGGAGAGATTGGAGTTTATTTGCACAGGACAGTGCTTGTTTTAGGAAAAACTACACAAGCCCAGAGAAGAAAGTAGCACATCAGCAGACAACCTGCTTTTCCCAGGTGTACTTAGCTCAAACTTAGACTTAAATTTGCTCTACATTTGCTTTACTCTACTGCTCATGTGCGAGTCTGCGACTGAACATGGAAGACTGAAGATGTGCTTGCCGCAAAATTTGTGTGAGTGCACACCTTAGTGGGAACATCGCCTCCCAGTGAAATGCAGTTAACTTGTCCTTTAATATGTATTAATGGAAACCTCATCTTTACCTAATTAATTTTTTTAATAAGTCAATTTGAATATCTCCACCATTCACATCTTTTAGCTAAGCAGACATAAGACAAGTAGAGTTCCATGGAATTTACTCACCAAGAGCATATCCTTCAGAGATGCAGCTGCTTGGCTTAGGATCATGTCAACTGCAAGTCTCTTTTGTTTCTCGTCCTCTAGCTGTCTGCTCAGGCCCTCCTTCTCCTGTGTAGTTTTCTGCAATTCATTTTCAAGGGACAGCAGTTTTTTCCTAGAGGGATCAAATGTATACATTAGCTTGAGGGAGGAAAAGGCGTGGATTTTTGCCTCTTCACCATCTACAGTTCTGTTCAAGGTTTTTTTTAAGAAGTTTTTATCTGGTACCATGTGGTTGAAGCGTTTATCTTTGTGAAGAGAGGAGCGGTAAGCAGGAGGCAAGGAATTAGTAGTAAGATGCTCCACACACAAATTCTAAGATCTAAGTATTCTGCTAATTATTCATCCATTGGGACCATACACTGGCAATTATATTAGGTGGTTTACCATAGGACTCACTTGAGTTGTTGGGATTCATGTTTTAGATTATGATGCTCAGACTGAAGCTCATTAAGGGTATGTTGTGTGTGTTCCAACAAGTCCAACATCTCCTGCTGCTGCTGGCATTTGTCCGTCAGCATTCGTATCACCTGAAATATCATACATTTATTAGGGTGAAAGATCTCACACATAAACACCTTACGGCTCATTTGTGGTTGCACAAAGTTTACAGATGTCATATGATTATATGGCATTCATTAAAGGTATTTGTATCTAAAGGCAGCAACTGTGGCCTGAGTAATTTAACAACAAGCAGCAGAAATAATAACATCCAAAAATCAAAGATTTTCAACACAAAACCTGAACATATGCTGATACATATATGCAGTTGGGCTCATCAGCTGCAGTTTCATCAGGTGCACTGACACCTTACCCCTGAAATTACACAAAACCATAGTGACGTGTGTCCTAAATTCAACTTTGAAAACTACTTTGTAGTCATAAATCCTCCCTGTTATTTCTGAAAAAAAAACACTACTTATATGACTTATAAGTATATATAAGTATAGAAAAAAAAAATAGAAGTACCTTTCTAAGACCTGACATAGATTATCTAAGGACTATACATTAAGGGGCAGATTTATTAAAGGTCGAATTTCGAAATCATTTGATTTTTTGTACTCTAATAAATTCGTATATACTTGAAATTCGATTGGTAGGTTTAAGAAAAAAATAGAATCGAGTTTGGATTATTCCCAATTCTTCCCAATTCGAAATTCGAGTTTTGACCAACAAAAGAAATTTGAAAATTCGATTTTCTTATTCGACCCTTAATAAATCTAACCCTGAAAGGACAATTAAAGCTATCGTCACCGCATTGAATCTGCAATGTGATTTTGCTACCATAAACAAGCACTTTTAACAGCCTGTTTTTTTTCTATTAAATTTAAATATTAAGGGCTAATATAAAGTGCAGCCGCAATTGTGGTACTGCAAAAATGGACAGATGTTGTGTGTAATAAAGGTATTTGCGGCAAGAGAAATAGCACCCCCCAAGATGAATTACTCTTAAATGCAGCTACTGATGAATAGGAATCCTGGAGCTACCACAACCCTGAACAGGAGCAGCAGACTTGCACCTAAACAATTATGCAAACCTGTGAAAATGAGTAAGGGTAGGGACAGACAGGGAGATTCTGTCGCCTGGCGTTTTTAGCAGGCGACAATCTCTCCGAATTTCCTTCTCCCTGTCTGCTGCTAGTAAAAGGGACAAAGCGCCAGCGCCTGTGCACACGCTGCGCGGCGATTCCCGAAATCGCCCGAAGTTTCCTCACGAGGTATCTTCGGGTGATTCCGGAAATCGCCGCGCAGCGTGTGCACAGGCGCTGGCGCTTTGTCCCTTTTACTAGCGGCAGACAGGGAGAATTGTCGCCTGCTAAAAACGCCAGGCGACAGAATCTCCCCGAATCTCCCTGTCTGTCCCTACCCTAAGAGGCAAGTGGCCAGCACAGATACAATTACACTGGAATACCATGGTGAACTACATGAATGTTCACACTACAAATTTATGTAAGACAGACAAACCTTCATTTTAACCAGCATGGTCACCAATTATACTCTACCTTTTGGTTACTGAGATTGTTCTTCACAAGCTCCTTCTCATTCTCTTCCAGCACCTCAAGCTGCTTAGTGAGTTCTGAATTGCGATCTTTCAGGAGATCATTCTCACTAATTAGCTCTATGCTTTTGTCAGACATCTTGGCAAGCTGTAAGCTAATGGAAACATTCTCTCGGATAGCACGTTTTGTAGTCTCTGCCATCTGATTGTTGGACTCTCTGCGGAATTCAGCAGCAATTGTACTGACACGCTGTACCATCTCTTTCTTCAGTCTGCAAGAATAGTTCAGATAATCCTTTATACTGTATTCTAGCACAATTGTTTTGACAATGTTTTAAATCAATTAAAAAAAAATTATAGTGCAAAAGCCATTATCTTAAAGGAGAACTAAACCCTAAAAATGAATATGGCTAAAAATGTTTTATATACTGAACTTATTGCACCAGTGTAAAGTTTCAGCTTGTCAATAGCAGCAATGATCCAGGATTCAAACTTGTCCCAGGGGGTCACCATCTTGGAAAGTGTCTCTGACACTCACATGCTCAGTGGGCTCTGAGCAGCTGTGTGCAGCCACATGAAGGAGTGTGGGAGTTTCCTTACTGATGCAATCCTGATGAAGGGGAATGCTTTTTAAACTACAAACAAAATGAACTAATTTTACTGTGTGGAATACCCCAGTAACAAAGTTTTAAAGGGTAAAATTGCCATGAAAATGAAGGAAACTGCAATCACCAAGCAGGTTAAGGCTATACACCTGATATATTACACATATAACATATACAAAGGTTTTGGTGCTTTAAGATTGGATCTTATAATGTAAAAAGATGCTTGGCAAAAAGTTAAACAAATCTACTAGCCCTTGCTGTAATTTACATAAGCAAATACCAAAAGTATGTATGTGGGTTAAGGATGACATTCAGCAAGCCCATATAGGCACACTCCTAAGGTGAATTAAAGGGCAAGGAAAGGCAAAAAAAATAAATCTATCTCCAATATAATTTAATTTAAAAATGTGTACCGTTTTTATAAGAAACCTGACTGTATGCAGTGACATTCTCCCTTTATTTACTGCTGTGGATAGGAATTGTCACACAGTCCCTATCTTCTGGCAGGGAAACAATCATACTTATGAACAACAGGGGGAGTCCCTGCCTTACTTACCAGCCATGCAGAACTCAAGCAGCTTTGTTGTCATTTATGACGATCCCTAAGAAGCCCAGACCACACTGAGCATGTGTATGTAGTCTAGTCTTGCAAAGATGTATAACAAAGTTACAAGATGACAGCCCCCTGTGCCCAACTTTGAAAGCATAAATAATTTGTTTGATTAGGCTTGTGGTGCAGTAAGTTCATGTTTATGTTTAGTATACAAAATACAGCATTTCTAGCCTTATTCTACTTTAGACTTTCTTTGCCCTTTAAGAAATAGCCACAGTTAGGGATGCACTGAATCCAGGATTCAGTTCGGTATTTGGCCAGGATTCTGCCTTTTTCAGCAGGATTCGGCCAAATCCGCGTGCCTGGCTGAACTGAATCCAAATCCTTAAACTCATGTTACTTTTCAGCTCAAAGTAACTTTTCAGCTCAAAGCAAAAAAATTTTTTAGCCACTACATGTGGCTTTCTTCTTCCCTCCCTGATTTGCATATGCAAATTAGGGTTCAGATTCCGTTTGGTATTCGGCTGAATTTTTCAAAAAGAATTTGGGGGTTTGGCCGAATCCAATTTGGATTTGGTGCATCCCTAGTCACAGTAAAATCTTACAACAATGTACAATGTGTCCTGGCTCACTAAAGGAAATACCCACTTTCTTCCTCTCTATTTCTTTGTTTTTACTGGCTTGACAGCTTAATGGGTATAAAAATATAGGGTATTATGTTATCTATTGCTTAATAAAAGCTTTTAGAATATGAACTTCTGTGCATGAATTAAAAGCTTCTTCAACACTCCCCGGTTTAGCTAGACTGCTGTTGGCTATTGTAAGCACTGACCTGTCCTTGTCCAGCACAGCCTTCTTCTCCAGAATATACATTGTCTCTTTGTGTTCCTGTTCTTGATCTTTTAGTTTCTCCTCTAAAGTGGCAAATTTGCCCATAAGCTCTTCTTTTTGCACTCTGAACTCCTCTAATGATGCCAGCTTCCCCGCTAGAAAAAAAAGACACAGAGATGTGAGCTTTATGAATAATTGAAATCAATACTGTACTGTACTGTTCAGGCATGGGGCTTGAAAAAGAAAATCCCAGAGGGTGCTGAGGTTACCCCCATGTCTCAGAAATGTAATGATCAAAAATAAATAACTTGTTAAAACCAAGCAATCATTCTACTGTTTCCATAACACCATGATATAGTGGCCATAGGCATAGTGGACATTTTATTTTAGCTCAGCTGAGCAAACAGTATGTTCATACCAATCAATACACTAATAAATAAATTTGCAGAACACACTATATCCAAATGTTTTGCTGAACATTTACGTTTAGCTGTACTACTGTCACAAGGCAAGCCCTTGAGTGGAACCCACAAGGGAAAAGAAAAGTTGGCCGGCCAAGACAGACATGGAGGAGGTGCATGGAGGCTGCAATGAAGGCAGCCGGATGGACATGGGCTCAGCTGAAACCGAGTTAGTTGGAGGAGTGTCGTTGAGGTCTATGCTGCCCGCTGGAGCAAACGGACTAAGAGAGAGAGAGTACTACTGTTAGTGGCACCTATAAACTTACTTCTACAAGGATAACAATCTGTTTGTATTGCCTGAGGAACTGGAGCAGAAGCTGATTCCTGGCACTTACTATTGGCTGAAGTCAGATTGATTCCCAGATCAAAGACTGGTTTGGTGATAGGGATGCTCTAGGATTTCATTTTCCTAATTAGTATAAAGCTGAACCAGACTAAATACTTATTGTTACTTGATTGTAAGAGGGAACCTCATTTTCCAACCACTTGCTTTCAGTTCAGTTGTTGGCAGATAGCATACTAGCTATACCGACTTATTTGACTTCTTTTCTACTGTTTATTTTTTAAAAAGATTTAAAAGTTTAAACTATTTTCCTCTTTCTGTATCACACTAGCAGCGCCCAAGTATTTTCTGCAGATTCCTCTAAAAAGCTGAATAAAACAGCTATCATAATCTGCCTGAATGTTTTTGGAGTGTGGGAGTTCACAGAGCTCTAAGGCAGTACTAACCATGAAGTATTCACGTGTTTGATCTCCACAAATACAGGGGGGCCTGGAGCTGCACTACATGTACAGGAATGGTAAACTATGGGTTCAGGGAGATGCAGGACCATAGGGATTTAGTCATCTTAGTGCACAAGCCAATCAGTTGGACAACTTGAGGGTTCGGACAGTTTTACATTTTAATGTAGATTTGCATCTAAATGTATAAAGGGAACAGTCCAATGTCTTAAGCTAGATCAGACTGCCAGCCTATATCAGCTATTTGGCCAGTTGTAACCAAGCTAACCTGATATTTGTCTGTTTGTGAACTAAAAAATCATTTTACCCACATACAGATTGACCATATTTGCATAACCTTTTTTGTAGAAGATTGCATTATCCTATAGAACTTCTGTATAT
>CM044437.1:55506933-55530082 GCA_024363595.1 Xenopus borealis
CCCCATAAGTGCGGGGCCGAATTGGGCCAAATTGGTCCAATGTGCTTAAGACCGGCACTGATGGCAATGATCCAAAACACAAGGCCAAGTTGACCTGTCAAATAAAGTGAAGGTTCTGGAGTGGCCATCTCAGTCTCCTGACCTCAATATCATTGAGCCACTCTGGGGAGACCTCCATACAGTTCATACAAGACAGCCCAAGAATTTATGGAACTGGAGGCTTTTTGCCAGGAAGAATGGGCAGCTTTACTGTCTGAGAAGATAAAGAGCCTCATCCACAACGACCACAAAAGACTTCAAGCTGTCATTGATGTTAAAGGGGGCAATACATGGTATTAATAACTGGGGTATGTAAACTTTTGATCAGGGTAGTTTGGGTAGTTTGTGTAGTTATTATTATTTAAAAAAGAGTAAACACAGTAGTGTGACAATAAATGGCTTCATCCAACCACTAACCATGAGTGAAAGAAAAGTTTTTGTATTATCATTCATATTCTCTGAAAAATGGTTAAGAAATCATAAATTCTGCCAGGGTATGTAAACTTATGAGCACTACTGTATGCAACATAAGCTTTTATAAAGCAGAACCACTGAGCTAACCTCTACAGCACCTGAGGGACAGCATCAAGGCTTGTTGAAAGGGAAAATGCTCTGTACCTTTGCAGTGTCCATATGTAAAAATGGAATGGTATTAAAATTTGAAATGGTGTAGACCAAGATTTTCCAGACTGTTGGGCTGACACAAGGTAAAGCCCTAATAGCATTGCATTTGAATGTGAATTATCATTTACAGAAATTGTAGGACATTATCTATTAGGGGTATGATATTATGTGACCTTGATATAAGCTTAGGGGGAACCTGACCAAATGTCTCACTGGAATGGGAGGGGGAGGGGGGGTCAGAGAAAACAAATTAAGATTTCTGGTATAGATTGTTTTCATATGTTTAAAAGTTTGATTAAAGTTGGAGGTCACCAAGATAAGAGGCCATTGCTTGATTGTGGCCACCCAGACGAGGGTCAGTTTGGGTTGATAAAGTCTTTTGAACCCCAGATAAATGATTGGTTTATGAATCAATGCCCGTCAGGGGAGAACGGCCTCAACTGCCGGATGTAGTCCTCACTGAAGACATTTTTAAACCCATTCAATGGCCGTTCAAGTCCGGACTGAGAATTAAAATAGGTCCTGGTACACAGAGGCCCAAACAGCCCCCACCAGCCCACTAATTACTGACTTTCTATGGCACCTTATAGCAGCCTCTCTGGCATTTGCCAGAATCCACAGATTGCCAGTCCGGGCCTGTGGCCGATCATTGATCTAGAAGGCTGCATTTTTGTGCTCATACTCAGGCTAGTAAACTGCCGACAGACACTGTTAGCATGTGTATTGCAACATTAAACTGCAAGCAAATGTGTAAATGTGTATAATCATTCAGCTTGTTCTTGTAAAATGCCTATGTTTGTTTGAAGTGGCTTTTAAAACATGAGACAAGAGAATGTCCTATGGTGACAGCATGAAATTGTGTGAAATATTCTAATTTCCTTGGCGGAGGAATACAGTGCCACCTTGTGGCTACTTGCACTTACAGCTAGGTGGCTTCCAGTGTGTTTCGAATTTGAGCCACTTTTCGTTTAGATCTAGTGAACAGCGTTGCCCTGCAAATTGCTGAACTGTGTTTAGATGTCAGTGCTCCACTAAATCATTTCCAGTAAGTCTGTGAAATCCTTCAAGGCTGAACAATTGCTGTTAGGGAAGTTGCATCAGTCTCACTTTAATTAAGGAGAATGCTCCAGTGCAAATGATGCCTGCGTTAAAAGGGGATGTTTGGAGTATGAGTGCAGTGGTGGGGTGCAATTATGATGCAGCCACCATGTTTTGGTTTTGGGTTTTTTCATGAAAGTAAAATTGGGGTTTTACTGTATATTCTTTTATCTGATAAGCAACAGAGCATTTAGTGAGAGCACTACCTCCTGGACTACTGACTTCATATTTTTTATGTCAAAAGTGTGGCTGCGAGTGACAAGCTGTCTCTTCAACATACTAAATTAGGAAGACTATCATGAGACAATACTCGCTTCCATCTGGCGTTATCCGATATGGCTTCCATTATGGGAGCTGGGATCAGATTACGTAGGATCCCACAAACATGACAGGATTTTGGGGGTCAGATAAAGTCTGACCCACAAAATCTGCTGAAAATCTCCTGTGTGGTTTAAAGGAAGTAGATGCAGACTGTTTTTTGTATTGAGCTGTGGAGGAAAATGTCCTGATGAAGTGCTTTGTCGTTATCCCCATTATGTGAAATTACCTTGCCATCTATTGCGGTTTAATCACTTCTTTTATATTCGTTTCACGGCACAGAAATTACACATAATAAGGCAGGTAGTTAACATTATATGAACTATGAAGGAAAATAATTAGAGGAAATGTTGCTCAATTGCTGGGCATCACAGAGGCCAGACAGGCGAGTGGAATGAGCTGAATACTGTGCGCACCCTTGTTTGCTCAGGTTTAGTCTTCAGTGCTCCTCCCTCACAATCATGCCTTTAGCAAGCCAGGTCTGTATTACATGCCCTCCCTTTCACATAGGAACACCACTGTTTGGATTACTAGCACCCTATTCAAATGCAAATAAGCACATTTGTTCCTTCATAAGATATCTGGGAAATAAGACTGGATTTCCCATGGGACAGAAGGACAATTCCTGCTAATGGCTTCTTATTCCCATATGAAATGCTGCACTTGGTCAGTACTAAACCCAGAGAACTGGGTGCTTGTTTCTACCTTGTACTACTAATTCTAAGCAGTAATAAAGTAGCCCAGTTCTGTGGAAGAACCATGAAATCGGTGGCTATGTCTGCTGCCTAATTTGCACAAAAAATACCCTGCTCCTTAGATAATTGCTGCCAGGGTTAATTAGCATTGTTTCAAAAGAAAGCCATTAAACCCCTCTGCAAATTTTTCCTTAAATACGAGCGGATGGGGGATGTCGATATGTAATTACCAACACTGCCCCCACCTTTCCCAGCAAGTCTTTGTAATCAAATGTCTCCACCACCTTTCTTTCATTGTTAACAATTAAAGTAACAGTACAGCTGCAAGATTCACATCCTTAGACTCATACAAGATGCAGTTGAAGGACTTTCTTTAAAAGGAAGCTGCCCTTAATTTAGTCCATGGGTTTCTCTGATGCGTGGAATGTTGGCTACACAACATACGAAATAGGCTATGTTACACTTTGCACATTATGTTCTGCACTTTGAAACTGACGCAGGCATCTGTGCATCACTGGAGTCTTGTTGCTTATGTCCCTTGATTGTGCTGCAGTACCAGGTCCCTATGGTCTTCAGTCCTTTGTATGTTGGCTTGTTGCACACATTAATGATAACATGTTACCTAACAACATTTATGCACAGAACAGAACAACTATTCCCAGTGTCGGACTGGGATGTCAGGGGCCCACCAGAAAACTTTAGTCCATGGGCCCACTTTCCAAACTATTCCTCCTTTCCTCACTCAACCTTTTCATTCTCCTAGTCTTTTATATCTACTTACTATATTCTTCCATTATTAAGCATTTTTCCCCTATAAAGAAATAGTGAATGAACATGAAAAAGGCTAAATTGTTAGAAGCAAGAGGGCCCACCGACACCTGGGCCCACCGGGAGTTTTCCTGGTATCCCTGTGGGCCAGTCCGACACTGACTATTCCTTTGGGCTCAGACCACTTTCACATGCACCTCAGGAGGCTCAAAGGTGATTTTCCTACATCACACCACCATGGTTGCCTAATGTATGCCCCAGCTCATACAGCACAAAACCAGACTTCTGTGGTCAATAAGACTAGAGGGTAAAATAAGAAAAACAACACTCTTGCTGGGCTCGAGGCAAATCCGCTCCATGTGCCTGCACCAAAGCAGTGCCTTTAGGTGGAGAAAAACTAACCAACGTGGGCCAGCAGAGAAGCTGATTAAGCCCTGTCTGGCATTGACCTGAAATCCCTTTCTGTGCCTGGTGAGTGGGCATTTTTTCTTCTCTCATCAAAAGTGTTAGGATTTAGGGTTAACTACACAGGACATTTTTTGGGTCAGATTTTATCGTGTCATGGAACAGTAAGCAACACTAGGATCCTACAAAACCTGATCCCCATAGCTGTAATGTAAAGTCAGATCAGGTTTGTTCATGCATCAGCCATTCCACAGATTTCAATGAGGAAACAAGTTGATGAGACACCATTAGATTTTATCTCTTTAGATGAAGCCACAACATGCAGACTTTCTTTCCAACAGGTGTGTTGTGTCAGATGGAACATTTTCCATGTATGTAAAAGATCAGATTTTTGTATCAGTTCCATATTTTGACTACATCTTATTTGTAGGATGTGATCTGCAAATCCGATCAGTCAACCTACAATATCTCTATAGTTTAGCTCTAAAGAAAAAAGAAAAATCATAATCACTTGGGGGTTGCCAAACTTTGGGCACCACCCAGTGATTATAAATGCTTACCTGAGACCCTGGGTCAGTGCTTCCATTTGCTGTACACTGAACCAACTGCCATTTCTTCTGCTCCTTTGTGCTTGTCTGTATCCCTGGGCCAGATGCTTTCAGCCTTCATCTTTATAAACTATGATGGGGGGGAGGGCACTTTGTCCCCCCGATTACCTCCTGCTGGGCACAGACCAGGGAAGGGGTTGCAATTGCTCATTCATACACTTGAAGAACAGAATGTCTTTAGAGACACACGGTGCTATTTGGGGGAGATTAGTCACCTGGCGACAAACCGGCTCTTCCTCTGGAGCAGGGGTCCCCAACCTTTTTAGCTCGTGAGCCACATTTAAATTTAAAAAAGAGTTGGAGAGCAACACAAGCATGAAAAAGTCCATGGGGATGTCAAATAAGAGCTCTGATTGGCTTTTTGGTAACCCCTATATGGACTGGCAGCCTACAGGAGAGAATGTTTGGCAGGACATCTGTTTTTTATACAACCAAAACTTGCCTCTAAGCCAGTAATTCAAAGATAAGCACCTGCTTTGAGGCCACTGGGAGCAACATCCAAGGGGTTGGAGAGCAACATGTTGCCCGTGAGCTACTGGTTGGGGATCACTGCTCTGGAGACTAATCTCCGCGAACTGCTTCCCCGTCGGCTAGAATCAAAATCACCGGTGGGATGGCACTCGGATCGATTCATTTTCCGAAGTCACCCAAAATTGCCTCAGGGAAACTTCGGACATCCTGCTAGCGATTTAGATTCTAGCCAGTGGGGAGGCGGTTTGGGTCAGGCCCGGACTGGCAATATGTGGGTTAGGGCAAATGCCAGATGGGCTGCTATAAGGTCCCATAGAAAGTCAGTATTTAGTGGGCTGGTGGGGACTGTTTGGGCCTCTATGTGAGCTGATTGGGCCTCTGTGTACCTGAAATGCCAGGGCCTATTTTAATTCTCAGTCCAGTCCTGGTTTGGGTAATCACCCGAGGAAGAGACAATTTGTGGCCAGGTGACTAATCTCCCCCAAAATGAAAAAAGGAACCAGCTTTTAGAAATGATCCTGCTTCCTCTCTGTTTTCAATTGCAACTAGGGTTGGCACTTTTTGGAGAAAAGTTTACCGGCCAAAGTAGGGGGCAAGCCCACGAGGTGGAGGATTGTGATGTCATAGGGGTGGAGTCATGATGTCACATGGGGGGGGTTCATGATGGTGAGGGGCAGACCCAAGTCATGGAACGTGGAATCTGTAAGTATTCTGCCTCTAAATGCAAGAAAGGGGTGGGCTGGGGGTGCATTGGAGGCAGGCCAGGAGCAGTTTGAATGGCGATCACAAGTTTACCGGCAGCTACCGGCCTTGGCTTGTATTTTACCGGCTAGGCCAGGTGGCAACCCGAATTGCAACCCTTTGATGATCCAGAGCAGTATTAAAGGGCAAAGAAATAAAATCCCATTTTTACTTTATTTAATGAAAAAGAAATCTATCTCCAATATACTTTAATTAAAAAATGTGTACCGTTTTTATAAGGAACCTGACTGTATGCAGTGAAATTCTCCCTTCATTTACTGCTGGGGATAGGAATTGTCACACAGTCCCTAACTTCTAGCAGGGAAACAATCATACTTATGAACAGCAGGGGGAGCCCCTGCCTTACTTACCAGCCATGCAGAACTCAAGCAGCTTTGTTTTTTTATCATTTATGATGATCCCTAAGAAGCCCAGACCACACTGAGTATGTGTATGTAGTCTAGTCTTGCAAAGATGTATAACAAAGTTACAAGATGACAGCCCCCTGTGGCCAACTTTGAAAGCATAAATAATTAGTTTGATTAGGCTTGTGGTGCAGTAAGTTCAGGTTTATGTTTAGTATACAAAATACAGCATTTCTAGCCTTATTCTATTTTAGACTTTCCTTGCCCTTTAAGGGTGCTCCAACCCCACCTCAGAGGACTGCTTGTACTTGTTCTTCAGCATATAAACAAAATATAGGCCATATTATTACTTACTGCCAAATATTTTGTTAATGGAACATCATTTTTGCCCTGAGCATGTTTTCTGTGCAAGTAATGCTAAACTCTATTGCCTCTAAAGATAAAGTTACTTTTGTCATAACTCTGAATGCCTGTGCCTAGGAAGCATAAGGCAGATTGGAGGCAGACAGCCCAGTCCTACAGGTTCAGGAAGATATACACACGCTGCCGATACTTATTCATTGATCTAGAAAACATTGCAAGATAGTGGACAACACAATGAGAAGCATTGCCTTGAAGTGCTCAGGGGTCACAGGTTTCAGGGCACTATCACAAAGGAGTTTTATGGTCTCTGTATCTGTGTGGGTTTTATTCCTGTATTCTGGTTTCCTTCCACACTCCAAACCCATGGAGAAAGCCAATTGGGGACCTTAGAGCTTTGCAAGACTGAGATCAATGATGTATAATCTCTGAAAACACTGTAGAATAGAAGTAATCATAATGTGGGTGAGTGGGTGTGCCAAGTACAGGTGCTTAGAATATGTGTCGTTTTTGCATTATAATTTGATCACAATGTTTTTCCTGTGGCATGAATTTGTGTATTACAGGAATGCAGCTATTGCCAATATTATTTCAATATAGGAATTTAGAAACTGCTCTTTTGTTATTCTAATCAGTATATTAACTGCAGCAGACCATCAAGCGGTAAATCTTTGCTTCTGCGGGTGACTAATCTCAAAGCTTTCCCATCTGCAATAATGCTTCAGTCTCCCAAAATCATTTGACGTTTCCTTGAGGAGTAATTTGGAGACTGTTGCAAAAAAACAAAAAAAAAAACCCAACAATTTGTGGACGGATTTGTCCTTAAAGGGATGCGGTCATGGGGAAAAATTTTTTTTTCAAAATGCATCAGTTAATAGTGCTGTTCCAGAAGAATTCTTCATTGAAATCCATTTCTTAAAAGAGCAAACAGATTTTTTTTATATTTCATTTTGAAATCTGACATGGGGCTAGCCATTTTGGCAATTTCCCAGCTGCCCCAAGTCATGTGACTTGTGCTCTGATAAACTTCAATCACTCTTTACTGCAAGTTGGAGTGATATCACCCCCTCACTTTCCCCCACCCAGCAGCCTAACAGAACAATGTGAAGGTAACCAGATAACAGCTCCCTAACATAAGATAGCTGCCTGATACATCTAAGAACAGCACTCAATAGTAAAACCCATGTCCCACTGCGTACTATTCAGTTACATTGAGAAGGAAAAACAACAGCCTGCCAGAAAGCAGCTCCCTCCTACAGTGCTGGCACAAGTCACATGACCAGGGGCAGCTGGGAAATTGACAAAATGGCTAGCCCCATGTCAGATTATATAAAAAAATCTGTTTGGTCTTTTGAGAAATGGATTTCAGTGCAGAAGTCTACTGGAGCAGCACTATTAACTGATGCAACTGTGCAAATTATGTGGCTGCATTCCCCCTTTTTAATGAGTGCAGTGCAAAGGTTGACCTCTATCGTTTTTATTGTGGAAAATCTGTCTCATTATTTCATGAGCGTGACACAACTAATGGGGAATCTGAAGCTACTACATGTTCAGTTGTTGTGAGCAAGAGCATATGATTACCAGTGCACAGATAAAAAGAAGCCAGTAAGCTAGCAAGTTATATGGACAGGCAATATTAGCAGGGCATTGACACTGCCCTATTCTTGAATCCACTGGGAAGGTGATCTGTTTTGCTCATATATCTCATCCACGGTCAGTATTGTTGAAAAGCTAAAGCTGGCCAAACGTACCAATGTTTTAGCATGTTTGCTTGGCTGGATCATCCCAACTCGTAGCGATTTATCATTTCAGCACGTTGCAGCGGTGCTCATGGTTCAGTCGGTTCTGTGCGGCATCAGTCTCTGAATCTAGTCTCCGGTTATAGGGGGTTGAATGTGCCTGCCTATTAATAGGCCAGAGCGAGAATAGAAGAACAGTTACTTGCCACAAATGAAAGAACCTATAACCACCTCCTACTGGCAATTCTGCTCACACCACTTGCAACACTCCCCCCTTCACTTAAATAAACACTTAAGTGACACGCAAAAACAACTTTCACTTTTAATTCTCTTTCCAACTTTTAATTTTCTCAAAAAAGACTTTGATAGGATAAATTCCTGACCAGCAGCAGAATACAAACACTAAATAGCAACTTTAAAAGAGACGTGTATTTTCCTCTGGCTGAAAAAAAAAAAAAAAAAACAACTTTTGTAATATATACAGTCTGTGGCTGAAGCACCTGATCATTATATGTCTACATTCCGATTGGTTTCCTTTTGCCTGCTTATGGGAGGTGTGTAGCAGCTTTGCAGTGATAGAACCTCGAACAAGTGGCATTTAATTAAAGGTACCTTCAGCCAATCTGAGATCCAGGTTTAAGTGCATTCCCATTCCAAGCTGCAAAGCTCTGCGTGGACAAATTGCCTTTTGTGTTAGAGCAAGAAGTCTTTAACCTCCAATTTCAGCATATTCAATTTCTGATTAAAAGAAGCTATAGCATAAAATTCATAGATTTTTTTTTTTCCTTTTTGAGGCAAGGACACAAGGAATCAGTGATAAATAAAGCAGTACAATGTGGTTTCAGGTAGAAGGACGGTGGCAATAAAGGTTGGGTTCAGAAAGGTAAGCAGCCACTTTGGTACAGTCCAGAGGGCAGACAGATCACGAGGTTGCTTGTAGTGTCGGAAGCAGCCAAACGTCTGTCAATGAGGGACACTGCTATGGGATGTGGCGCCAACAGGGAAATAATGTGGTAAAGAAAATGCCCACGGCTTTGCCTTGACGGAGGTCTGTTGTTCTTTGCCAATCTATCGTAATCCTTTGAGTCATGCATGGCACATTCATATATTTATATATATATGTATTTTTTTTTTCTTTTGTTTTTCTCCCAGGGTGTGGTGTAGGATGTGACAGAAATGGGATGGCGTTTCTCAATCCTCCCAGTGAAAAATATTAAATATCAAGATAATAAAATAGATATTTCTATACGATCAGACCTAATGCAAGACAAGATGTCACCTGTGGTGGCCTTTGAAGTATCCTCTAGACCACGGTGTTGTGGGCAAAACAAGGCACTTCCTAAAGTGTTCTAGTTCAGCTTGTAATCGCTCTCTCTCCGATGCCACCTTTTGCTTCTGGCTCATCAAGTCCTGTGGAAAGAGACGCACGGTAAATACCCTGAAAAGAGGAATCCCACCTTGTTAAAAGTTCAGTGTGCCAGTGAATCAAATTGAAGGTTTACGGAGATACAGCTGGAAATTAAACACACTCATTGAGCCAAAGACATGTTGCCAAGCAGAATAAAGGAATCATGTTGCCTGCTCTTCTCTTCTTTCACACACTATTTATAATGCTGCTTACTGATCCTATGAAGCACCTTAGGAACAGTCCACACACTCTTCCAGCATACAGGAACTTTTCATACAAAGCGCTACAATTCTGTTGTTTTTGCAAACCATAGTTAGAAAGACTGCACACTTAAATATGCTTTTAGCCTCTGAGGGGGGCTGCGAAGAAAGAGCTTAATATACAGGGCCATCACTTACTGCCATGTGGTGTGACAGCTGTTCAGCAGTGAGACTCAGGTTATAGTGCTGGGATTCTAGTCTTTTACATTGCTTCTCCAGAATATGCCGTTCCAGGTTTTGTTCTGCAAATAAACAAAGTAGTATGGATTAGTCCCAAAACAGTTACTACACAGATATATTAATATATATATATATATATATAAATATAGTAAGTGCTAAAGTCCATCAAGGGCAAGAAAGATACAACACACCAATAAGCCTACAAACTACATCAAAATATCCTTGTTATATGGAAAAAGTTGCACAGACAGAGAAGTAATGTGTGGATTGTAGCTGGCCTTCACCATTGTGAACATGTTTAATTATAAAGCATGGGTGCTATGAAAATTAGATATACTCATTTGTAAGAGTGCGTGTGTGTACAACAAGGTACAATAATATGAAATGCAAAACCTATACTATAAAATGAATCTACTGTGCATCAGGAAGCATAAAGGGCCATATTTTGGGGCTGAAAGCTTTTGCTCTTTCAAATGTGGACCATTAGCTAAGCATTGACCCGATTGCATACGATTGATTAGCATCTTTACAGTGTTCCTTTGCTCTAAACATACACATTTACAAACAATTCTGGAGGTTTAGCGTGTTTTGCTCTATAACCTTCCTAACCGAGTGTATTTGGAGCTTTAACAAACAAGGAGTAAGATATTTCTGTGTTGGCAGCAACCCACTGGCTGTTTTATATAGAATTTTATATATACATACTTATGGAATCCTCCCCCCCCACCATCAGTCCAAGAAAAATCAGTTATTCTCCACCCATTAGTACAGTGATCCCCAACCAGTAGCTCGTGAGTAACATGTTGCTCTCAAACCCCTTGGATGTTGCTCCCAGTGGCCTCAAAGCAGGTGCTTATTTTTGAATTCCAGGCTCGGAGGAAGGTTTTGGTTGTACAAGAACCAGGTGTACTACTAAACAGAGCCTCAATACAGTTTGCCAATCCGCATAGGGGCTACCAAATACCCAATCACAGCACTTATTTGGCATCCCAAGAACATTTTTCATGCTAGCGTTGCTCCCCAACTCCTTTTTCTTCTGAATGTTGCTCACAACCTCAAAAGGTTGGGGATCCCTGATTTAGTATAATAGGTGACCAAACAGCAGTTTAGCATAGATAGATCCCCACAAAGAACTGATCACACTGCAAATGAACAGTAAACAGTATCACCTTTTTTAATTTAATGCAGCAAGCAAGACCAGTAAACTGCCCACCATAGTATGGTGTGCTTTTTATTTATTGTTACATTAAAAAAAGTCACTTTGCCCGTATGATGCTCCCTCTCTGTTCATTGTGCCACATCTGGTTAACCAACTGTTTTTTTTTTAAATAGTATTTTCCCATTATCCCAGCACAGCAGGATAAATCTCTCCCCTTGACATGCAAGTGTTGCCCACCAACTATCTTTCCTGCCAGGCACATTATTTCACTGAAATTTTAATGTAAAGATACATCTCATTTGCAAAAATTTATTCACAATGCAAATTCGCAAAAACCTGAATGACGGGCACAGCAGCGCAATATTTTAGCGTTCAGGAAAAAGGATGGGCAAAACAACCATTTGCGAACAACTTCATAAATGACCCCCAGAGTGTGTTAGATTAACCAATAGATGATCGAAGATAAAAGAAAAAACAACTGTAAAAGTGCACTCTTACCTTCCACGTGTTCCTGATAGGCTTCGAATATTGCCTCAATTCCCTGCCACTTAGGCCTGGGTGGTTCCTCTTCCTCCTCTTCTTCTTCATCAGTTGTTTCTTCCTCAGTACTAGTCTCTTGCTGTGCTTGCACGCGCCCTACTACTGCCTGTCCCGGCACTTGCTGGCCATTCTGATGTGGTCCTGTTGGCCGGCTGGAGCGTTGCAGCTCAGGAATGTTATAATGAACAGAGGCGTCGGATTTGTGGTTCTGTTCTGCACAGTGCATAGCTGAAACCCCTGCAAACCCAGGATTACATGAGTCTCATTCAAGAAGACAGTACTTAATTTCTGATTAAAATTATATACTTGTACAAATAATTCAAGTTATTACTGCTTAGTCCATAAACTAATATATCCATTCATTTGCAGAGGTTGCCAAACTAGTGATCCATGTGCTAGGCCGAATAAGACTGATTTCATTATTTGGCCCCAGGCTAGCAATTGGTTCCTCATAAGGGCCTCTGTTAGGAGAGGACTTAACCTATAGATGTGGTCCTCACTCAAATTGAATTTGTCCTCACTCACTGAAATTTTCGAATGTGTCTGATCTTAAGCAAAAATTAAGCAGTGTGGGCTATTGAGAGGCCACATACATGTGCCAGTAAACTGCTGCCTTGGTTTGGAGCATCTTTTATAGGACATTATATGGTCACCTTAACACAGTAAAATGTCAAGCTAAAGTGACTTGATCAAAAGTCTAGAGTGACACCAGGCAACCTGGCCTGAACAAATCTCATCTGCTTTTCAGCCTGCTAAAAGGGTAGATAACCTGCTCTCACCTTTGTGCTTCTGTAGGGCTTTCTGAGTGGACTGTAACACAGATTCATGAAACTGGTGTGCAAATTCCTCAGCTATAAATGGCCCCCAAGACTTGCTCCTCCCATTCACACTCTGAGGTGTTGATACAGTGCTGTCTTTGGGAGGGTGGCCCCTTACAAAGTTCAAGATACTAAGACTCCTTTTTCCAGGTATAACATCACTTTGCTTTGGCTTCTCTGTGGCTGGTGCAACTGGAGCAGTGGATGGGGCAGCAAGAGGCAGAGGGGGGACCTTAATGAGATCCAAAGGCTTAGGCTGATCTGATCGACAGGCTTCTGGAGGTTTTACTGGCTCTGGTAGTGGGGCTGTGCCTGATGTAGAAGGAAGGGACGGTGGTCTATCACACTCTACAGAAGACTGTGGTGCCACCTGTTCTTCAGATACTGTGACTGAAAAAATAGGACAACAGAAGGGCATATTAAGAAATGTCTGGACATAATGAGCTTGGTGTTAACAGCACAAAGCTAAAACATTATACCGGTGGAACATTTCATGCTTGCTTATGCTGGTCAGTGTTCTCAACATTGCAGTAATGGCTGTAGAAGTCAAGCAATGCAAAGTGTTCAAGCATTAGCTCCCTCCTCTGGCAACAGGCTAATATAAGCAAACAAGAATGGCAGCTTGAGTATTTAGCACTCGAGTACCAGCCTACATGTGACGTAATCTACTACATACACAACAACAGAGATAACTTATTTGCTGATATTTCATAGTAAATGAGCATGCTATCTTATTACATTTATTTATGTTTTCTGTGCCTGGACTGTTTGAGAGAAATGGGTCTTAAACACTAGGACTAAACTGACTAGACAATACATTGCATAGTTTTCAGAATTATTGGAATAAACTGCGCTTGTCCAATATGCAAAAGAGATTACCATTACTTCTGAGTGGGCATACCAATGGATATTAATTTAAAATTGCAGTTTAATGTGGCATTTATTATTACCCTTGCTGGACAGTCTGGGTAAGTTTCCATTGCTTTTACATGCCTTACCTGCAGGGGTAGCAGGAGGAGTGTGACATGGGGGTGCAGTCTTAGATGCCTCAGAGTTCTTCTGTTTAATAGCTTCAAGCATTTCAACCAACTTTTCTTTGTCTGAAAAAAATGTAATATAGTCCACTTAATGCTGTACTAGAGAATAAGTGCAAACTGCTCGAATGGGCTGGACACTGAGGCTCTTGCAATATGTAAAACTGTAGACATTTCTACACAGAAGAATATTCAGCAGTCTTTATAAACCCTCAGAGAACCTTACTTAAGTCAGGGAATATGCTTTACATCCTAAAAAATATATTTTCAATAGATTCAATTAGATACCTAATTTTAAATACAGTAGACCCCCCATTTTATGTTTTTCAGGGGGCCAGAAATCAATTATGTAAAATCCAGGAAAATGTAAGAATCAGGGAAATGTATTATGCATAATATATAGGTAGGACCACAAAACAACAATGTAAAATGAGGGGAAACTTAAAATGGGGGTTCTACTGTACTATGTTCTACCGTTTTTCTGGAGGTTATTCTTTTTGTCTCTCATCCCATAGGTTAAGAATCCCTGGCAAAAAGAATGTGCAAACACTAAATTCCTAAATAAGCTATAGCAGGCAAACAGTGAGCTGTAGCATTTTTATCTGGTTATGAACGTTTTGTCTCACCTCTCCGACGTTCAGCACTGATATGTGCTAGGTCAAAGAATGTAAGAAATTTTTTCTTCTCCTCTAGATTTGGGCTGTTGTTGAGATCATCAGGGCTAAACCTTGTTGAGAGAGGCGAGTGCGATGGTGGAGTCTGCCTCTTATTCTGCACAGTTGGGGGTGACTGACTCCTTTCTCTGAGCATTCTCCTCCTCTTCCTTCTTTTCTCTTGTAGAAGTCGTTCTCTCTCTTGCTGAGTTGTAAGGCCAAAGATCTGAAGGAACTCCACCTTCTGATATAGATACAGACAGAGTTATGCTGCCCATCAGCTCAAGAATCGCAAGGTAGAAATAGAAGGTGGTTGCTCTAGCAACAGAATAGCAAACCTTACCTCAGAGGAAGTATCCAGTTTAAGTGGAGGTTGTTCTACCACACGGCGAAGGTGTGCTCTCACTTCTTCTTCATCGCTTTCATCGTAGGAGTCATCTAGATCATAGTAATAACCTTAGAAACAAAAAAGCCACATTAGCAAGTATAAACTTTATATATATATAAGTATAAACTCCGCTAACTCCATTGCCTAGCTCTGACATCTGCTGCATACCTCTTTATTGTCTGAACAATATGGCAACACCTGCTGAATACCGTATAAATGCAAACATGCAAAGAAGCAATATTCTGACCAAACCAAAGTATTTTTTTACCTTTCTCCCTGGCTTCCTTCCGCCTTCGCTCCTCCAGATCTAACTTGCTGACCAGCCTTCGGTGTTGCTGCAGGAATTCATCATAAACAAACATTGGATCTCGAGTCCTTGATGGGGGTTGACGATATGACGTGCTGGGCTTGTGAAGCAGGTTTACCTCTGCTGTCTGTCCAGTTTGCTGGAGGGAGGTCCTCTGCTGATTCAAAAATGTTTGTGTTGACTTTTCTAGTTCAGCTAAGAATGGAGCATGTGTGTAACCAGAATGTTCCATGGCTGAAGACTCTCTTTGTGACTGATACTTCTCCAACAACTCCCTTCTCCTGGCCAACTCTTCCTCTTCTTGTTGGTGCTTCTCAAAACAGAAGGTACGCTCTACCTTAACTGGAGGCAATGTTTGTCGGCTGGGTTCATAGACAGTAGCAGTATGACTATGGATTGGGAGAGATTCTTGGCCACGTCGGTGCTCTGTAGAGCTTTCCATGAGTGAGACAGGGTTCCAGAGTGAAGTTGGAGGAGTGTGCTGCTGAGGTTTAGGGGAGATAAGCGGTGGAGGACCTCCAAAATGCTGTAACTGCTCTCGAAGACTCACCTCATTGCGGCCAGGTAGGATTCTAAAAATTAAACATTTAATAAATGGTTTGGTTTTATGCACATGATCATTTGCCCCCATTAGTGCCTTTTCTCCTGAACAAACAGTAATTTGGTCAGCCTTCCTTCAGAACTGAGAACTTCCATTACCTTTATCAACTTAGCCCAGTGACTTTTTCTCTTTTAGTTCTGTCCCTTTTGCACACTGGAAACCAAAACTGCACTCCTGCTGACTGGCATTGCTTGCTACAGCTAGGGTTTCCACCCCGTTGGAATTTTACCAGCCTAGCTGGCCAGGGCCAGTATTACAAAATTTACCAGCAATGTAGCTGCTGGTAAATTTATAATACCCCTAAAAAAGTTTTTCCCCCCATCCGAGCAAAATTTACAGTTTTTGCCACCTTCTGCCCATCAGGTGCCATGGCTCCACCCCCCTTTGTCATATCACCCTGCCCCTTTTGTTGCCCCCTCCACTGGCTGGTAAAAATTTTGTAAAAAGGTGGCAACCCTAGCTGCAGCTAAAAGTGGCCATATACTTATAAATATTGTCATCAGATACACTGTTTTATAGCACTTTCCACTCGCCTTTTAACTAATTCAATCTAATATCTGATTCAAATATAACTTCAGTATGATTACCTGATATTTTCTGGCCTACTCTCAGTCTCCAACTGGCTCACAGGTGGCCCTCCAATGTCTAGCTGCTGCTCCAGTACTTGCTGACGGAATTCTGAGACCTGGTATTGGCGGTCTTCCTTCTCCTGTCTGAGACGGCGCTGCCTAGCTAACCATTTTTCCTCTTCCTGTGTCCTCTGGGCCAAAATGGAGGCTGCTGCAATGTTGTTGGGTGGAGTGAAGGTAGCATGATTGGAAATGAGGCTGGGTACAGAATGCTGTGTGGCCTGGGGTTGTTGTATGGGGTGCTGGATAAGCTTAGAAGATGGGAGAGCGGATTCTTTTAGTTTCTCTGCAAGATAAAATATAATAGTTTTGCCCTCTAAGCTTTTTAGACATCTTAGTACATAAAAGCAACACCAAGTTTCTCCATTTACACACATTTTATAAAAACATATATATACACACACATATATCAAAGAGCTGGCACACCCATAGTAAAAATGTTCACATTTTTTTATATAGGTGAAAGCTGTCATATACCTCAAGGCACAAATGTCTACCATCCATGACAGGGTCAATTTATGTGATGCAATAGAAAAATAAGAAAATGCACACTTGCAAATGTGACTTGTGCTTTGAAGAACTTCAGTCACTCTTTACTGCTGCACTGCAAGTTAGAGTGATATCACCCTTCCCAGCAGCCCATAAGCAGTCTATCAACAGAACAATGGGTAGTTAACCAAAAAGCAGCTACCTGACACCCATTAAGGAACTAGGTGGGCCCTGGTGCCAGCCGGCCCCCCCCCCCCCCCCCCCCCATCCATGCCGAATTTGAATGTCGCTGCAAACGACACCAGCCGGCTGCAGTGGGCACGAGACTGCCAGGGGGGGCCTGCGGGTGTGGGGGTGCACCTCCTACTCCCCCGGTAGTTACGCCACTGCTGACACCTCTGCTAAAGGATGAGTTTGCACTGCTTGAAATGCAAAACCCCTGCTTTTTCCTGCTTGGGTGCTTTTCTCATGTCTGCCACTATATGTGGCAATGCAAACATACCCCAAACCTAGGGTGGTGGTATAATATAATGGGAAGGGGAGGAACAATAGCTGTCAGTAGTAGTTCAATCTTGAACCATTGGCTCCTTCTCAAAGCACAGAATCAAGCACAGTACATGGAGATGGCTGCCTCCACACCACTACTATAGTTTATTTAAATAAACTGCTTTGTAGCCATTGGGCAGCCACTCGGTTGATAACGAAGTTCTGAAGAATCCTATTGTATACTACAGATCTTAGCTATTATCCTTCTGTGTCCTGTGCCTTTTCGCATTGTTTTGCTTTGAATGGCTGCTCACATGGATAAACTTCAGCTTGTTTATATAAACTATACTTGAGTGTCTGAATAAAACACACCAATTATACCAGTGCAGCAACAGTATATTTTTATTACTTTTTTTTTTGTTCCTTTAAGTACAGTGGACCATTTCACCACTTTAGCTGCAGAAAAAATATGTTCTACGTAACTTCACTTTATAAATATTGGTTTGAGAAAAAAGCTAAAGTTAAAGCTTGCATGGTAAAATGCATTCAAATGTATAGCTTTCTGTGTATGCAGTTGGCGCAGGCCACCTACCATGTCTATTTGGAGTAGCCTGTTCAGCAGGTTTTGCACACTCTTCTTGATGACCCCTGAGTGGATGGACCTCTGATTCAGGCAGAAATTGGTTCTCTATACTTTTCATGAGGCTGGCCTCCTTCTCTCTTGTCCTTTCACGTTGTCTCTCCATTTCCCTCTCCCTTTCGCGTTCCTTCTCTCGCTCCATTTCTTTTTTCTCCCGCTCCCTTTCCCTCTCACGTTCCCGTTCTCTCTCTCTCTCCCGGTCAGCTTCTCTCTCTTTTTCTCGCTCCCGCTCCCTCTCCCTCTCTCTTTCCCTCTGTCTTAGTTCTTCGTCCATTTGAAGCCTACAGGACCAAGCAAAAAAATAACGGTCATATATTTATATATAATACACAAAAGCAGTGATGTCATGAGTTATAAATGGTTTTTATATGGTCATGAAAGTCCTCGATAACTTATAACATTCTTATAATTTACAAGAGGGGGTACTTTACCAACTATAAATATATTATCTCACCAAAATGCAGGTATACCTCAGAAACTTTTTAACATCAATGAAAAATGTGATGGTGCCTTTAACACAGAACAATCCAGCTTTTGTTATCAAAATTAAAAAGAGTTCTGTCTATGGCCATTTTGTGCATAGTGTCATTTATTCTCTTACCTCTCTGCTGTAAGGCTCTGGATGCGTTCTGACTGCAGCGCAGACAATGATGAATGTGTAAGCTCTGTGGGATATCGGAGGTGAAGGTGCATAGATGGGTGCATGGGAGGAAGAGATCCAGGGCTGTGAAGAGGATAAAATGGGGACCTCAGGGCAGACAAACAGTAGGAATCATCCATCCTGCAACGACAGAGAAAGAAAATTGGAGTTGTGATGGCTGGAAACCTACATTAACCATCCTTATTTAAAAACAAATTTATATATCTATTTATCTACCTAAATGCTGGGTGAGGAAAAGCGTGGTGGGCCAGATAGCTGGGATGATAATATGCTGCTGCAGTCGCATGATCCAAGCCAATATGGGGCATGGAGGGCATACGGAGATCTTCAGCTGTGTGATATGGGCGGAAACTGCGCAGATATTCCTCAGTGACTGCACTCGGAGGGACCACATGAGGCACTGGCCGCTGCAAGCTGGAATTAGAAGTAAACGATTAGTCCTGCTCTTTCACAATGACAGTTTTTGTGCTAGGAATAGGGAATGTATCCACAGGAATACCAATTATTGAACTCATTAAAGGACCAGTAACATTAAAAAGTGATCGGGGATCCATTGTGTGGAGCTCGATTTCTCCTCACTGCCTTCCTTATAGGAGACAGCCAGGGAGGAGAAATCGAGCACCGCATGGCGGATTGTCGCCCTGTTGCCTTTTCTGAAGAGGAGTGCAAGCGGAGTATTGGTAAGTTGTTTCTTAATAAAGACTTTGCAATTTTAAAGTTAAATATGTCCTGGTGGGTTTTTTTTCCTCATTTTATAGAAACAAAATTAAAAAAAAAGTTTTTAATGTTACTGGTCCTTTAAAACAATGTCATAGAGTTGTTACATCTGGTTCCCAATAAGCATTTTGGGTGGCTTTATAGCTCTCTGGCACAACCTGTGTTGAGAGCAGCTTTTCTGTTTCATGGATCCTCCTGGGTAAATAAAAGTAGTCTACTGCTACTTCCTTCTCTGTATGGTTCCAGTACCCCTTTCACCTAGTCAAGTATTAACTAAGCTGCATCCCATGGAAATAGTAACCTGTTGTAAAACCACCCACTAAGAATCCAATGGGTCCTGTAAAAACCAGGGTAGCATGGGGAAGAATGTTTGTCTTTACTCTCCCTACTAACCAAGATGGTATAATGCTGAATGGTTATGAACCATGCCCAAATAAGTTAAGACAGTCAGAGCAAATGTGCAGACAGCAGTATACTACTTTCTTAAATAACTCAGAGTGCAATATACACATGCATCACATATTATTATTCTGTGCAGGGACTAGCAAAATGCCTGCTCACTTTAAGGCCTGGAAGCGTGCATCTTGGACAACAGCGCTGGGTGGAATGGCAAAGGCATAAGCATTTCCAAGCAGGTGGGAGGGGACAGAGGTTGCGCCACTCTTCTCAGGAGGCAGTTGCGGTTCAGATAGAAGTCGTTCTCTGCTGAGGCTACTGGCTCGGGAGGAAGCATCTGGCTGAGGGAAAAGATACGAGCATTACAATCAGTAAAATTTTCTGCAATACATTGAGGATATATATATATATATATATATATATATATATATATATATATATATATATATATATATATATATATATATATATATATATATATATATATATATATATATATTTGTAGCCTTTGAATATGCAGTGCCAATATTCCATTCTTTCAGCTGTTACTGGTTTACTGGCCAGTTTAATCCTTCATTTAATTGTATAGTCGCACACTATAACACTTCTGTGTTAATGTGAGGAGCTGTAGACCCATGTATTTCAATGAAGACCAGATTTAACATAGATATATACTTTGAGATTGTAAAGTAGAGCCCTCGTAACACCTTGTATCTGTTATCATTTGTATGTTGTATGCATGTTTGGTGAAAACCTCCTTGTATTGTACCACCTGCAGAATATCTGTATTAATAGATGTAAAGGAAAAATGGGTTAGCTAAGTTTTGCCCATCCAGGAGATGTCCCAAATCAGGCTCATCTATTTGAAACCTATGTATGGCCAACATTTATGTATTAAATTACTTTCCAGCACTGATCCATTATGGATTTAAAGGAATTGTTCAGTATAAAAATAAAAACTGGGTAAATAGACAGGCTGTGCAAAATAAAAAAATGTTTTCAATATAGTTTCAAAATGTAATGTATAAAGGCTGGAGTGACTAAGTCTAACAGAACAGAACACTACTTCTTGCTTTTCAGCTCTCTTTTGTTCACACCGACTGGTTACCCTGGTTACCAGGCAGTAACCAATCAGTGAATTGAGGGAGGGCCACATGGGTCATAACTGTTGCTTTTGAATCTGAGCTGAATGCAGAAGATTTATTGCAAACTCACTGAACAGTTATGTCCCATGTGACCCCCTTCAAGTCGCTGACTTACTCAGATTTAGGGAGCTGAAAAGCAGGAAGTTGTATTGTATTCTGTTATGTTAGACATCCACTCACTCCAGCCTTTATACATTACATTTTTGGCTAACTAACTATATTAGAAACATTTTTTATTATGCACAGCCTATCTATTTACCCAGTTTTAATTTTTACCCTGAACTGTTCCTTTAAATGTGGTATGGCCTTTGGCAATACTCTGTTATGCATCCAAACACGTATTTCAGTCTAGCTGTAAATGTTTCGGTTATTAGCAGAAAACAGGACCCCCCCCTCACTGAAGGAGATGGGACGTAATGAGCTGCAATTCTCTAGGGTGAACACAGACAAGTGCTCTAGTGTACACAGTCTTTGTGCATGGTACATTTGATACATGCTTAGACAGTAGTAGATTCACAACCCCACATAGGCCAGACCACTGGATGCTGGCAAATATACCCTCATCAAAATGCATTTACTAAGTTAGAACAAGCAGGGCTCAGTGAGCTGCTGAGAGAGACTCGCTGGGAATCTATTCTCTCCTCCACCAGACACATCAGCCATAATTAATTGAAAGAGATGGGGGCCCCGTTGATTGGAATTCTTAATGAGCACCAACATCTGTTCACTTCCCAGGCCTGTGTGTGCAAGCCCTCCCTCTGTGGAGCATCCCTGCCCCCAACCCATACACCCTGCTGGGCTGTGCATTCAACCTACCCTGAACTGTGACCTGCCTGCCACTATTAGGACTAGGGAAGAGGTCAAGAAGACAGTAATAGGATAGAATAACAACAATAATGGGGGGGGGGAAGGATGCCAAGCCACTGCACGGGGCCTCAATGTGTATAGATTAAAAGGAGAAGGAAAGCTATTGCCAATAGCAGCAATAGTGCAAGCTAGAATGTTATATTTATTCTACAGATTGTTTTATCATACCTCAGTAAAAAGCTCTAGAAGCTTTCTGTTTGTTTAGTATAGCAGCTGCAGTATTAGCTTGGTGTGACATCACTTCCTGCCCGAGTCTCTCCCTGCTAACTTATAGCTCTAGGCTCAGATTACAGCAGAGAGGGGAAAGGAACAAACTGAGCATGCTCACACCAGGGGCAAGGAGGTTTAAGCTGAAGGCAGGAAGTCTGATACAGAAGCCCCATGTGTACACAACAGAAGGAAAGAAATGGGTTTCTTTTGACTCAGAGCAGCACTACTTAGAGGGTTTACTGGTATATTTAGGTGGACCTTTCTGATAAGGCTTACTTAGTTTTAACCTTTCCTTCTCCTTTAACTTGAACCATATTTTCTAATGGAATTATTACTACTGTACAATTCACTTTGCAAATTGAACAGCAAAACTATAAACTGCATATCAATTATCCATTCATCATTTTTTTTTAAGAGAAGTCATTGGCTTCCTTTAATTGTAGCCAAAATATATTGCAAATTACCTGTCGAGCTTCGCTCCTCCATATTCCATTTACTGTTTTTGTCGGTGCAATAGTTACTACAGGTGGGGTATTCGGCACACTGTGACCAGTTGGCGGTACAATAATGGGACCCATGGGACCTCTTTTTGGAGTGCTGGCAGGTGAACTGTGGTTAGTAGCTGGGGATGAGACTGGGGAAGACTCACTGCTTATTGAAGATCCTGGAGGGAAACAAAAGGAATAAAAACCTCAAAAACAACAGTTGGAACTCCTGGAACAGTAAATAAATTTAACATGCACAAAAACCTTAATGCAGCACATATATTACAAATGGAGATGCCACCCAAATTCAAACCCAAGCTTCTCTAGGTCAGTCTTGCCAGAATCTGGAAGCTTTTCATAATGGAGTAACATGTTTTATAAAAAATAGATTGAAACAAACCCTCTGTCAGTGATGTAAGAATGAAGAATAAGTGAACCACCTCAGTGTGGGAGTAAATACCAAATGGAGCCATGGACAAAGTAATGATATGGTGGCCCTTTCTTCCACCCCCAGTGCAGAGACAGTCTCATACACAAGCTACAACTGCACTGGTGGAATGACAGTGTACCCCTGGGTCTCTAGACAGAAACCTTGTTCATAATCTCGCTTTCTTTTCTTTATTGACATCAACAATTAATCCTGCAGACTTTCTGACAGAAATGTTAGACCACAAAATCTACAAAAAGGCAAAATACACATTTTATGTTAACAGGAAATATTACAGAACCAACAAATAACCAGTTATGTTTATTTCATCTTAATGCTTGTCAAAACAACAGAGATCAATCACCCAATTTTATCAATATATAAATAAAAATGTGAATGGTACAGAGCAAAACATTTA
>CM044437.1:55537081-55555311 GCA_024363595.1 Xenopus borealis
TATATCTGTGCATAACAGATTCACAACAAGAGAAAAAACAATGGCAGTAAGGGGTTAGAATAGGACAAAAAACATATACAGGCCTGACAGCTGTCAAACACATTGTTCATAATAGCTACTGGGGCTGGACTCTAAGGGAAGTCACAGGCAAAAAACAGAAAGACAGGAATTTGGGTGAATAAAGGGGTGGGATTTAAAAATAAACTGGTGGGTACTAGTCTAGGGGCAGCAAAAGGGAAGGCAACTCAGTCTTGAGCACCAACACTTGTCTATACATAGATGATTAAGAAAGGTAAGGAGGACACAGACTCCACCAAGTGACAAAAGTGAAACAAACAAGTTCCCTAGGGAAAATGCAAAAGTACTAGACAAAAGTAAAATAGAGAATGAAGGAACAAGGCGATATCATGAAAGGAAAACCACTACAAATACAAGATCAAATGCACAAAAATAATGAGTGGAGAACAGGTGCATAGCGCAATGGCTGAAAATTGGGTTAACAGAAGATGTAGGGAAAAAAGGAGAAGAAGCAGGTGCAGAGGGACATAAAAGGGAAGGGACTGCTTATTTAAGGGGTAAAGAAGGATGAGATGGAATGGATAACAGAAGGAACATGAGAGCTAAGAAGAAATAAGCTAAAACTGAGGGGAGGAGGAAAATAAACTGCTATAAAAACATACAGACAATATGGCAAAATAAAGTACAAAATGCAAAGAAACAGCAGACTGGCTTATGATGGAAGCGAAACATATGAAAGTATATAAGCAATTACTATGCAAATATAATACAAACAAAGAAACAACAACAGTTGCAAGAGACAAAACAGATAAAACAACCATATTAGCTTTATTATCAGCTTCCAACCCATGCCTAGGGTCGAGATATCATACATGCAGGACCCTCACTACTGGTTACTCTGGCAGCAACTAATGTCTTTGTGTGACACGTGTATCACCTGTATGTTTAAGGCAAAAACTGAGTGAAACATTGATCTAGGCTATTTTTAATGACAAACCTTTCCATGAGCAGACATGAGGTGATCAAAACACTAAATGTGCCAGGTCTCTGATAAAGGCATTTTGGAGTATTTCCATGGAGGTCTAGGAGAAAGAAGGATCCCCCCACCCCACCTTAACTTTAAACGAAGTCAACTAAAATTGTTTCATAGTCTACAACCTTTTATGGCCTTAAAGGGATACTGTCATGTGAAAAAATGTTTTTTCAAAACGCATCAGTTAATAGTGCTGCTCCAGCAGACTTCTGCACTGAAATCCATTTCTTAATAGAGCAAACAGACATCTGACATGGGGCTAGCCATTTTGTCAATTTCCCAGCTGCCCCAGTCATGTGACTTGTGCCAGCAGGCTGTTTTTCCTTCTCAATGTAACTGAATAGAACACAGTGGGACATGGGTTTTTAATATTGAGTGCTGTTCTAAGATCTACCAGTCATCTTGTGTCAGGGAGCTGTTATCTGGTTACCTTCTCATTGTTCTGTTAGGGTGCTGGGTGGGGGAAAGGGAGGGGGTGATATCACTCCAACTTGCAGTACAGCAGTAAAGACTGATTGAAGTTTATCAGAGCACAAGTCACGTGACTTGGGGCAGCTGGGAAATTGACAATATGTCTAGCCCCATGTCATATTTCAAAATCAAATATAAAAAAATCTGCTTGCTTTGTGAATATCTGTAACTCTTAGTATACCACTAATAACTTGCTGTTATAGGGCAGCTGAACGTATGGGTTGGCAAACTAAGTATAGGCTTCCCACCTTCAACCTTGGCAAAAACTAGACAAAATGATGGTGGGATAACAAAATTATGGGCAGAGCAGTGACATAAAGGGTTGTCATGAAATATGGGGGGGAGGGGGTTAGAGGTGGCCCTGAGAAAACCAAACTATTCGGATCACTACCGAACATACCTAGTTCAGTATATACAAACATCTACTTTAAGAATAAAATCCAATTGTCACCAATTAATAAGCATTCACCACATTTTCTGCATTCCAAAGTCTCTGCTATCTGTTAATACCATACAAACTTGATTTAAAATTTATAAAAACCTAATATTTTTGTTTATATAGCACTGTATATTATCTCTTTCTGTATGTGGTAAAGGCAACCAACATGTAAAAAATATCTCAAGCCAAGATCAGCTTTGGGCCAAACAAACCAACAACATTAAATTACCCAGGCAGCAATTCAACAGCATATAAAAGGTGTCAGGCAACACACAAAGTGTTCAATATCACAGAGAAGATAGGCTTAAGTGCCATACCCAACACAACATGCTATCAGAATGGCTACAGATAGCCTCAACTTTTTGGTATGAGACGGCTTGTAAATGTAATAAAAAAACAAAAACACATTTATCAAGTTCCTGAGCTGCTGAATTCCTCAGGAGATGATAATCACAAGCACACACACACAAACATCTATCTAATACTTTTCAAAGCTGACAAAACCCTTCAGGGAGAGACACGGTTTCCCGACAGAAGCTGACAGAGACCAGTTTGGAAAATCAATGGCTAGATTGCTCTCAGTTTTCCTGATTTTAACAGTCAATCTCTAGTAAGACATTCAGCATTAATTCACTTGCAACAGATCAATTTCCTAAACCCAGCTATGTAAGCCCCTATTTTATGCCTGAGGAGTTGAAGAAGACCCAGGAAACTTGTTGGATGCTCTTTGCTTACATCTCCACCCTCTTCAGGCAATGTGTTCTTATTAAACCAGAAATGCCTTTTAAAGATCTTTATGAATCCCTGTTCTTCAGAAGAGAAGCTAGAGTCATACAAAAAAGTTGGGGAACCCCTCTCAGCCTCCACATTCAACAAAAAACAGCAGTATGTCTTTCATTACCCAGGAACATCTGAGTACTGGGGTGTTTTCTGAACAAATATTTTTAGTGAAGCAGTATTCAGTTGTATGAAATTAAATCAAATGTGAAAAAAATAGCTGTGCAAAAGTTTGAATTCATGTAACTGCTCAATACTGATTAATGGCAACACCAAATTGGTTGGATTAGCTTGTTAAGCCTTGAACTTCATAGGCAGGTGTGTCCAATCATGAGAAAAAGTATTTAAGGTGGCCAATTGCATGTTGTGCTTCTGTTTGACTCTCTTCTAAAGAGTGACAGCATGGAATCTCGAAAGCAACTCTCAAAAGATCATGGTTTAGGAAAAGGCTGCAAAAAGATCTCTGAGGTCCGGTTCAGCTGTAAGGAATATAAATCAGGAAATGGAAGGCCACATGCACAGTTGCTGTAAAATCCAGGTCTGGCAGGCCAAGAAAAATACAGGAGGATTGTGAGAATGGTTACAGACAACCCAAAGATCACCTCCAAAGACCAGAAAGAACATCTTGCTGCAGATGGTGTAACTACATCATTCTACTATTCAGTGCAATTTGCACAGAACATCTGTATGGCAGGGTTATGAGAAAGAAGCCCTTTCTGCACTCGCCACAAACAGTCGCTTGTATGCAAAAGCTCATTTAGACAAGCTGCAGCTCATTTTGGAACAAAGTGCTTTGGACTGATGAGACAAAAATTGAGTTATTTGGTCATAACAAAAAGTGCTTTGCACGGTGGAAGAACACTACATTCCAAGAAAAAACACCCGCTACCTACTGTCAAATTTGGTGGAGGTTCCATCATGCTGTGGGGCTGTGTGTCTAGTTCAGGGACTGGGGCACTTGTTAAAGTCGAAGGTCGGATTAATTCAACCCAGTATCAACAAATTCTTCAGGATAATGTTCAAGCATCAGTCAGAAAGTTGAAGTTACGCAGGGATTGGATATTCCAACAAGACAATAACCCTAAACACACTTCAACATCTACAAAGGCATATATGCAGAGGGAGAAGTACAACATCCCAGAATGGCTGTCACAGTCCCCCAACTTGAATATTATCAAAAATCTATGGGATGATTTGAAGCAGGCTGTCCATGCTCTGCATCCATCCAATTTAACTGAACTGGAGAGATTCTGGATGGAAGAATGGTCAAAAATACCAGCATCCAGACACACATCAAAGGCTATAGGAGGCATCTAGAGGCTCTTTCATTTGCATCTCTCTGTTGGGGTGCCAAAATGTATGCACCTGTCTAATTTTGTTATGATGCATATTGCAGATTTTCTGTTAATCCAATAAACTTTATGTCACTGCTGAAATACTACTGCATCTTATATATTAAAAGGAAGTTGCTACTTTGAAAGCTCAGCCAATGATAAACAAAACGGCAAAGAATTAAGAGGGATTCCCAAACTTTTTCATATGACTGTATACATCCTTTATTTGTAAGAAGGCAGTATTTACATTGCCAGAGATAATGCCTTTCACCCACCCCCCAGGATGGAGTAGAGCTTTGCTTTAGCACAGAGACATGCACAACACAAGGTTCCAAGCATCTTCTCTTACCTCTGGGCTCCTCTGCCTGTTTTGCAAGTTTACGCAGCGCAGCAGCAAAGCTGGAGGAGGGTGCGGACTGGACAGATAGCGAGCTGCTCGCAGCTGGGCTGCCATTGGGTACCAGGGTGCCATGGAGGGGAGAGGGAGTGAGGGGGCTGACAGTGGCCGTGGTCCTTGTGGCTGTAGAAAGCATTCCTATGGATGGTGACTTTGGCTCATGGTTCATGCCTGAAACGAGGGAAAAGAAAATAAAAAAGGAAAAATAAAGCCAAACAGAATGATGCTTTGGAAGAAATAATGAAAAGACTTTATAACTAATGGTTATAGTCACAATTTATACAGATGCTGCCTTTAGGTAGAACAGGCAAATCTCAAGTAAAGCTCCCAATGGGAAATAACTGCTTTTCTACATGAAGCAATGCATAGCAGAATACAGTGCCAAATTGTATCCTTAGTCCAATGCATGGCAAGGGGTATATTTAGAGTAGCATTAAAAAGACACCTCCCAAGCTAAAGCTTCATACCACATTCAGCATCCACATTTTAGTCATTGGTCCCAACTGGTCCACACACTTCTACATGACCTTCCCCGAAAACAGTACATTGCCAGTTATTAGGGAAAATGAAGGTATAATGTAATGCTTATTTCAGGCAGGCCAATAACTTCATCAGAATGCCTAATTGGCCTGACCTTCATGACAAATTATGGATTACTAGAGCAACACACTGCACAATTAAGGCATTGTTATGCCTATGACAGTGCAAACAGGATGATATTTGCAAACTGCAATCACCTCTATGTAGGAATGATAAAACTGCATTGATCATTGGTGCTAGATTGTGGGTTGAACAACTAGCCTGCTCATAAAGTAAAAGGTGTTAGTCTCGGTTTGTCAAGCAATAGTATTTTCTGTTTCAGTCACTAACTCCATAAGGTCCATTGAAATGTCTAGCAGAGGAAGCTTTACAGGGTCCAAAGCAAGAGACCAGCTAGCTGAATTTTACAATGGCTTCTGTACGTGATCTTATACACAAACTGTAGGTTGGATGCTGTGTGAAGATTGCAGGAGATAATGCAGTACTTTCAGCCAGCAATACAGTAATCACAATGGACGGTCGAGAGACATACTGATACCAAATCATGTGAGAATGTGTCAACAGACATTGCTAGGCGAAAAAAGAACATTAAGGTATTAGTGTATTTTGTAGGGGCAGCTTTCTCCGTAGGATGGTGACAGACAAGGCTACTGAGGGGAGATTAGTCACTCAGTGACAAATTGCCTCTTCTTTGGGCTACTAATCTCCCCTTAGGGCTGGGACAGACAGGGAGATCCGGGGAGATTCTGTCGCCTGGCGTTTAATCGCAGGCGACAATCTCCCCGAACTCCCTTCTCCCTGTCCGCTGCTTGTTTAAATGAAAAAGCGCCAGCGCTGTGCACACGCGGCACAGTGATTTCCGGAATCGCCCGAAGTTTCCTCACTAAGTAACTTCGGGCGATTCCGACAGGGAGAAGGGAGTTCGGGGAGATTGTCGCCTGTGATTAATCGGCAGGCGACAGAATCTCCCCAAATCTCCCTGTCTGCCCCAGCCCTAAATGCCTTCCCACCAGCAGGTTGGCACTCCGAATGCTTCGTTTTACAAAGTCGCATGAAGTTGCCTCATGAGGAAACTCCGGGTGACTATGGAAATCGAAGCTTTACGAGTGGCCTCCCAACGGCAATTTACATTCTAGCAGACGGGAAGGCAGTTTGGGGAGATCAGTTGCCCAAGAAGAAGCCATTTGTCGCTGGGCGACTAATTTCCCCAAAAAGCAGCATGTGTCACCACCCTAATAGACATGCAGGTCAAACACACAGCAAAAAAGGTCAACAGAGAAGTAAAAGAAACACTTAGTCCCCCCCTTACACACAGGGTATGTGTTAGCGGATGTGTGACACAGTAAATCCTTTGTTGACATCAGTGTGCGGCACAGATCTCTAGAGAAGGAAGGGCTAGGCAGCTGGCTGACTGAGATGTGAAAGGACAGAAAGGGTCTTGCTCTGAAGATAGCTCCTCAAGGCCTCTTTCACTCCCAGTAGTATAGCAAGCAAGGACATGTCTCTTGATACATGGATAATAACATAACCCCTTCCTGCACACAGCACTGCGGAGCTCTTAAAGGTACAAAAGCCTATCATGAAGCAGATTGTTCATGAATAACAGGGCTCCCATTCATGAGACAAACCTTACTACGCTAATGAAATTCTGCATGCAGATATAAAGAATAGTCAGGCACATTTTTTTAGTGAATACAACGTCTCAGAAATTCTTCCCAAACAGATTATCCATTTACAAAACGGCAACATCATCATCATTTGCACTTTAAACCATTCACGCAGATGGAGTTTGGATATTATGGAAAACTTAAGGGTAGGGGCAGACAAGCAGATTCGGGGAGATTTAGTCGCCAGGCCACTAATCACATCTCTTCTGCCCGGCGACAATCTCCCCGAACTGCCTTCTTCCTGCATTCTGTGCGCTTCAATGAGGAATCACCTCCGCTAATTCACTCGGAAACTTCGGGCGACTTCGGAAATTGAAGCGCCGCATGTAAATTAGCGTAGGCAATTACTCAATGAATCGCATTTAAGGCAGTTCAGGGATATTGACGCTGGGTGGAAGAGGCAATTAGTCACCTGGCGACTTAATATCTACGGATCTGGTCATGTGCCCCTACCCGAAGACATCAAAATGATAGAATTGTTCTATATTGACTGCCAGTGGGGCACAAACCAATATCATTTCCTACCTATTGGTGATAAAGCTTTCTTAAACTTACACACTACCATAAAGAACACCAACAGTTGGGTTTGGTCACCAGCAATAACAGCCGAGTATCCTTGCTAGAAAATCTAAACTCTCAGATGGGGAAAATAAAATGTTATTCTGATGGGCATGCATGGGAGCGGAAGAGAACAGCAGCCTTTACTGTACAATGTATATGCACAGTCTCATCTATACTTTGTAAGCAGAGGAAATGAAAAGACCACAGATCTTCCACCTACTCATTGAGAGAGATGCAACAAAGAGGCAGGCAGGAAGAATTTCCCCCAGGCAAAAATGCCTGCCAACTGCATGCTCTGCTAGACCTGAAGTCTGTGGATCAGAAGCCCTCTCTTGTCTGTGTCACCAAGGGATCAGGCAGTGGGAAGGGAAATGAAAATAATAGACATGCTCTTAACATACACCTTCCAAGGAAAGCAGAGAGCGGCACTGAGCTGGAGGAGGATAGAGGGGGGAGAGAGCGGCAGTCTTACAAGGAGAGGGAAAGCAGAGACATCCCTTAAAAGAAAAAGCCAAATAGACCTTAGCTTCTCCAACAGAGTTGGGGCCAAAGAGAATGGCAGGCCCAAAACCTGGAGGCAACTCTTATTCCTTTCAGGCAGCAACGCTTACTAGAACAGCACAGCATTCTGGTAGAGAAAGTGTTAACGCTGATAAGAAAAGCAAATATAGAGGCAAAGCCAACTTCCAACAAGAAGCAAATGGAAGGGCTAGACAAAGGGAGGGTCAGTAGTTGAAGAATGTCTCAACCCCAAAAGGCAAGCTAGTTAAAAATCAAAAGTATGGGGGAGAACAGAGTGAGAAAGAACTGAATGAATGAGGGACAAGGAGACTTTTGATTCATAAAGACAAAGAACAGGAGCATGATCCCCCAACCACCTTTGCAGAGTCACAACCCCAGAGAATATAAACAGCCCAGCTTACTACGGAAAACTGAAGAGGCTGGCTGTCATCAAGCTCCTTTCTTCCTCTTTTTTTGGCTTAATTTCTGCTGAGTCGATGGATTAAGGCACACACTCGCCAAATAAAGGCTCCGAGACACAGCATTATCCTCCTCCAGCGTCCCAGGCTTATCTAACAAAGCAACACCACACTTGCCTTGTGAAAACAAGCTGACACTCGGGCTCTAACAGCTGCCACACCAGCGTCACATGGGCTGGCCCCATCTCCCCCAGCCAGGCTGCCTGCAGATAACACTGGCCGTTTTGTCATGAGACTCACAGCAGAGGAGTCTATTCATCGGGGGGCGTCTGACCCCACTGTGTCCTCCCATCTTTTCACTAGAAAGGAGGAGATAACAGCTACAGAGCAAATAAAAAAGGCACAAGTATCTACATATGATATCTACATACTCTCGCCCCCCTTCCCAAGAATATAAAAGTGTTCAGTGCTGTTACAAGGCATTTAGTAACTGTGGCTGGGATTCGTTTATCAGAAAACTTCTGTGGTGAAGAAAAAGAACAAGGGAGTAGGAAGCAAGTATGTGCTGAAGCAGTCTGTCTGCTATGTTGTACGGAATTGTAACTTGTATTGATGGGAGTCATTTGGGAGTCATCTGAGAAGGTGTTAGGACATCTGAATATAACATCCAGTGGGGAAAAAAAGGCACTGGCATTTAATACGTTAGAAGACAGCCCAAGTAGTAACATTCATCTTGCGAGGCATTAAAATTACTCATGGTCCATGCAAGATCCTTTTAGAGTTAAGAGGAGACAGTAGCCAGGGGGCATATACAGAGCATACAGCTCAAACACAACCCAATGTTCCCTCCTACACAACAGAAACAGTCACAGGGTGATTTGCACATGACCAGTGTTCTACCCCAAGGCATAAAATAAAAGGGCCAATAAGGGTAATGGCACGGGGCAGATTCGCCTGGCCTGCCTCACGAGAAAACTTTGGGCAACTTCAGAAAACAAAGCGCCGTGAGTACCATACCGCTGGCGACTTTTCAATCAATCCAGTGGTATGGTATGGGAAGGCAGTTCGGGGAGATTGTTGCCTAGAATAAGAGGCAATTAATTGCTAGGCGACTAAATCTCAGCGAATCTGCATGTGTCTCATTTGATCCACTTAGGTTTAGAGACTACTTTATAGGCTATAGAAAAAGCCATGACATAAATTCACAAAGCAGACGGAAGGCAGGATCTTTAGGTCAGTCCTCACTCAGATCTAGAAGACCCTTTCAAACAAAGAAATAAAGAGGGTAGCAAATACCTTTTCTCTCTGTTATTCCAGCCAACTTAACTCTCGTGAGCCAAAAATGCCTAATGAAACCAAAAAGTTAATAATAAGCAGGATTCTCATTCTTCTCACTCCACATTTAGGAAGCTTAATTACTGGCTGACCCTGAAGCATGTTCCCCACAGTGAGAAGCTCCATCACCCTGCTGTGCACCTATAGAAATATCCCCCTTCTGTTCCCATTAGAAAGAATGGGGCGGAGTTGGCGAATGGGCCCCAAGCTATGACTTATCAATGGCTTATATTTTCTATTTGGTCCCCAATGTAAAAAGGAGCTTTAGTAGTAACATACAGTACCAATTCACTCATTTACTTGCAGGTCTGCCTCTACATTGATGCAAAGTAGCAAATGCCTTAGGTTCTCTCTGGCCCTACAACCTCAGTTTTGTCACTTTGATATCCTAAAGAATAAATACTTGGTCTGGACTAAAAGTATAAAATTGCATTGTAGAAAATAATGTTTAGCTAGCTTACATGCAACTGATCAGAAAAACAAAAAGGATGAGGAGCTGTAGCATTTCTTCACGCCTCTTTTTTTCACTGCTGAAAAGTCACATGGACACTTACGTTTTCTAACCGGTCTCATTTAGGAAATGACGGATAGGCACAGAAAAATTATCAGTCAGACTCAGGGCGCTATACAAATACCAATAATCATCCAAAATACGGTTTCAGACAATATTAATGGTACATGTAGTGCCGGCTCAATATTAGTGTTGGATAATGGGAGGCAAGCCTGTTGCCAGTTAACTAAAGCAGAGGATTCCAAGGTTTGGTATCAGTTAGGCATCAGGCCATAGTTATCTATAGTACCAGAATATTAAGACCACACAAATGCTATTTAACCTTTGTACAGCCAACTTAACTACTATACAAACCATGCATACAATTACTGCCCCCACAGAAATAGACTTGGTTTATCAAAAATAGCTGGATACAGTGATGATCATCTAATGAGAATTAGGCACAGTGAAAAGCAGGTTAAAAGTAAATACTTGCTCAGCTAGTGTACGGATTCATGGAGCCAAGGCTTTGAGTCTTATCTTTGCCTAGCAATGGCAGCAATATTACCAAGCCGTAGGCCAGTAAAACTAGATTTAATGCATTAAACGCAATTGCTATTATATTGCTGCTTATCCTGTTCTTTTTTCACAGACTATAAATATGAATCGTGAGAGATGCAACAAATGCGAAATAGAAACAAATAGAGATCACCCATGACATGACACTAAATTCTACATAGGTTTGCTCCTGCAGAATAAACTCAAGGCTGAGATTATTCCATTGGTGGTGTGAGGTTTAGAGAATGTCAGCATTGAAGAGGTTAATTGTAGACTTCTTCCAGAGAGAGCAGAGCCTTTCAGAACATTAATCTTTAGATGACAGTGGTCCAGGTGCACTTGTCATGGTGAATCATCCATGCAAAATGGAACTCCTATTAACATTAACATGCAAAGCAAGTCTGTGTGATTCTCCTATCTCACAACCATAGCATGAGATTTCTCATGACTAGGGCTCCGGGGACACCGTTTGTACATCAAAATTAGGGATGCACCGAATCCACTTTTTTGGGATTAAGCTGAATCCCCGAATCCTTCATGAAAGAATGAAAAGATGACAAAACGCTGAGCCCCTAAACCGAATCCTGAATTCGGTGCATCCCTAATCAAAATCCATACACACACTCTGGTGTATATACAGCCTTCTGAATTGGCTTTTACATTAGACTATCCCAAATCAGTCTTTTTTATTCTTTTATTAACAAGTATGGAAAAATTAGTTCCACGGACTAATACACTACTGATGTAGCAATTCCTATATGCCTTTTAACTATACAATTTGCTTTATATATGTTATCCACAAGCATATGTTCAAAAACAACAAATAATATGGGTTGGGGAAAAAAAAAACTTGTGGATCTCCAAACATCCACATTAATGGGAAAAAAAAAATGGTGGCAACCATACATTTTAATATTATGGTTATTATATATTTTTAGAGCACCAACATATTGTGCAGCACTGTATGTTAACATTGTAAGAGATTTAAAACCCTGGCAGCAGTAGCAATCCTTTAGATTTCAAATGGCACTGGAGGATTCTGCAAATTGTATTTCAAAAACTGCTGGAACCTCACAGGTTAATATTTACTGCCCCATTACCTGCATTAAGTCCCTGAAGTCTCCTTAATGACCACAAGAGAGCACTGCAAACACATGGCAGCTTTAGAGGATTATGAACCTACAAGAGCTAAATGAAGAAGCAACAGCTAAGAGGGGATTAGTGAAAGGGAGCGAGAGCTGGAAATCCTGAGCAGCCTCATTAGGCTGGGGGGGGGGGTGAATTGAAGCACCAAGATAAGACTGAACAGAGTAGCAACATAAAGGTGGATTTGCCGGTTTAAAGAAGGACTATAACTCTCTGTATGCATTTGTTTGGTTAACGGGTCATTCCCTCTCCTTTGAAGAATATATTAAAGGGGTTGTTCACCTTTGAGTTAACTTTTAGTATAATATAGAGAGTGATATTCTGAGACAATTTGCATTTGGTTTTCATTTTTTATTATTTGTGGTTTTATAGTTATTTAGCTTTTTATTCAGCAGCTCTCTATTTTGCAGTGTCGGCAATTTGGTTTCTAGGGTACAAATTACCCTAGCAACCCTGCATTGATTTGAATAAGAGACTGGAATATGAATAGGAGAGGGACTGAGTCAGGACTGGACTGAGACTCAAAATAGGCCCTGGCATTTCAGGTACACAGAGGCCCAAACAGTCCCCACCAGCCCACTAAATACTGACTTTCTATGGCACCTTATAGCAGCCCCTCTGGCATTTGCCCTAACCCACAGATTGCCAGTCCGGGCCTGGACTGAGTAGAATGATAAGAAAAAGTGACAGTAACAATACATTTGTAGCCTTACAGAGCATTTGTTTTTAGATGGTGTCAGTGACCCCCATTTGCAAGCTGCAAAGAAACAGAAGAAAATTGCAAATCATTAAAAAACTATGAAAAATAAATAATGAAGACCAATTGAAAAGTTTCTTAGAATTGGCCCTTCTACAATATACTAAAAGTTAACTTGAAGGTGAACCACCCCTTTAACCTTTTTTTGTTAGGCAGCAGCCAACCCTTTCTGCCGAAAGTATGCCAGTAATACAGAAATCATGAACAAACCACTTTCTAGGATTGACCCTATCAATTAGGGTGAAATGGGGCCCCTATATCACATGCCGCCCCCCCCTGCAACAGGGTCTGCTTCCTCTGTAGTTACGCCCCTGCGGTCATGCAATCTACTAGTCTTCATGAAAACAAACATACTTAAATAAAGAATCCCATGCAGGGGCCCTGGGTTTGATTCTCGTGAGGGCACTATCTGCAAGGAGTTTGTATGTTCTACTCAGTGCTTCAGTGGGTTTCCACCATGAATTGCATTTTAGATTTCCTAGACTGTAAGCTCCCTGGTGGCAGGGACTGATGTGAAGGTTGTATAATCTCTGTAAAGGGCTGTGGCATATGTTGGCACTATAAAAGTATAGTGATAACCAAGCGGGAGGAGAACCTCCTAAATGCACTTCCAGTCCCTGACATCGGCACCCCTAAACTACCAGCGCTGATCAGTGTCAAAACCCAATATAGCAGAGTCAAGGAAAAATTGCTCCAAGCTCGTTAGCAACTGAAAACGCCTTATGTGCCCCTCTCAGACAAGCGGTTCAGTAATGCATTGCTAATTAGCAGCAGTACACCAATAAAGTATATATGTACATAGACAATCCTGTTCAGTGCCTTACATCTCCGCCTGCTCTTCTTCCAACCATTCTCCCCTCCAAAAGCAATCACTAATCAGCACTCTGCCTGCCTCCTGCCGATTTGGTAATTACTGTCTCCTTTCATCCGCAGCTCCTCTGACACCAGGCCTCAGGCCCACTACCTCCCTTCTCTGTAATTACAAGCTAATAGTTTCAAGGGGTTTTCTGCCGGGTCCTAGTTCAAGCACCATTCCCTCCTCCGCCCCTCAACCCACCCTCTCATTCTTCTCCTCTCTTCTAGCTAATGATATCCAGCAATGTGCAACACAGCTTGAGCACAGCTAAGTCACAGGAACGCCAGGACAGCTTGTAATACCTTTCATTAACACTCTGCAGACGTTTCAGTGCCAGTCAAAAACTGCCATCCTAAAGGCCAGGCATCCCAGTAATGCATTTCTCAGGAACGGCATGCAAGGCAAGAAAGAATGCTAAGAATTGAAAATCAGCAGATCTTTTCCTTACAAGAAGCTGTGCTACTTAAGGGTTCCTACACACGGGCGTTTTTGACCTGCGCTCCCCTGCGTTGCGTTTGGCTGCGTTCAGCCGCAGGGGAGCGCAGGTCTAGACGCACCTCATTTTGTTCAATGAGGTTGCACCCACGAGACGCGCGTAAGCGCCGAACGCAGATTCAGACGCAACATGCTGCATTTTTCCTGCGTTCGGTGCTTACATGCGTTCTTGTGAGTACAGCCCCATTGAAAATAATTGAGTGCGTCTATACCTGCGCTCCCCTGCGCTTGAACGCAGCAAAACGCAACGCAGGGGAGCGCAGGTAAAAACGCCCGTGTGTAGGAGCCCTAAAACAAGCTACGCACCAAAGAATTAAAGATAATATAACGTACAAAATAACCAATATTAGGACCAAATAAGAGTTGGTTGTTTCTTATCCTTATCTGGCCAAAAACTATAGTGTGTGCAGCCATGTTCAGTGTTCCTCCACATTAAATAAAGCAGATCACAGGCAAAACATCAAAGGACAACTTGCAATACAACAAATTGTGGCAATGCAAAGGGTTTCCACATACAGCAGTTTTAGCTCCACTATATTCCCTCTGGTCATTTTCAGCACTAGGTGGTGGTAGGCTTTTCACCAGATGCACAATGATGGTAAGTAATGGCTGCTCCACTAATATATTTATCAGAGAACTAAAGCCAAAACGATTATTATTATTATTATTATTATTATTAAGTAGGTAAATAATTCTGTACATTATGTTTTTTGCTTCTGTACCAGCACAAGACAAACACAGTCCTTTAGCAGTGAAGATCCGTGTCTCCAAAGTTGCCCATTCACAGCACGTGCTCTGTTCGGCTGTCAGTTACATGAGCTTAGGGACCTACTCACAATGTACTGAAAATGTGGAAAATAAATGCCATGATACAAAGGCGATTGGTAATGAATTCAGATTCTAATTACATGGCAGCTCAGAAACAAGTGCAATTAGCATCAGAATTTAATATTCAGTCCTGTAGCATTAGCTTCCGTGACAAGTGAACTTCATTTTTTGCTTCATTATTTGAGACAACCCCCTAAGCTTAACTTCTCAAGATTCCCAGAGCACACGAAGCCTGGGCAACTTTACAGTCTATTCCTGACAAAATCCATGGTGACCCCCCCCCCCCCGTGCACAACTTTGAAAGCGTGGATCATTAGTTATGGGGATGCTGAACCTTTGGGCTTGTGCAATACGTGCATAATATAGCATTTCTAATCATATTCTTTAAGTGCAACTGTGCTGGGAAATGTTTTGTGCAAAAAAAAAAAAATATATATATATATATATATATATATATACACACCACATGACTTGGGGCAGCTGGGAAATTGATAATATGTCTAGCCTCATGTCAGATTTCAAAATGAAATATTAAAAAAATCTGTTTGCTCTTTTGAGAAATGGATTTCAGTGCATAATTTTGCTGGAGTAGCATTGTAAACAGATGCATTTTGAAAAAAACATTTTTTCCCCATGACAGTATTAAATTGATTCTTTTGCTTGTGTCTGTAGATACCCATGTCTGTTCCATATAATGGGGTAGTAATTAGGGTACGACACTTTGTGATATTTAGTATACGATGGAATTAAGGTGGCCATACACGGTGAGATACTCTCGTTTGCCGATGCTGCCAAATGAGCTGATCTCTGCCCGCTATGACCACCTTGATCAGATTGGCGCAGATACAGGCGGTCGGATCACGGGACCGCATCAACTAACTATCCAATGGGATTTTTAATCCTGGCTGACTTTCGGCCAGATATCGAAAGGGGAAGCCTGTCTGAGGGCCCCACGCAGGGGACAATAAGATGCTAACTCAGTCGGTAGCTTATTTCGGCCAGTGTATTGCCACCTTTAGTTAAAATAGAATAGTAGGGAGAGATACACCAGGTGGCCCCCTCAAATCAAGTCAGCATTATAGGATACTGTACTATCATAATATGCATTTATTCTTTGGATTGGTTGTATGTATATCTTTATGAATATTTGGTAAATTATTAAGCACTTGTCACTTTAATAATGCAAAGGGATTTTAATTTTATTTAATTGATGTGCACTTATCACCTTCATGTTATGCACCAATCACTTTAATGCTTTGAATGTGATGTCATTCCTTGTATATATATATATGCTTTTCCCTTAAACTGAGCAATATGTTTTGTGACCTGTTCATTCAAGTCATTCAAGTCTTACAAGGCCTGTTCTTTCTTAATGGCCCATCTTGACACAGGCGCATCCAAGGGTTGATGAATATTTTAATTACCGCACACCTCCTTCCACTGATCTGCGTGGTGGTGCTGGTCCTCCGCTGACCTAGCCAGGTCTCCTTAACTGCTTTGTAGAAAGAAAAACGGTCCGCACACACCAATATTGCAGTCGGGGATAGTGCCCCTTTCTTTTAATGCCACCAGTTGTCAACTGGTGGCATTAAAAGAAAGGGGCACTATCCCCGACTGCAATATTGGTGTGTGCGGACCGTTTTTCTTTCTACAAAGCATCCAAGGGTTGAACATAACATGATGGGTTCCACCTGCGTTCGCTCTTTGAACACAGAAAAATTAACTGCAGGGCAAAACACCTATGTTTAAGAGTCGTTATGGACAGGGTTAGCCCGGGGCCCATCAGGGCTGCTGTCTGAGGCCCCTCTCCTACCTCCCCGCTCATACTGTAAAGCCCACTCTGGGGTCCCTGGCACGTGCATGATGCCCCCCTCCTGGTCGAATGCATGTACCTTCTACCTTTCGCGACCAGGAGGAGGTGGTTCAGTGCAGCAGGGCCCACTTTGATTTTTTTCCAAGTTGTCCGACCAGCCCAGTCGAACCCTGCTTACGGATTACATGCTATAATGGTATACATCTATAGCAGTTATTCCAGCTGCTTTGTTAGTTCCTGCTTCTTCATCCGCTTCCATTTCTGCAATCTTTTGCCAATCACTTACAATCTGCCTAACGGATCAGCTTGAGAACTACTTTTATTATTTACACTTTAAAAGAGGCAAAATTGCAGTGGCAGCATACCCTAGTTATTCCGACATCTCATATGACTCTCAGATGATGCCACAGCAGACAGTACATGCACTCATTATGCATTTTAGTGCCTCTGGCATCATCCTGGAATGCTATGGCACTATATACTGCATCTCTGTTCACAGTGCTGACAGTTAGGGGGATGGGAAGAGTCGATTACTACCAATTAATTTTTGCTAAAACTGGCCATACATGTTAAAGGCTGCCACTAGCAGGTAAAGCTGGTCTGCTTCTTTGGTTTTTATATCAAACCGGCCACCCATCTCTCACTAAAGACCTCAGTGTCTGCCTGTGTGGGGTGTCCACTATCCTGCACATTACAGCAAGCGGCTTGTTCATCCATGGGCTAACACAATGGGATACCTACAGGACATGTCAAATTTGCCTGTCAACAAGTAGCCAAGTTTCACATTTTTTCTTCTTTGAATGTTCTCCTTCTATCCAGTTGCTTGGCCTCATCACTTAAAGACGTTGCTAAATCGAGCAGGTTTGATCATTTAACATTTGGCCATGTGAAAAATGACAGTTGGCCCTGGGGGTGGGTCACACAGCTGTGGTGATTGACTAGATTCATTACCAGAATTTATCAATCACACGATTATAAGTGATAATTCCAATATAAAAGAACTGTTACACAGCACTTTACATTCATTTATAACAGACAGGAGTGTTGGGATTATTAGATCTGAGGGACCAGATCATAATAACAATCTAATCATGTTTGTTCTACATACAGAGCAATAATGACTAAATTGGACAACAATATGTATTGATTTTTGTCCGCTTAATTCTAATTTCATGTATGTGGTATTTTGTTGTAGATTACTTTCTATTACAGTAAGCTGCAGGCATATATGGCATCAGCACAATTTACAAATATGTGGCCTTTCTGTATTTTTTGCCCTAAAATTATGTATGTGCCATACTTATTGTTATTCCCTTCACATATTAAGGCAACAGCACATGGGGACATTTCAGGGACTGCACCTTCTGAGTTTTTCCAGCAGACCAAACCCTCCAACATACCTTCCACATGCCCAAAAGAGAACTGTCTTTAAAGCACAAACACCAACACGTCAAGTATTTTATGCCTATAAACTCACCATACAAACCTCTACATTTTGGTTTGATGGGACCAATCACTAGCAATTTCATTGCCAAGCAACGCAGTTGTAGGATAACATGACTTTCAATCTCAAAAAGTAACTTTTATCAAGAAATATGAAATGTACCCATCCTTACAACTCTGACCAGTTAGCAGAGCAGCTGCACTGGACAAACACATATAGTGCATGGCCTCCTTGCAATTGCTCTGGAATCCGCTTAAAGGAGAATGAAACCCTTAATTACAAACAGAGCCCCCATCAGAAATCACGGGGCCCCGCACAACAAAATTGTCGGGGCCCCCTGGGCTCCGCCCA
>CM044437.1:55589324-55600545 GCA_024363595.1 Xenopus borealis
ACTATTCCAGTGCCATGCTACTTGTGCTGAACAAGGGGTTAATGAAAGTGAGGGAGCACAGGGCAATGTATACTTGGCAAATGCTGACACAGTCACAGCTGCTGCTGTGTGGTGGCAGCCAGCATATCAGCCTGCCAACCATATGCCCAGCTCTGCCAGCCAGTTCTTTGCTGTGCTGCCCACTGGGAAACCCTGCATGCCTCGGGAGAGGACGGAAAATAGCAGGTTTAGCTACTGTTAGGAGGGAGGGTGTTATAAGGCCATTCTGTGGGCAGCCCAGCTGCTGATGTTGTGCACAAAGCACAGCCGATTAACTGGCGTGGGCCTCTGAGGAGTGCCAGATCCAACATAAAATGACAAGTCATGTGGTTGTGGGGTAATTAGGATCAACAGAAAGAGACAGAAGTGTCCTGAAAAATTCCCAGGAGCAGCAACTGTCGCCTACATGGGTCAATTCCTTCAATAGGTGAAGACACACTCTATGTTTGATTGGTCTACACTGTCACCCTTTAATAATATGGCAATTCCTCTTGGCCTTTACAAAATCGCTTTCTGTGGAAGTGTACAATTAACCCTTTGCCGTACTACCGAAAAATAATTGAGGCTACTGTGCATGCTACCCAAAGAAAAAAAATAATGCCGTTTCTTTGGCACACAACTGCATTTATTTATACTAATGCTGATCATTATCAATCAGAAATCCTAACTGTTTTTTACACTGAAGTAAGCCATCACTGCTCAGTGCACGTCACCCAGAGCCGTTCCCATTTAATAACATTAAGTGACAGGCAGACAGGGGCATTTTGTCTGCTGCAGACTGCTGCTGCTTTCTGTTGCATGGCAGCACCAGACAAAGTACCCTGTGTGCCATAAGCTTAAAACATTTATTTTAAGAACAAATGTATAAGTGAAATGCTCACCTTCCAGCAACATTCCAAGTGGAGTATGTACTGAATAAATGGGGCTATAACAACAGTTAGACAAATTCACCTTTCATGAAAGGGGTCAGAGGAGGCAGGTTGCCTTCACTGCATTCTGCTCCCGAGCGCTGGGAATTAATGAGATTAATTATGTTCGGCCAGTGATCCTGCCTATCTGTGCCAAAATACTGTCATATGCATGTAATTTCACTGCCTTTGCCTCTAGTAATCTTCTGACTTTAGTACAAATTATTAAAATGCACTTATATTTAATCTGCCTTCTGGAATTAATTGAATTTTTACGCTCTGCAAATGTCAGCTTTAGAAACGCCACAGAGCACAGTTCCTCAAGGGTAAATGATAATATGCCAGTGGGGGATCTGCTGGATCCCATGATGGGCTGATTGAAAGGGGATTAACCCCAATCAATACCAGAGGAACCTACAACAAACAAAGAAGTAATGGTAGGTTGTTATAACCAAAAACTGAGAAAATATGATGGATAGGTGAGGCAAAGATTATAACCTGGTTATCATTTACATGCATTATTCTGAATTACAGTTAGTTTTGTAGCTGTCATCCATTTTACTGCAATTGGATTTTTTTTTTATTATATATAAACACACATGTGAATCAATAGCAATCAGGCCAGGAATGGCAATCTGTGAGTTCTGGCAAATGCCAGAGGGGCTGCTGTAAGATGCCATAGACAGTCACTGTGGAGTGGGCTAGTGGGGGACTGGTTGGGCCTCTGTGTACTTGAAATGCCATGGCCTATTTTGACTCCCAGTCAAAACCAGATAGCAATGTGTGTTAAAATTAACACTCAAAAGCTTGTTTTTGTCTTTTGAAACCAATGTTGCCTGCTGCTTCATATGCTGAAGCTCTAAGGGACCTAAAAAAAGCCTCAGCACCCATCAGAACATGATAGAATGTAAATATTCATAATTCATGGAAGGCTAAATTGGCCTAAAAATAGCTACATTTTGCTCAAATGAGTAATGAGTGATGTAAACAGGGGACCATGTGTACGGGTGCAAACACATCATGAGGTGCAGAATCAGCGGGCATAGACAAGCCATGTCCTTCCACATAATGAAGGGCAGGAGGTGAGGGCCCTTGTGTCTCCCACTGTTCCCTAACTTGAGTTCAGGGAGATTGTGGCCTCGGAGAAGAGGCGATTAGTCACCAGGTGAAATCTCCCCAACCTGCCTGTGTGCCCTTACCCTCATAAATTACAGCACTACTGAGTGCAGGCAACACTTTAATCATGGGGCAACTGGAGGTCTCTGAAATGGAACTCAGAGGCCTGCACCAATTCAAAGAAGAAGAAAAACAGTTTGTACCAATTCTTTTGTAATTTGCACAGTACCTTCCCAGCAGTAAGTGACCACTGTTGAGTATAACCCTCATTATGATGATATTGAGCCACACACTGCAATTTAAGTTTAAAATATACAGGACTGTGTCATTATCCCCCTAATGTTGTAGGGTTAGTTGAAATCACTGTAGCTACTATAAAGTTTATTACAGGTATGGTATCATTAAGCTGCTGGAAGTATCCAGACCTGAAGCTTGCTAGCAAAGACCAATCATCCATGTGATGGGGGGTTCCAGAGTTAGGAACTCTGCCTCTTAAGCTTGTTTCTTTGGAATTGACAAGGAAGGGAGAAAGACGGGAATGAAATGGAACACAACCAGTGGAGCATTCTGAATACTGGGCCACCGGATAACAGGCTTCATTTGTAGATGAGAAGCCAAGTAAGTAATGTTTTTGTTTGTCCCTACACTAGCCCCAATGAACAGGGCAAGGATACAGAAGAATAGCAGTTATGTAGGGTAAACAGACACCTGCTTTGTTTGCTGAACACTAAGCCTTATCTGTCAAGTATAGAAACAGGTTCCCACCTATGTCTGAGAAAAATATTGTCACTCAAGTAATGTGGACTATGTATTGTGTGATCTCTGACTAGTCAACTAATCCCAATAGTATTATGTTATTTACCTCTAGTCTAGCACATCTGTTTTATGCAGATTCCACTTAGAAAACGAGTGACAGATGCATATTGTCCTACAGCAAAAATATTGCTGTTTTGCCATTTAGCTGCAGCACAGTGGTACCAAGCTAGTTTTTCCTCTGGTCCAGCGTTAGCTTAGCACATCATTGCCATGTGTCAGCAGGGTTATTTCATTTGTACCAATAGATGACTGTCTCTGGAGATAAGTGCCATCTACAAGAAGAGAATTAATGCTTCCATGCGGAATGATATTAGCTACGAATGAATCTTGGGCACAGCTCTTTTGGTAGCATATTGTAGTTGAGCTATGCACTGCAGGCTGATATGTCACACAGAGGGCTGCATACTGGCCTCACTTTCATCCTGTGGCTCTGCTGCTCATTTACACAGAAGCCAGGGGGTCCTTTCCATTGCAGTAATGTTCCCCACACATCAGACATCTCAGACAGATCCCTAGGCAGGATCCAGGAAATACAGCCTGGGAGTCCTGTGCCTGGCGGCCTCTCTGTGCTTCTCTTCTGTGCAGGAATCCAGCCTGCAGACTGTGCTAACATTATCTCCCGCTGTAAATCAAGCCGCAGGCGCCAGCCACTTCGCAGCTCTCTCCTGGTGAGTTAACCCTTCTCTGGCCTAAGCTTCATCCCATTATAGGCCTGGATTTGTCCTTAACCCCTTAAAGCCTACATGGTATTAATGGCTTTGTTAACACTAAGGGGCGGTGACTTAAAATTCACTTTGATCTTGAATTCTTTTCTGAAATTCCTGCAGTGAAAGTTCTCTTTGAAAGAATGTTACATTTTGAAACCAAGTTTTCTTCTACACAATATAAAGAGGATTTATTTTAACAACATAGCTCCTCATTTCAGTTCTAAAGACAACAGACAATAAATAAGTGGGAGCTGATGCTAATCTCGACCTATACCTAACAAATATATATAGGTAAACATCCCTACACTCTCCACTTCATCCAGGTCCAACTGAGCAAAGGGTTCATTACCCTTAATGCCGACAGAGGGCAACGTAAACATTGAAGTGACAATGCAACTAGCATCTGTTATGTGTCAACCAAAAGTGCCAAGCAAGCTATTATGCCCCTCACCTCCCCATTTTTGTAAAGCTGATGGAGAGAAGCAACAAATTAGGTGATAATTCATTAAGTGAAATGACGCGAACGCTGGATCGGCGGCAAACTGCAGGCGACAAATCATACAGAGTCGCACGTGTCAAAATACAATTGGACAGAATGAAAAGTCGCAGGTAAGAACTACACGGTCCGACTGTCGGATGAAGGTGCTTCTAACTGCATCCACATCTGACAGTTGTGTTGCGTTGGATGTAATGTAATGTCTTACCTGCAACTTTTCATTCAGTCCAATTAGAATTTTGACGCCTACATCACCGTCCTATTTGTCACCTGCTTGCGTAGTTCTTCCCCTCAATAGCAAACCTAAATGTCAGTAATTGCAATGGGAAATTTAGGGAGAATATGAAAAGCATAACTGCAAGGGCTTACCACGACACAATCTTCTGCAGCTCAGGCCTGGCAATATGCGAGTTCTGGCAAATGCCAGAGGGGCTTCTATAAGGTGCCATAGAAAGCCATTAATTAGTGGGCTGCTTGGGGCTGTTTGGGCCTCTGTATGGGCTGATTGGGCCTCTGTGTACCTGAAATGCCAGGGCCTATTTTAATTCTTAGTGTAGACCTGTGTAGTATGCATGCATGCTTCCTGGTGATATGGCTATAAAATGTCAGTGGCTAGTTGATCCATGTTTAGTGAGCAAGTGCTGGTAAGCTGCCACTGCATTGGGCATCACCCCTAGGCTTAGTCTATGGAGCAGAGGGTTAAGTATCAAGCCACAGACAAGGAACTCATTTAAGGCCCACAGAATGCTAGGAGAAGTAGAGCACATGTTTAAGAGCTGTCCAACGAAACCTTTTTCTGCTGTATAGTGATAATCGCCTAATTACATTATTAATCATAGCACAACCTGCTCACACACAGAGCAGGGGAGATCCTTCTACATCCCAGGGCCAGCTGCTTGTCACAGATGTCTGTGGTTTTTCATACACAGGAAAGAAAGGTGAGAGTTGAGGGGTGTTCTCCCTGTGGTAAAAAAGAAGCCATTGTACTAGAGTGCATAAATAACATCCACGTGTAAAGCTCCTAAAGCTTGTGTGGATTTGCCAATATTTTAGTCTAGAGTTTCACTGAAGAAACGCAGCACAACTATATATAAATATATATTGATGTTAAAGCTGCACAGGTAGGATTATACAATTATCTGAATTCAGAGGCAGACCTCTTATTTACTTATCGACTTTAGGGCTTTGTCCAACAGGGTGTATGTAGCTTCTACCTGTAGCTGGCTAGATGCAGATTTCATTCAATAAATATGCTTTACACCCCTCACGCCACTTCGCCGGGCACAAATGCATTACGAATACACTAATTCAATAATATGCAAAGTTTCGTCCTTAGCGTCAAACAGTGGTGACCTTTTGGTAGCGTTACTTCAGCTGCATTGCATAATGAAAATTCACTAGTGATCTTGCGCTTAGGTACATTTGCATAGGGTGGGAAATTTTAAGTTGTATGGAATTACCACTTTTTATTACAAATGTCCAAGGAACCTTATCGGAACTAGGTGGGGGCAGGCCCTGGTGCGGGCCATGCAGCAGGCCCCCCCATGTCCATGTCTGATTCCAGCCAGCTGAAGCGGGCGCAAGACTGCCTAGGGAGCCCTGCAGGGGTGTGGCCCCTGGCCCTATGCACCCCCTGCTCCCCTGGTAGTTACGACCCTGACCTTAATCACGACAAGGGACTTAATATTATGCTCTACACATGAGACCACTGTAAAATCCTTGCTTTAGTGAATTTGCAGAGTAACAATAGTTCGCCAGAGCAAAGAGTTGCCTGGCAATAGAATGCGAAACAAACAATAGTGACAGTCTCTTACGGTGGCGAATTGATGCCTGTGTCTGTCCCTGCGGATGGTTAACGCTGGAGAATTGTTGCTAGCGTTAGCCACTTCATACTTTACTGAATCTGCCCCCAAGTGTTTGGTTCCAATATGTCTATAATAAACTCCAGTCATATACATACACTGACATTTTAGCTGCCTAGGGGTTTGATACATGCACTAAAAAACATGGCATGCTAGAGGAGAGAGTATTTATGTGCTGGTAAATAATCATGACTGTTAACATGAAAGTGTTTTACTAGTAATTTATCAGCTAACTTCCCAATTAAGTCTCTAAGTAATGTAATAGGAGTCTTAAAACTACAGCTCTCTATCTAAACTAGGACTCCCATTAACTGATTTGGCCTGCTGTTTAAAGGGTGCATTTTTAGTAACTAGTCATCAGGTTGCTAAATAAGTGCTGTGGTCAGCTCTGCAGTGTTTCTGGTCAGGCAGAAAGCTTTAATTGAGGTGGACAACCAGGTTTTCCAGTAAACAGACCAGCTGGGAAGTTTTTGGGAGAATATCCTTCGTATCATAGGGTTGTATACCCCAGGCTCTGCAGGCCAGATACAGGGCCAAAGATCTGCAGAAATGGTCATGTAGTGACTTAATAACCTAATAAAAGAAAACCTTAATCTTGAAAACCTTTGAATTATAATGACACAGAAAAGCTAATGAGTCAATAAAATGTGACATCATTAACATACAAGTACATAAACTCCCCGGCAAGCTCTTAATAACACCACTGTGATCTGCCCTGCTGTACAGATTGTTATTTTCTATACACAGAAATGGAATCGCTTTTTCCCATGACAAGATGATTTATTTTATTCACTTTTTGTTGATAAGGTTTGCTGCACTAACCATACACAGAGGCAAGCCATGAACCATATTTATGCAAACAGATATGCAATGCAGGAATGAAAGTCAGGCTGTGAGCAGAGCAAATCTCTACTGGCAAAGAATGAACTTGGGAGCCTCATAGTTATAGACAGACGTGTGAACTGAAACATGGACATTCTGGGGGGAAAAGTGTACTTGAGTTTGAAACTATTAAAAATGGTCACAGGTGAAGGTCACATAAATCATATTCACAGAAACCACCTCAATAACAAAAGATTATAACAAAAACCCATGTTTTGCCGAGTGAAAACTGCTACTTAACTCCTTTCATGCTCAGTTGATTCTGCTGTGTCTATAAAAGGGCCGTGGGCAATGTTATTTCCTTGAGTCCCATAGCCTCTGATGTTAATGATAGTCAGCCCTGTCATTAGCTAGAAATCTTCTGTGGTGGAGTGGAGGCAAACATGTCCCAAAACATTTAAAAATGCAAATTTCTGCCCATTTATTCTCTCACTAAGTTCCTTTGCAACTCTCAGCTTTGGCATCCTTCTCTCACTATTTGGCTGCTGCCTTTCTGTGTCGCTCCTACCTTCATTCCTACTACTCAGTTTCTGCCTGTCTTTCTCATTTCTTAATCATTACAATTTTCTCTTCTTCTCAATCCTTTATCCTGCCTACCTCCTCCATCATCTCTTGCCTCTGTTCTCACGCCTTGGCTCCTACCCCACTTTTCATTAAGCTCTGACGTCCTTTTGACTCATCATTGCTTGAATTTCTCTCCTTAGCTACTGTCTCCGTTTTTGGCTCTAGAAGTCAGTATTTTCTCTCTCTGAATTCAAGGAATTTGCCTTTTTTGCTTCATCCTTTTTCCTTGGATTTTACTCCTATTGGTTACATTTTCTTAGTTCCATTATTCTCTTTTCTGTTAAAAGATGCCTCCCTAATCTCAAATGAATCAAAACCATTTTCATACATGGACTCATTTTCTACCCAATATAATTAACTACTAATCTCCATCCTTAGCCATTGTCTCCCTCTTGTTTCACCTACAGGTGAAAACTGCATTTCCCTTGCATCCATAATAATAATGCATATATGTCTTCAACACAGAGAATGAAAAAGTATTTTTTTGTACAAGAGTGCCCTCCTTACTCTACATTGTGTCTAGTCACCTACAACAACCAGGTACGAGCAGCAAGGTGAAGCAGATATGATTTAAAGGTCCCCTTTTTAAAACCGAACAATTTATTGATTGCTATGGGTTCTCTCAGCTGGGCAAGTGTCTTACCTTTTTATTACATATAGGGGCATGCTTCCTGTGTAGAGGTTTCCCATGACTTAAGGCCCCCATACACGGGCCGATAAAAGCTGCTGACAGACCGTGTCAGCAGCTTATTGGCCTGTGTGTGAGGCCATCCGAAGGGCTTCCCCAATCAATATCTGGCCAAAAGTCGCCCAGAACTCGATTGGGCAGGTTAAAAAACCTAGTTTAATCGCAGGCACATCTCTGCGTGTATGCGGTCCCGCGATCTGACCACCCGTATCGCCTCTATTCTGATCCGACCGTTGGGCCCACGATCGGATCAGCCCGATATCGCCCACTTCAATGTGGGCATATCGGGGAGAGATCCGCTCGTTTGGCGATATCGCCAAATGAGCAGATCTCCTTGTCTATGGCCACCTTTAAACTTAGACTGTGGGTTTCTGTGGCACTTCAAGATGATGCTGTGGAAATGTTTCCTTTCTTACCTATGACCAACCAACCTGATAAAAATAACAGAACATTGGGGTTCTGTGAGGACTAGCCACTAAATGGCAATGTTGGCCCTTTCGTAACTCTGCAACTCCCACACCACTCAGGGCAATGCCGTTAATCCATAAATCAGATCAGAATATTATTTTCATGACTCCTGGGGAAAGAGCCTTCTTATGCAATTTGCTTTGCACAGAGCTGCTGAAATGCCAAATAATATTAGCATGGTAAAACCGGGAAGCTATTCCCCTGACATGCTGCTCCGGTCAGACAGGGATTAGCATGTTAAATATAAAGTGAATGTTTTGAGAAGGAGAGAGAGAGAGAGCGGTGTGTGTGCATAAACAGTGGATGTGACATTACCTGCATACTGATTTCTTGGTTTATGCATTAACCTAGTTCTATTTGTGCACTATTAGTATACCCTGCGTAATTCAAAAACACACATACATAATCTAACATGAGGTGCCTTTAAAAATACAGTATTATTAAGAATCTGCATACATGACTTATTTCTGCCCTGTGTATCCAAATTACTGGAAAGTAATCAGCAATGGCAAAAGCATGCATGTAGCACCTCAATGGTAGGTAATCTTCAGTAATTAGTTGGTGCCACTGTAATATAAAGGGATCTGCAATTTAAAAATGTTTGTAGTGACAGCTGTACATTCCCTCTAAAATGGCCATTTTCAGTAATCCAGACCTTCTATCTATCTCTTCAATGGAGACATGCAATTTGTCAGATGGAGTGTCACTATATTGTAATATACTTACATGATAACAACCAGACTTACTTTTAAGAATGAATTTCTAAATCTACCATTATATATTTCTCACGATTTATCAGGCCAGTTATATTGTGGAAGATATAATATCGGATGATGAAACATATAGGTATAATAAATCTATGCCAATATTAAAATTACGTCTTTCACTACAATTGTTTGATTAGCTGACACAAGCCAATTCTCATATGGTTGGATTATGTAGCTAAAAATCTAGACAATAGGATCATGTGTGATTAGGTTGCACATGTTAAGGGTTGCCTGGCCTAGTAAATGACCGGCCACGGAGGTGGTCACCATGGCTGTCAGCAGGGGAGCTTTCACATACAATGAAGGGGGTCCTCACCCCACGGCCATACACTTATGACAATGTATAAATTAATTCAGGTGGCCTTTTGATACTTAGATTACAAGGGCAGTATAATGTGACAGTTGGAATTGGATATTCTCACTGATGACTTGGCAACCCACAACAGTCTGACAGATAGGTGGCCTGGAGCAACTGTGCAGAATGAAAAATTACAAGACTAAGTGAAACTCAACAGGTCGCTCTCGGATTTATAGCTCTATAAAGCCCTAAAGGCTTGTGGCTGCTAAAAATCCCTGCCACTTCTGTCATATCACTGGCACCGGATTAACTTCAGACCTCCTCAATAGTTCCAAATTCAGTCGTCATAGAAACGGTGTCAACCGCTGCCTGCTTTCCCCAGCAAGAAATAACAGGAGGGGAGGGGAGGGATGGCGGAAGGTATAAAAGATGGAGGGAGGGTGGGGGGTTCAGCTCAGCAGACTAATTACTGCAGAAACAGCAGAGGATAGAGTGTGACAGAGCATTAACACAGTGTCCCTAAGCTCTTGAGACAATCACTATCACAAGAGGAAACCGGGGGTATTAGATTAGTTCAACACAATTCAAGCCTCGAATTAATGTTTTAAGTACGGAAATATTCACACATTGAAATATAACCTTCAAAAACGAATATATGTGTTCCTGTATACGTCCTAAAAATGCTGTACCTGGTAAATATAACTGATGTAAGGTCCACAAACCAGAAGAGAGAGATAGTATACCCCCTTGTTCCCAAATATAAGGTCATTCCCTCTGATCATTTTGTTACAGTTACCCATGGGTAGCGCAGATTTCCAGCAGGCGCCAAATCTCCTCTGCATGCCTTAAAAGTTGTAATTATTCTGCTCTGTTCATTATATACAGTATAATATGGCTGTCCAACTGGAGACACAGGGGCTGGTGCTCCCCTTCAAAGGATATTTATGACTCCCAGGGTGCCCAAGAGTTCCAACTTACAGTATTTCTATGTTATCAGGTACAGAACAAGTGGTATATAAGATAATGTACCTTTATCCAGAAGGATACTTTTCTTTATGTCTTCCCCTCACTACATGATATTTAAACAAATCATTTGCAGCTGAAACTAGTGGTTTATCTAAAAATACTATGGTCTAATTTGGATAAAATGTGTATATGAGAAGTTGCACTGTAAGATTTCATTTGAAGTAGGACTTTTTAAAGTAAATATCATCTTTTATTTTGTTGCCTTCACCTGAACTGAGCCTGTCAATTTAAAATGTTATAAATGCAGCAAGATGACTTATAATGTCAGATCTAAGAAGATATTTTGTGCTTTAGCATGTTAAAATAGGTTAGATGGGGGAATTCCTGCTTTATCTAAAGTTGATGTTTTTCACAGAAAAACATGTGCATAATTATTACCTACTGTAGATAAGAAAATAACCAAATCTCTGTAGAAAATCATATATAATTGCAAATTCAAAACAACAGAGACATAGGGGTTCACCCCGAAAAGTGGCAATCACTAGTACTTGAAATGTTGGCCATAGTACATGAACCAGTGGCAGATCCACTTGTCTGGTTGCTGACTGCTTCAATTTGCTGTTTCCCAAAATATTCTAAATGGA
>CM044437.1:55603588-55627564 GCA_024363595.1 Xenopus borealis
ATATGAATACACTAGTAAACCCTCAAAGTAATGCTGCTCAGAGTCCTCTGTCAAAAAACACCACATTTCTTTCCTTCTATTGTGTACAAATGGGCTTCTGTATCAGACTTACTGTTTTCAGCTTAAACCTCCAGGGCTTAGGCTTGAGCATGCTCAGTTTGTGCCTCTTCCCCTCCCTCCTCCCCTCCCTGCTGTAATCTGAGCCCAGAGCTATGAGTGAGTAGGTAGAGACTCAGGCAGGAAGTGATGTCAAACCAATCTAATATGGCAGCTGCTATCCTCAACAAACAATGTCTAGAGCTGTTTAACTCAGGTATGTAAAAGCATTCTTAAGTATCAATATAGTGTTCTAGCTTGCACTGTTGCGGCTAATATATTGGCAATAAACTGCCTTGGTCGCATTCCATCTCCTTTAAAAGAAAAACATTATTAAAAAGTTTTTTTCATTTTCTTTACTTTGCCCTTGTTGTCAGTTTGGTATTTAACCTCTTCTCTGACACACAAGTGATCAAAACAAATGTAAGTCAGTTATATTTAACATCTGAATTAGGAAATCCCTCCTGATTTGCTTTCGTCAAAGCACTAACGACGCACTGGCAAAAACAAAATCATTGTGATTTGCAGCATGGAAAATCATTTGTAGACATTCACTGAGATGTCACCTTTCCTCTTAACAGCATCTCTGAGAATCCCACAGGAATATGGGGCATGGTAGTGCAACAAGGCCCATGTGGGAGGCTATTTCAGTTTCCCAGCTAGCCTGAGATCCTTCAAATAACACATCACAGGAACCACAAACAGTCTCTCTCCACTCCTTCTATAGCACCGATCTGGCTGCCTAAATGACACAAAATGATAGTGAATGAAGTGCAATCTGAGCAGCAGGCTACCCATTCTGACTATTGAAAGGGGGAAATCAGACCTCGGGGAGTCGGTGTAGAATAAAAGGCTCAGAGAAAAAAAACAGAGCACTTTGAAACACAGCAGATCACAGCCACTCATTACTGTCTCCCTTTGCTCTTTTTGGGCCTTTTAAGACAGAGACTCACTCCTTTGAAAACGACCCCAGGTAGCTGTAAAAAGCAATCCCATGTGCCCTGTATGGGAGGTGTCGCTCTAAAGGCTGCAGTGCAATTTCAATCCCTGGGCAGTTGAAAGCCTGTATGCTGTATGGTCCCACGCAGCTGAATATGTACAGCCATTAAATAATAATGATAATCACACAGCTGATGGCAAAATGGGGTATCAGCGCCTGACAGAGATGGGAAATTCAAGAGATGTTGCTTTCTGTTAACCCATTTTCTTGCAGTTGATTTTGACTTTAGAATGCAAGTAGCCCTCCTAAGTCTAAAAGCCAAATTATCACATCTCTTCCAAGCAGTATGTATATCATATACCGTATAATATTGAGTATTTGATTTAAGTAAAAAGTGGGAAACATTGTGGGATGAAGCCACAGTCAACATTTAATCTTTAATATTGTATTTTACACAGCATTCAAGATGTTTTCATTATGTGAGGGATATGGTGCAGGCTAAAGTAATGCTGGAGATGCACACCATTCATACAAGCAGCACACGAGAGCCGTAGAAAACGAAATTTGATGGACAGGCTACTAAGTCTATGCCCCAGAAGTCTCCTGTGGACAATGACCTCTCACAATCTCCTTCCTTTTATTAACCAAATGGTGCCTTAGGCTCTATCATTGCCAAGCACCAGAACACTTGAAATCACTACATAAAATTAATACATATCTGAGTCAACAAACAGGTTTTGGAAACACTTTGATGTGCTAGGGACTGGCTGGATATCTATTGGCCAGGTTTGAGCAAGGCTTGCACAATGTGGTCTGCAGTGGTCCTATTGCATTAGGCATATCTGGGTGGGTAGCAAAAAGTTTTATATTACTTGTATAATCAGTAAAAAGACAGCATCCACACACACAGAAAAAACACTTGTAGAAATTGTAATCATTTTTGAATGAATTAACTTTTTTATTTTAGAATAAGGAGTGTGTGTGAAAAACGCCCTTTGACATTAATGTTTTCCGAATTTTTGGCCATTTCTAACATTTTCAGAGAAACTGGTCATCACTACCTGGGAGCTGTAGTTATAAATCTCTGAAGTGCATAAGATTTCCTGATGTAAACAATGCCTTGGCAGGAAAAATTGCCGAGATTGGAGCTGTATTAGGGACAATGGCAGTGGACCTGTTTTGCCGTCTAGCTGGCTCACACTGGGTTTCTGAGTGATCATCTCAAGCATCACTCCGCAAACACCTACTCATGTGTGACATGCATCTCAGCAGGGAGTGGGGACCTGTATGGCCTTGGAAAGGAGTAATTGGAGCGGCTGAAAGGGAAAGTATAACGTCTCTGAACTGGAAGAGTGGTGCTTCAAACTGTCAGACAATTTACTGCAACTATTTTCTTCTTTATTTTATTCCCGGTAGGAAGCCTTTATAGGCTACTCATGTGGGACGTGCTGAGCAAAAATGTAATGCAGCCCCAACTGTATACAACATGATAGTGGGTATGTGTCAGTATGTCACAAATTATTAGAAAAACATCCAAAAAACAAGAACATATGCCGAGTGATAATTCTGACTCTGGAATGAGGGTTTGTGGGTGTGTATGTGTCTGAGACAAATCTTAATGGGACAGTAGGCAATGCTAATTCCAAAAAGTATTTTTATCAACATATTGAAACTGTGCCAATTAGTGCCTCACTTGGCCCACTATAATTGCTAGGTATCCCAGCAGTCACAGGGACTGCTTCCTCTATTGTTTACTCCTGGCTAGGGAGCTCTGCAAGGTGGAAGGGCAAGATAAAGAAGGGCATTGGAAATTAGCACTTTGATGTGTACCTGTTTGCAGGTGGGGTGGGGGGGCATGGAATGATTAAAGTATATGCTTCTTCCGCATAGTAGCCTAATCCTTAGGTTGGGATACCAAAAGTCCAAGTCATAATTAATATATGAAATCATTTAAGAAATTTCTAAAAAAAAAATTTATATAAATTTGAAAAAGGTATTTTTATGGAATTCCTCTTTAATTCATAGCCTATATTTTTTTAGTGCATCAATATCTTCCCATTAGCTAACACCCATTACATTATTCAGGGCTGGAGCCAGGGGTGTGGATATATGTGGAATGACCTATTATTACAAGAAAGCTGCGGCCCTAATCTAAATAAATATCAATATATTATTCTGAGAAATCTAACCTGCAACCCTCCAGCTTCCTGGCCTATGCATCCCAGCAGCAATGTGGCTTGCTTTTCTGCCTCCCATGCAACTAGGGCGTATTTTTCATAAGAAATGGTGAATGAATTCAAAACACATTTGAATTCATCAAGTGCCAGAGGTGTTACTTGTCGCACTGTTGCTTTATGAACATGAGCTATATAGTCAGTACTGAAAATCCATGAATATTTTTCATATTTTTTCAGTTTCAAAAGAGATAATTTCTGTTATTCTTGAAGCAGCCACAGTTCCATCTGAACGGAGTTGTTTTTGCAGTGGAGTATAATGGTTTGCAGTGTAATGCATGGCAGCTCCTGCATTCTGTCTCACGTGTAACAGCTGTTAGTGAAACCTAATAGCATTCATTATAGCATTTTCAGCTCTGTGGCTGAAGCCCCTGAACATAGTGAGTACATGGTATATACACAAGGAGTTTAACCACACTGTCTGTCTCTAACAGACATTTCCGGAATAAGCTACCTGAAGACTAAAAGTGCAGCAAGGCCAACAAACCACGAAACGTCAAACAGAAACTCTTATCTGAAAGCACAGGATTCTTTTGTTGGTCAAGGCTTAACAAGGATGAACAGAGGTTGAAAAGCATGTGCTACCAATAGCTGATGGGTTTACGCCTCTAGACCTACTTTGACCTGAAGAAGAATACTGTGAGATAATAGGTGGTAGATGACCTGATGGAGGAACCTGTGACTGCCTAAAGTCTAAATATCTGCAGTTCCCAATTAAAACATTTGCAGGGATTGAAAGTATAAGATTGAATTAACCTGAAATATGTTATAACACAGTGAAGAAGTACAACACAGTTGAAGATTCCCTTGGGACTGGAAAGTTGTTTTTTTTTTCAACTAAAGAACCATGAGGCATTTGGAAGACCCCATAGAAGACATGTAAAATTGAAAGAAGCCTTTGTGGTATGACTTCTTAATTGACCTGATACAGGAACCTGTAATAATGAGGAATGCTATGAGGTTTGAAAGCTTGTAGTACCTAATGAAGAACACTGGGAGGTTTTAGGGCATGTCATTTCAACCATATGTTGGTGCACTAAAAGGTATAATTCTCCCTGTTCTATGGCTCGAATTTGACACAGTCAGGGTGCATCACATGCTGATGATCATCACGTCGACTTGTGCTCAAAACAACTCGTATGCAGGGACAGGCTACTCTTCAAGAACAAAGCATATTATTAATTTCAAATTAACAGGAAACCGAGGCACATTCTAAATACAACTTGGCTGCATAACATAACATAAGCAAATTCAGTATACGTTAGAAAGTCAGCAGGCATGGCTCTGAATCAGAACTGACATCCCTATGCTATACTGCCAACATTGGTATAAGATAAGTTGGATTAATACACAGTTTATAAAGTCAGAAGCAACATTGACAGTGAATGAAGCCAATATATTCTAATTTGTTTGCCAATGCCTTTTCTTTTACTTTCTTTACACTGTATGGACACAAAATGAGCTCAGGAGTAGACTAGCTAGGTAAAATTGCAGTGCTCTTACTCAAATCAGTTCCATTAGCTCCATTATTTGCACTAATTATATTTACTACCCCACTAGGATAGGTGAGTTTTCTATAGACTTTATCATTCAGTTCTCTTATAGCATTAGATTGTACAGCTTTATGTTTTACATGGATGGTGCATGGTTGGGGTACAAGGATAGTTGGTCTTGTTTTTTTTTCTATGTATGTATATTGCATCATATGTTTAAAGAAAGGTGCAGTATCCCCACAAAGAGTACTTCTTAAAGTCACTGTGAAGGTTTTCTTGATGTTCTCACTCTACAAGTTGAGAGTGAATAACCCAGTGGACAAAGTCATTATGTAAATCAGATAGTATGAACATATTTATGTAGAACGTTAATAAGTAATAATGTGGAAATCATACAGAGCAGTAGCAAAGGTTATAAATATGTTTCAGGCTCATAAAATTACAGTTCTTGTGTAGTCTCTTTTAATAATACTGTCATTAACCAATTATGTTGCTGACCCGATCATACAGTACATGGAACCCACACGCAAACATACATGCAGGTTGAGGCACACTGTAAGGCGCACAGAAATTAAATAATGAGCAGAATTTGTGCTGCTGTCAGTGTCGGAGAGGGGAAATGGTCACTGACTGGGTCAGCCTATCCAGATTGCGTCCAAGAAACATCATGCCACCGCAGCAAATGTCACAGCCACTGCTGAGGGTTTAAGCACATGCTATCAAACACCTCCCAGCATTCAGTGCATTAAGGGGGAAGCTGAAAATCTTAATGAATAAAACAAAAGGCAGACTTCCAGCATCCTCCGCACCAGGGCTCTCTGATTCTGGAGCAGAGTTTGCTCAGCCATGAAAACAACATTAGGCATTGGCTGAAAAAGTAACATCACACCTCTGGCTCGCTAATTCACCTTGCCTTCCTTAAGTGCCTCTGACTATTGATGTTAAATAAAACAAGGATCAGCACTTAACAGCAGACAAAGAAAGGACATGCAACACCAAATGGTTTTAAAGCAGCCGGAGGTCTCAGATTGCAATGAATTGCTAGACTTGATGGGTGTCAGAGGTGTCTGCAATGTACTGCACTTGTTAGGGTAAAGAGTCAGCCAAACAGGGCTCACTCAATATTATTGCTACTATGGGAAATATCTATACGCTACTGTTCCAACTTGGCAACAGCTAAAAAGGCAAAAATGTGAATGTACAGCAAGTTCTTACCTGGTAAGTAGTACAGGGGTGGCTTTAGTCCAAACATGACTGCTTTTGCTTTCCTAAGAATTAACACAAAATGCTTAGAGTCCCATAACGCTCAGAGTGGTGGTCGGAAGCGGAGTTCGAAGTAGAGTGGTGGGGGTTAATTGGAGCAGATTGACTCTGGGTGTGCTGCACAAGCTGAGTAATACAGCTCAGCACACTCCTCTCGTTGGTGTCCTTCCGTGTTTTCAGCTTCCAGCCCAGAAATGCAAATAATTACAAAAATGGGAGAGGAAAAAAGTGGGGAGGGACAGTGGGTGTGTGTTCAGAGCGTCTCTTCAAAGAATCAGTGGCTTAGTGATCTACTCTGTCATCCAAACAACTCACCCCCCAGCTCTTCATTCACTAATTTGAATGTCAAGGGCGAGGGTCAATAGATGTTTCCAACAGAGCAAGAGAAGGAAATAAAAGGGGGTGGGGTTGTTACTTGGCAGTAATGTGTTGTTTTTGGCAACCATTTGCATATAAATATAGCGAGCTTAAGATTACGTGCAATATATATATATATATATATATATATATATATAGTATGTAAAGCTGCAATGGTACAGCAAATCATACAGTAACATAAAACAAAGCACTCACAGGCCCTCTTCTAAACAGAAAAAAAAAGATATTATTATTCAACCAACATTTCACCTCCTCCTCTGGCCCTCTAAGACCTTTCTTGTGATCTTAAGCAAGGACTCGGACACAGTTGAATTCATCTGTTCTTGGAAAATATCTGTGAATTATGCTCATTATTTTACTCATATATAATTATTTATATATAATACTCAATAATATACATTATTAGGCCATAGGGTTAAGGATTGGCATCTGCATAGAAAACGCAAATGGAGAAAAGCAGACACACTCCTGCTTACAAGTGCATTGACAGGCCCATTGTTAACCTGTGTGCAAACATACAGAGCAGATTTTGGAATGAAACCGTGAAAGTATGCATTTTCATGATGAAATCCACTCTTTGTGTCTACGCACTGTCTGATGTTGTGCACTTGTAGGAGGAAGTGGATGAGTACTCATAGTCATTTCTCCACTTGCACAAAAAGACAACTATCAGCCCTGTGTGCCACTAGCCCTAACAATACAAACATCTGCACAAGTTGAAAAAATATATTATTAACATTTATTTATATAGCGCCAAAATATTTAGCAGTGCTGTATGTATAAAATATCAGTTTTAAAGTATTGGAAAGGGTAATCTCAGCCCCCTAAGGGCAAAGACATACATGGCGTTTATCTGGTGTTAAGCACCCCCAAGTGATACCCACATTGGTGCTGTGTCCCGGGGCTCTTCTCAGTGAGCTCCACAGAGGGATCATGTCAGTAACGGAACTAGGTGGGGACAGGTCCTGGTTCAGGCCGTGCAGCCAGGACCCCCCACCCTTGCCGAATTTGTTTGCCGCTGCAGCGGGCACAAGACTGCTAGGGGGCCCTGCAGGGATGCCCAATTGCACCCCCCTGCTGCCCCGGAATTTACGCCACTGGATCCTGTTCCTTTGCTTTTTTCTTTCTTCAAAATCCCAGGGCCGACGCATGCACAGTAAAGTGAAACAACTTTTTTGATAAAGTTCTGCTTTTCCCTCATCTGCATATGTGCACCAGGATGAAGATTGCTCCATGGTCTCATGGAGAAGAGCCCACTGGCTGGTGCAGTTTTCTTCTAATAGGAGCACCGTCCCAGGGTAGTGAATACAATCACTGGTGCCTAACTTTTTTTGGCACAACCCCCCTCAGAGACTATTGCCTTTCCATCTCCTTTAGAAGCATTAAGAAAAACAAAATAAACAAAATATATATATATATATATATATATATATATATACATACAGTGCAAAGAGAATAAAAGCACTCACAGTTTAATTCAGTGTTTTACTTAGATATTTCAGAGAAAAAAATAAAGGTCACTGTATCTGCCCAAAACATTTACATAATCCAACACTAGATCAGCGAGCCCTGTTTCACCTTTTAAAATTCAAGTGTATATCTATATACATTTTTCTTGAGAGTTGTGTGCATCTGTATGCGTGTCTCATTTTTAACTGATGTAGCAGAGCCAGATATACGAGTATAATAGGGAAGATTAAGCTTCCTTCTGCCCTGAGGTTTGGGGCTGTTGGGTTGTTTAGCACACCCTGCCACAGACTAGAGAGATGAAGAGTAACAGGAGGAAGGGATTGAAAGAGAAAAGACACAAGCTCCCCCAGGCTACAATAACAGAGGATTGGAATAGGAACAGGGGTGGTGGAGGGAGAGAGATGGAAAAGAGTGGTTTCCCTCCCTCCATCAATTTTCATGCAAGAATCATTATTGGCAAGTTGGGATTCTGGCTGCCTGACAGGAGATCTGTCTGAATGAATAAGAATGAGGGAGACTGGTATACACCATACATCAGCTATCTATATTAGGCAATTAGCCCAACCCTGTGTGTGAGGGGCCTCGGGAGGAAGAATACCTTACCTTTGTGTGACAAAATATATAGCCCTAGCCAGCCAATGTGCCTTGCAAACGCAATCAAAAGAAGATTGCTAGGTAAGCTTCTTTCCAGCTTTAGGATTTCGCAAAAAATCATACAGTCTGCAGAGTTGAAACCAGAGAGAACTGAGAGTCTTCATTTTCAAATTAACTGTATTTAACATAAAACAAATATATCCTGAGTGAGCAAATATTAGGGATGCACCGAATCCAGAATTCGGTTCGGGATTCGGCCAGGATTCGGCCTTTATCAGCAGGATTTGGATTCGGCCGAATCCTTCTGCCTGGCCGAACCGAATCCGAATCCTAATTTGGCCAGGGAGCTAAATCACGTGACTTTTTGGCACAAAACAAGGAAGTAAAAAATGTTTTCCCCTTCCCACCCATAATTTGCATATGCAAATTAGGGTTCGGATTCGGTTCGGTATTCGGCCAAATCTTTCGGGAAGGATTCGGGGGTTCGGCCGAATCCAAAATAGTGGATTCGGTGCATCCCTAGTAAATATAGCATTACTAAGTATGTGGGGCTTGCACAACCCAGACATTTTCAGGCACCTTCACCTAAAGATTTTGTAACAAGAGGCCTTTCTCTACCTACAAAGACGTAGCCAAACAGTGCCCATCTGCCCTGTGGTCTGTGCAGATTTTGGTCTGAAAATGAACATGTATGTTTCAGGCTAAAATCCACAATCCACCCACTGACACCGGAAAAACCACTTACTACATGAGGCGCAGGGAGATTAAAGTGATAATGATACTCTGGGTCTGAGGTGCGTGTTGACATTATCAAAGTATCCCCATTTTAAATAGCTAGTTAAAAGAGAAGGAAAGGCTTAAATCAAGTAAGGTTTATCAGAAAGGTCTGTACAAATACACCAGCAAAGTAACTTTGCATAACTTTCTTTCTATTGTGTACACATGGGTTTCTGTATGAGACATCCTGTTTGCAGCTTAAACCTCCAGGGCTAGCCTAGCGCTTGAGCATGCTCAGTTTGATCCTCTCTCCCTTTTCCCCCTCCCTGCTGTAATCGGAGCCCAGAGCTATGAGTGAGCAGGGAGAGACTCAGGCAAGAAGTGATGTCACAACAAGCTAATATGGCATCTGCTATCCTAAACAGAGAGTGTCTAGAGCTGTTTACTCAGGTATGGAAAAGCATTCTAAAGAATTAATATAGTGTTATAGCTTGCACCATTGCGGCTAATCTATTGTCAATAAACTGCTTCATAGCTTGCATTCTCCTGTATAGGAGAAGGAAAGGCTGGAGACACTTGGGGGTGCCAAACGTTAGGCACCCCAAGTGATTGTAGCAACTTACAAACAACCCAGGGCCGTTGCTCCTATCTGCACCGCCCTGGGTTATTGGAGTGAGCACCACAGAGAGATCTACTTCCATCTTTGCGCAGCTGCGCATTAGAATGAAAAGCCGAATTTTTTTTGTTCAAATGCGCATGAGTCGGTCCGGGGAAAACGAAGACTGTGCGAAAACAGATGTAGATCTCTCTGTGGTGCTCACTCCTATAACCTGGGGACGTTTTTGTAAGTTGCTACAGTCACTTGGGGGTGCACCCCCACGTGTCTCCAGCCTCTCCTTCTCCTTTAAAGCCAGTAGGGCAGTTGCCACATACCTCAACTCTACACCATAAAAAGATTGGGCACATTACAGTAGCAATGTAGAAACCATTGTATAATGTTAGGAAGCATTTTATTTGCAAAACTAAAACACAGACTTTCCTGTTCCTGCCCTCTTTACTAAAGAATTGTAAAATGGTTTGTGGCTAAATATACAGTGGTGTGAAAAACTATTTGCCCCCTTCCTGATTTCTTATTCTTTTGCATGTTTGTCACACTTAAATGTTTCTGCTCATCAAAAACCGTTAACTATTAGTCAAAGATAACATAATTGAACACAAAATGCAGTTTTTAAATGAAGGTTTACGTTATTAAGGGAGAAAAAAAACTCCAAATCTACATGGGCCTGCGTGAAAAAGTGATTGCCCCCCTTGTTAAAAAATAACTGAGAACAAAAGTAATTGAGATCTATGTCTGGTAAAGGTTATAAAGCCATTTCTAAAGCTTTGGGACTCCAGCGAACCACAGTGAGAGCCATTATCCACAAATGGCAAAAACATGGAACAGTGGTGAACCTTCCCAGGAGTGGCCGGCCAACCAAAATTACCCCAAGAGCGCAGAGACAACTCATCTGAGAGGCCACAAAAGACCCCAGGACAACATCTAAAGAACTGCAGGCCTCACTTGCCTCAATTAAGGTCAGTGTTCACGACTCCACCATAAGAAAGAGACTGGGCAAAAACGGCCTGCATGGCAGATTTCAAAGGCGCAAACCACTTTTAAGCAAAAAGAACATTAAGGCTCGTCTCAATTCTGCTAAAAAACATCTCAATGATTGCTAAGACTTTTGGGAAAATACCTTGTGGACCGACGAGACAAAAGTTGAACTTTTTGGAAGGTGCGCGTCCCGTTACATCTGGCGTAAAAGTAACACAGCATTTCAGAAAAAGTACATCATACCAACAGTAAAATATGGTGGTGGTAGTGTGATGGTCTGGGGTCAGGCCCGGACTGGCCATTTGTGGGTTAGGGCAAATGCCAGAGGGGCTGCTATAAGGTCCCATAGAAAGTCAGTGTTTAGTGGGCTGGTGGGGGCTGTTTGGGCCTCTATGTGGGCTGAGGGGCCTCTTGTGTACCTGAAATGCCAGGGCCTATTTTAATTCTCAGTCCAGTCCTGTCTGGGGTTGTTTTGCTGCTTCAGGACCTGGAAGGCTTGCTGTGATAGATGGAACCATGAATTCTACTGTCTACCAAAAAATCCTGAAGGAGAATGTCCGGCCATCTGTTGGTCAACTCAAGCTGAAGCGATCTTGGGTGCTGCAGCAGAACAATGACCCAAAACACACCAGCAAATCCACCTCTGAATGGCTGAAGAAAAACAAAATGAAGACTTTGGAGTGGCCTAGTCAAAGTCCTGACCTGAATCCTATTGAGATGTTGTGGCATGACCTTAAAAAGGCGGTTCATGCTAGAAAACCCTCAAATAAAGCTGAATTACAACAATTCTGCAAAGATGAGTGGGCCAAAATTCCTCCAGAGCGCTGTAAAAGACTCGTTGCAAGTTATCGCAAACGCTTGATTGCAGTTATTGCTGCTAAGGGTGGCCCAACCAATTATTAGGTTCAGGGGGCAATTACTTTTTCACACAGGTTTGGATTTTTTTTCTCCCTAAATAATAAAAACCCTCAGTTAAAAACTGCATTTTGTGTTTACTTGTGTTTACTTGTGTTATCTTTGACTAATAGTTAAATGTGTTTGATGATCAGAAACATTTTGTGTGACAAACATGCAAAAGAATAAGAAATCAGGAAGGGGGCAAATAGTTTTTCACACCACTGTAGATGAATAGGTAGAGGTAGGTGGCCCTTCCAAGCTAGTAGGGGTTATTTACTAAAACTCTAATGAATCTAATATTTTCATCAAAACAAAGTTGAACTCCCATCCATGAACTGAACTCATTTATCAATAATTCTTCATGAAAAAGTCAGAGAGAAAAGAACGTTGCAACAAATTTGTATGCCCAGTGCTATGAAAATTGGAGAATTTTCGATTTTAGATTTTTAAAAGTTTTGGGTATAATAAATCTCTAAAAATTTAAGTTTTCACCTTTTAAAAACTCGACTAGAAATATTTGAGGTTTAAATGGGACCCATAGTCTTTGAGCTTTCTCACTATTGAAGCCACGTGTTCTATGAGAAAGGGTACACTTTTTGTCCTCATTTGTTGGTGTTTTTGGTCATTAAATCTTTAGACTGAAGGTACATTAGCGGCTTTGTAGTTTGCAAATCCCCAGTATTGGCTCTTTCAGTTGCATTACGGAGGAAAATGTTACAGAGAATAGTGAAGCTTTGATAGTTACATAAAGGCATATTTTTATAAACCTGAGAGATAAGCAGATTTTAGAAGGCCAGGGGAAGCAGTTTGTGCTTCATTTTATTTTAAACAGTCTGCACTTTTACTATTCAAGTGTTTATGCTTATGTCTTCTGAAACATACGGGTAATTTTCATTTGCTCATTTGTTCTCCAGATGCTGGGGTACTGGAATACTATAATAATGCTAACATATTCAATAGGGCTCTACCCTATGCATCATGGAGATAACTCCATGCCCCAGCAGAGCTTACAATCCAACTCCCTATTACATTTACTCTATGGTCAATATTATACAGGATATTTCTGTGTAGACAGAAACAAACTATCTCCACTTTTAATGCCCCATGGGTTACATCCTAACTCTTTCCTGGAATATCCCATACCATAACCCCTAGTATGGTACAACATGTATTAATAACCAGGGGCTAGGTCCATTGATTCTCTCAGTTGTGCTTAGCTGATAATTGAGTGTTTAACCCAAAAGACAATGACTTATAAAAAGTTCAGATGACATTTTCCTTTTCTGTGTCTGTGTGCCACTGAGAAAGGTATTTACTTTTTTGGATAACTTTTCTTTGGAAGCTTAATCAGAAGTACTGCAATAACAATTAAAAAAATGTCTCAAAGTGTTTATTTTCATCCTGTTTGGCAGTTTCGCTTTTGTGTTTACTTAAATGTGCTTGTGAAGGCATGGCTAGTGTAAGAGCAACTCGTTTCACACCCCAAGATGAAGAAGTGAGTTGAGAACCACATCCGACACTATTCTGTCCATGACTACAGACCATTAAATTTCAGTTTCCTTATCAGCCTAAGTGGCTTCCCTATATGTTAAATGCCTTGACTTGAATACAAAAGAACAAAGAAAATCCACATATGTAAAAACCTCAGGCTCTAGTTGGTCATAGTTTGTTAAATACTAAGGCAAGTTTATTTATTCCATAACACCCTCCACGTTGTAAACTGGTCTCATTGAAAAGCAGCCGTGTTTAGGGTAGGGACAGACAGGGAGATTCGGGGAGATTGTCACCTGCTAAAAACGCCAGGCGACAGAATCTCCCCGAATCTCCCTGTCTGTCCCTACCCTTAATGTGAAAGTCTTAAGGTGGCCATTGGGGTTTAACAGATTTTTAACAGATCGTTTTGTCATTGTAGGACCTGAAACAATTGTTTAAATGCACGAATTGTCCATCAACAAAAAAACACCATTTCAAGCGATATTATCTAGTTGAAGCTAGGAAACTGCCAGTAGCTGCCTGATTTGCCCTGCAAAAATTTGGACAATGGATACATTTCACTGTGAACTATGAAAAATGTCTAACCTGACCAATTGATTTTCTGGCAGATGTCAGATGAAAATCATTAGATGCAGGATTGTTTGATGCAGAATAACCTCATGATTATTTAACAGGTTTGTGGGATGCATGAAAATTTGTCAAAAAAAGCTTAACATCTATGGCCACCTAAATTCACAACTCCAACTCTGTGGCCAAAGCAGGCAGACAAAAGAGATTAAGAATTTTTCATGAAGCCTGCAATGAATCATGGCATATGTAGTGCCATCATTTATTCAGCATGATTCTCTGGTTTCCCCCCTAACTACAGACCTGAAACAATTAAGGTTTTTGGAATGCTTAATTACAGACGAAGTGAAATTAAATCCAGCAATTTCAGTTTTACTGCCTGTATTACATACAGTATGATGTGACAAGTTGCACATCAAAATACTGCAACACCGCATATACATGTTGGTGACCTCTGCTGGTGATACATCAGCTGACTCAACAGTCAGAAAAATTCCATATATAAACTTTCAGAGATTTTAATAGCTTCAATATATAAACCCAAATAGACTAACTCACAAAAATAGCCATATTTTGCAGTAACAACAGTAGAACACACTCTGGGCATTTTAAGAAAATATTTCAACACTGCCACACAAGAGCCAACAAATGAGCTGCACTAGATGACAGTTAAGGCTGGACCTTTCTATCCAATTCATCCCAAATCAGCTAATTGGGGTTAAGGTTATCACTTTTAGCTTTCCTTCATCTTCTATCTGCTTTAAAGAGTGCTGACAGAGCTGGGAAGTATGCTTGGGATCATTATTCTGTTGCATCACAAGGCCTGTCTAATAAGTCTCATCAAAGAGCTAGCACAGTATTCTTCAGCATCAAAAACAAAAGAAACATTATGGTATTGGTGTAGAAAAAGCCTAGTGTGCCCCAACTACCTCCTTATGCTTATCTGTTGTCATTTTCTCACCTGGTCCACAACAAGGGTTGCCACCTTTTCCTGAAAAAAATACTGGCCTTCCTATATATTCATCTTTTTTCCCTATTAATAACATTGGGATCAACCATAATTTTTACTGGCCAGGCCAGTAAAATATGGGCCAGGTGGCAACCCTAGGTGCTGTCCTAGGCACTGGACCAGTGACCAGCTCATGTGCATATGGTCTTACTGTACAGAGTACTCACCAATCACAGAAGAGCCAGGTAACAAAATACCTCCCCATCAGCTCTGTGGCAAGTACCCAGTGACAGGCTGGGGGATTTGTTTTCTGTACACTTTTTAATTTACTATATATGCCCACATCAAGTTGCCCCTTAAAGGAAAATGATACCCCCAAAATGAATACTCACACAACAGAATAAACTTTTTTTGAATAAACTATTACTGAATATTACCACTTCCGTTGGTGTCTGCTTGGAGGAGGTAAGTCCACTACTACCTCCTCTGAATTACCCATTGGGTTTTTAAGTGTTTTTAGCTAATTTTATCCTTTTGGCGCCTCTGTTTTGTCTTATTACTATATCGAGTCCACCCCGAGTCGAGGGGTGTCATCCCCTTTTTCTTCCTTCTACAGAGAGCGACTTCTTATTCCTGAGTGGGGTCAGGATAATCTCCCCACCTGCCTATACAGTGGTTGCCTATTGGTAACCCTGGTTTGTGAGTATTAATTTGTGTACTCTACCATTACTCCTTGTAAAAACATATTACACTATTGGGGCTCTTGGTGTTCCTTTTTGTCTTCACACAACAGATAATTTATATCAAATTAAGTGGCATATTAAAGAATCTTATCAAACTGGAATATATATTTAAGTAAATATTGCCCTTGCCTTGAACCACCATTTCGTGATGGTCTGTGTGCTGCCTCAGAGATCACCTGACCAGAAATATTTCAACTCTAACTGTAACAGGAAATAGCAGCATGTTGCCCTTCCCACATAGATTGTAAGCTACACTGGGCAAGGTCTTCATTCATTTTTCCTGAGTCTCTTAAAATGTTCTTTCTTATATTTGTTGCTACATAGATTTTTCTATCTTTAAGTGCAATATTTGTCGCCTCCTTTGTGCTATTGTTGTATTGTAAAAATGTACATCACTGTATATTTATAACACAGTAGAATGTAAATAAAGATATATAATACATACCTTTTCAAAGTCCCTTCTATTTCTTTTTTTAAAGGTTTTCTAAAATGTAAATTATATAAATTAGACACATTAGTTAGGTTAGTGTTGGTGGAGGGGCTGGTGATGTCGGGGGCAGGCCAGTTAATTGGGAGGCGGGGCAGATATCAGGGGCAGACTGATGATGTAGCAATCAGTGATTGACTGATTGCCCTGTAGTCACTTCTAAGTCCCGTCCGGAGTCCCTAATTTGGAAATTCGGATAAACACTTTTCACCCGGACAGCCCTTCCAAAAACCAGGCTTTCCGGGTAAAATTCGGACATGTGGCAAACCTAATTGCTCAGCAGCTGTAGACACTTCAGTCCCTACAGTCCCTCCAGATTTACAAGTCTCTCTTACAGCTGCTAAGAAAGTAACATATTAAATTAAAACTAACCCCCCCCCGTACCAAAAGTCACCCTAAAATGCCTGTCCTTGCCCCCTCCCCTTTCCGCACTGTGCATTAGTAAAAAAAAAAACAACCCCTTAAAAAAATTCTGACCCTAAAAAGCAGCATTTTAGGGTAAGATTTATTTTAAGGGGTTTGCTTTTTGATTAATGCACAGTGCGTACAGGGAAAGGGGGCAATGGCAGGCAGTGCACCAATCATGGAAAATTTGTTTCCCCACCAGAGGGTTCCAATTGAGGACACAATAGTATTTCAGCCAAGAAAGGCTCCTAGGGAGCAATATGCTGCCCATACCGACAGAGATGTCACATGAGAGAGCCGGGACTCACCACAGTATTCATCCTACAATGGCTGCCAGCACCCGGAGCTCTCCCACAATATTTGAGTCATACTAATTGAAAATCAGTTTTATAGAGTTACACTGTCACCAGAATTCCAACATGCCAGAACTTTTACACTGAAACTAAAGTGTCAAGCTCTTTGCCAATAAAACCAGGCATCGTACAGAGAAAAGGGTTGGATCTGTTGTGGGCTGGGCTTAAGTTGGCAACTGTGCCTATAGACCGAGGATGAAGAGACTTCGTTTCTTGCAAAAACACTTCTTATGAGTAATACCCTATACACAAATATAATAAGCTACAATGATATTTCTCCCTCCTTTTTGTGTTTTATGTACTAAACATTAATCTATCTGATGAAATTCTTATTCCAATGCAATTATGATACAGCCAGTTTCTAACACGTAGTGAAAATGTTTCTCAGACAGATTCTCAGCCCCTCCCAGTGATACTCGTATGAGGAAACAAACAATATTTATAACCACAAATCCACCCCCACACTGCTGCTTACTTGACTGGATATTCAAGGAGATGCCAATGTCATCATTATTATCATCAACCTCTTAAAGAAAATGGTAAAAACATACATTTAGGTTCTTTGATAATGAGATTTGTACCACATGGAATTCAAGGCCCAGTATGCCTTAACCTAACAAAGGTACAGTACTGCTTATTTATCTGTGTCAGGAGTCTAAGTAAAAGAACCTTTGCGTCTGCTTTCAAATAGTGCAGTGTCTTTCTGTCTTGGTCAGCTTGATGTTTTCTCCATCTGGCCACCCATGTGCAAGGCCAAATCAGCCAGTCCTCACATTATGAGATTCCATACACTGCATGATAGATATCTGTCCAATCTTCAGCTATATGTCTGTCAGCTTTAGCTTCAGCTAGATGTCTATCAGGATGGTAGTCGGAAAGGCCCCATACACATGCCAATAAGCTGCCAACTTGGTCTGAAGGGACCAGTTTATATTGGGCCAGCTAAACTTACTTACTACAAAACAGTAGTCTATTTCTTAAAAAATAACACACAATTCCATATTACAGAGCTGTCCACAGAATTAAAACAGAAAAGCTCCCAATTTGCCCACAAGCTCAGTTTTACAACTTTGCCGTAAATTAGTGATTCCCATTTGGGAAGAGGAACATGTGCCCCCATTTGGGAAGAAGAAGAAGACGATTGCTGTGTCTCTGGGCTTGTGTGCTTTTTGAAAGGCACCAGACTAGGGTAATAAAACAAGTAATGTCACTAGGAGCTGCTTAATATCTTGGCACCCCCCACCTGTAATTTTACCTTTCCCTGTCATTCACAATGCGTAATTAAATAATACTGGAAAGTTTCCCCTTCAGCTACTTTTAAATGTCAATTTTAGAGCTTCCATACAACTATTTCCCATATGCCCTTGTTCCATTGCTGCATTCTTTAGCTTCTTCCCCATGGAATATGCCATCCTTATTCTTTTCAAGCTAATTTGCCAACCCAACAACACATTTGCCTTGCACTTCTTTTAATGCCTTTCCTTTTCATTATTCATATACATCTCAAATCCAAAATACCTGGATCCCTCTCAGCCCCTAGCAAAATAATAATTGAAGGGGAGTTTTGGATGCAAATATCTGTTTTTGTACTCACAATGCAATACTCACAATGTTTTGCTCACCCTATTTGCACCTATGGGCAGATTTGTGCCTGTTTAGGTGGGAACCACACCTGCACTTGAGGCTATTGGTATAACAAAATATTCAACCACAGAAGCAGCAATGAATTTATTTGATTATTTGAATGCATAAACTGCCACAAACACAAATGACCATATCTGCCTTTAAGATAAGATGTTCTTGGGTCTATAAAACTGAAAATAGTTGAGCAAAATAGAAAAAAGAGCTATACAGTAGTTATTAGCATGGCTCTATTCCTTCACTTGAAATTTCAACTGCATGCTCATTAGATGCCTAAAGGAGCAGGTAAGGAGGAGAAATGTGTTGGCACGTAATCATTTCATGTCTAGAAGAGCTTTGAAAAAAACCTTTCTCCCTCTCCTTTAACATGCTCCCCGCATCTGCCCTTTAAAATCAAGTATCAATCCCCTAGCAACAGCCACACAAAGTAAACAGATTGGAGTCCCGCCTCTTCCCCCCCACATCCTGGCCAGGACTGGTCTGTAATTACAGGTTTATTGCCTGTACGGCTGATGTGTAATGACATGTTTGCAAATTAATTTTTACAGCTCCTGCCATTATCATATACAGTAGAGGAGGTCTGACCATTAATTACCTCGGTTGCACATTTAATCCTGGGGAATTAAGAAGGGCTGTAAAAAGAATGCCATCAGGAAGCAGATACAAAGAATGTACTAATCGCAAATCTGCAGTCAGGAAATAAGTGTTTGGCTTTCTGTGGAATTAACTCTTTGCTAGGCTGTGACGCAGGGAATTTTACCACAACAGGCGACGTTCAGCCCTGCAGAAGTTGTTACTGACATGTTACTGGCAGTATGTGGATACCTTCACCATTTGTGGGATCATGTTAATTACAGACTTATTCTTATTAGCCTGCTTATAGTCCAGACAAGCCTTGCAGCTACTGATCGCGAGAGCCGAAATTACACGTAAATCCTACTTTTGAAAGCATATGAAAAATGACGTTGCGCTCAACCCACCGTACAACTTAAACGTATGCTGGGTACTTGTCCAGGAGGAAACCCCTCCCTTCCAACATGGCAAATATATCAATAGAGAAATATCCAGAAGCACACCAATAATTTAAGCAGTGCCAAAGGTAATTTATTCACCCCATAGTCATATCCAACAAGGGTAGCATTTGGACCTCTTGATAAAGGGCCCTAGGGCAAGTGTCCCAGGCCGGACCTTTTGACAGCTCCAAAGCCGTGCCGCTGCTTGCGAAGTCCCGAACAGACAAAGTCCTGAAGCGGCGGAAAGACCCAAAGTCACGAAAGGAGCCGACACTGAAGTCCTAAAGCGGCGAAAAGAAACAAAGTCACGAAAGGAGCTGACACTGAAGTGCTGAAGTGGCGAAAAGAAACTAAGTCACGAAATGTTTTATTTTAATACTCTACAGGCCCCTGCCACCAATTTTTTAAAAAAAATATTTTATGGGGTCCAAATTTTTTTTTACTTGTAAGGGGGCCCTGGCACCAAGGTTTTTGTTTGTTTTTTTTAAATATTTTTGGGGCCCCAATTTTTTTAACTTGCAAGGGGGCCCTGGTACCAAGGTTTTTTAAAAAAATGTTTATGGGAGGACCTGGCACCAATGTTTTTGTTCTAACTTATAGGGGGGCCCTGGTCACCAGTTATTCTTTTTAAAATGCAGGAGGGCCCTTATGGGGGGGGGGCCCTGACCATCAATAGCTTTTTATAACTTGTGTCAGGTACCAGAGAGTGAATGGAAGCATACCTCCTAATATTTGAAAAATAAAAAAGGGACAACATTTTTGACCAACCCCATTTTATGGCCACAGTCCCTAAATACCACATCCATTTTACAAAATTTGGCAGGTTATGGAAAGAACACATTTCTGGGTTAGGGTCAGATTTTACTAATGAAGATGAATCGCCCTTTAAAGGAGAATTCAACCCCTCCGGCACTAAACCCCTGTTGCCAGAGTTTAACAGCAGTTAAAATGCCTAAGTCAGTCTTAGTCCACATTAAAATAGTCTCTTTTACCCCTCGCCTACCACTGATATAGATGGCATTGGCAGTTGCTGACGCTTGCTTTGTAAACAAACTCTTACAAATCAGTGGTTACGGAAGAATTCTAAAGCGATTTGATAGTTGTAGCCAAGTTGCTCATGTAATTGTACCATAATAGTAGCAATTTATAAGTGCATGTAATCATAATTAGGGCAATTACTACAGGTTTTCCATGTACACATGCACACAAAGAAATATACATGCCTCACAGGAAGGGTCTTATCTGCATTCTGTCGAGAAGCCTGGCAGAATAGCAAATTATAATGGGGATTATAGGGTATTCTCCTTATCTGGCAGAATTCATTTACCTATTTCGTTGTTTGGTTCCTCTGCTTCCTAGCAAAATCCATAGCACCACAGGCCAGAGAGCAGGTGCAACTTTTATTCTGGATCAACAGTCATTCATGTAAATGGTAACAAGGCAGTTTGCTGCAGTGCTATTGTAGCTGCAAAAAAAAAAAATGTATGCATGGACATTAACTAATTAGCACATTTCTGTGAGTGATAATGCTCGACCATTGCCGGGAAGAAAAGGCAAGAGACACACCTTCTGGAATATCACTAATGAGGTCTCATGTAGCTTTCTAGCAACCAGTTGCACTGAGATTAGCAAACGATAAAATAACACAAGGCAGTCTGCCCTAGGGCTACACAGTGCTAAATGGGTGTTGCCCTCTCACATACAATCAGAAGAAATGAAGAAGCTGGGGACCCATGGGATGCAATAACAATTTCATTTACTGGAAACAAAATTGAGTATATAATAACCAAGCTTTGATAACTGCAGTTCATGTTCTCCATACAAAATAAAAATCCATTTTATGATCAGTTGGAGGGGATGGAGAGCTGATTTCACTTTACTGAAAACTCCTCTGATGTGATAATGCGTATCTGTGATCATCAGCAGTGTAGTGACCTGCCATCCTTCATGTTATCCTTCCATTCAGTGCCATATGCGTACTGGTGGTATGCTGGGATTTGCACTTCAACAACAGCTGCTAGACCATGGGTTGTCTCTCTATGAGGCACAGGACGCAAATACTAGCATAGATAACTTGCAGCTTCCCTTTGCTTGCATTTATGAAATCTATTTCCAGTGCACAATGATCATAACAGCGTTATGTTGAAGAAGTGAATGTATTGAAGACAGTAAGATATTGCCATGATTTTTGTCCTGGCTTCAAAAAAGACTGCAGAACCCTCATGCAGAAGATTAAAGCTCCCCATAGACGCAACGATCTTTCCCTGCCGAACGACCGATCTTAGGGAAGTCCGACCAATCTGTCAAATTATCGTGCGGTTAGTGGGATACAAACGATCGTTCATCTCACGATTTTTCGTCCGACATTGGTCTGATGATTGATCGGCCAGGTTAGAAAATCTTTATCGGTCCCCATGCAATCTACATATGTTTCCAGGGCAAGCAGGCTGCGGTCCTTCACTTTTGCTGCAATATCGCCTGAAATGGTCTTTTTAGTTGATGGACACATTGGACATTTAAACGATCGTTTTGAGACAATCGTGGTCTCACGATAATTATTGGATCTTTCAAAAATCTTTACGTCTATGGCCAGCTTAAGACACCTCTGGAATAATCTTTGTTATTCATTTAAAAAGTTGTCAATATCTCAGATAGGTTGGTCACAGACTTGGTCACCTTCCATAGCCCTCCTATAAAAAATGGTTATGGTTTAACAACCCAGATATATTGCTCTGATGTTACTGCATAAATGGCCTACACCAGAGCAACTCTCTACTGTACAGCAAGATACTATAAAACATGCAGCATGGGTGGGTATTCCCATGGACACAGCACAAGTTTTCAGGGGAGGTTAAGGGTATATCCAGCATTTAAGTAAAGACGATTCAGGAAAATCTGAATATTGTTTCTCCTACCTGATTTTAGTTCAGTGTGAAGTTTAAGGAGTTAAGGGTTGCTTTTTTTTTCATTTCAGTATAGTTTTTTTTTTGTAATAGTGTGCTACACTACTGTATCTCATAATAACTATACACAGTGCAAACCCAATGGTTTCCCAGAAGGCTTTGTGAATCCTAAGTGGGCATCCACTTAATGCCTTTTTGCCAGTCCAGGTGGATGCTACTCTAAGAAAACATTCTTCTAATTAAAACTATTGGTGCACATTCAATTCTAATGATTCCCTGCCAAACCAGGCAGTTATGCAAATATTTGCTATAGTACCAGCAGCACTAACTTCATCCCCCAGTCATGCACATGGGATGTATTGGAAAACACCCTATTATGTATACAATCGTTTATTGTGACTTTCGCTTTTGACCCAAGCACTGCTAAATACCCTGGTGTCCCAACTTGCACAGGAAATCTGTGTCACAGAATGAATTACTTGTAAACTACCATTTATACACTCATTTTCCACACCTTTGACATCTTCCATGAAAGGTGGCAGAGCTTCTCAGGAACAACCAGTATGGTGGAGGAAGTCAGCACTTGTTTTCTTTTTAGTAATGAATTTTATGTTTAGGTGCAATAAGACATATTCTAGGCTGCATGTGAAAAACTGTTTAATGTATAATCTAGTGTTCTTCCAAATAGACAATTCTGCTACATGTACTCTCATAACTATCCTTTAAAATACTTGGTAATTTGCTTATATGTAAAAATCTGTGCTGCTCTGGATCAATATCCCTCCTATTTATTGGCAGCCAGTGCCTCTTCTGTTCACCTTGCAACACCCAGCAATGAAACCAATAAGTAATGCATGACACTTACTGACTTATGGCTAGATGGACAATTGCTAAATGAGATATATACACACATGGAAGATAATTGATAAATGAAGGCAGATTGAGAGAGAGAGAGAGAGAGAGAGAGATTGAGGGTTGATAGATTAATAAATGGTTTCTATAATTATTGATTGAAATAGGTAGGCAAATGATTACATAGACCTCAGACTGTGAGCAGAGACTGTGACAGAGTACCGAAGCTTAATTGCTTGACAAAATGTGAGTCAATATCTGTTAGGAAATTGTGCTCAATAGCTCTCCCTTCTGCTGAGACTTATGCTTCTCTCACAAAAAGAGAAGTGTTGCTTGGGGTATACATACTAACCTGTTTGTTCCTCAAAGAAAAGCATGCTGTTCCCTAGTTTTCCAGAACAAATGCTACAGAAAACCCATGAGCTGATACTGTATGTGGAAGTTTATGACTAATCAAAGTGATGCCCTGCTGTGTTTTACAATATCCTTACAGAAGGAGGCTAGGATTTGTTGTTGAGCAGGAACCTGAGTGTGACTCCTGCAGTTTCTTATTCTGTCTGCTTTGTGGGAGATCAGAGTTCTGCGTTCTTGCCTAAAGCCGGCCATAGACGTACAGATTAAAGCCTATTTTCGGATGAATAATCGTCCGTGACAATCTTCCAACCTGAAACTATTAATTCAGATGAATACAAAGTAGCAAAGAGAACAAATCAGACCATTAACCTCCCATCTATATCTTCACATAGGCAACACATGCAGAGATCTTATTGGTAGTTGATGCAAATCTTTTAAAGGACCAATAACATGATTTTAAAAAAAATTTGTATATAATGAAAAGAACACCAAGACATATTTAACTTTAAAATCGCAAAGTCTTTATTAAAGGGCAAGGA
>CM044437.1:55649515-55664662 GCA_024363595.1 Xenopus borealis
TGTTTTCAGATTGTTCTCCAGAAATAAAGACTTTTTTCAGTTACTTTATTATTTATTATTAATTTTTTACTGTTTTTCCAAAATCTAAGTTTAAAGTTTGATGGTCGAATTTCAAAGTATTTTTTACTTTGAAATTCGAGACTTAGTAAATCAGCCCCTAAGTGTAACAATTTAGAACAGTTTAGATGGTCGGCGACCCCCCATCCCAGAGCAGCTGGTGAAAAATTTGATTCACATTTCAATATTAGAACAGTCACACATAGAAAACAGAAAGTAACTGGGAAAAAGTCTTTATTTCTGGTGAACTATCTGAAACCAACTGAACTGAAAAATTGTTGGAAGGTGAACAACCACCTTAACATTTTTATGCCATGGTATAGAGTCTTTATTGTAGACCTAATAAGGTGCATTAAGTTTGGAGATCTCTCACAGCTTATCATTGTGTTACATCTCAAGTGACTTTCAGTCTGTCCTCCCAAATCTTTCCGGTATTTACATACAGTGTGCTGGGAAAAGACGCTGCTTGGAATTGATACCAGAGACTGTTACTTACTGTCTGTGATTTCCTATCAGTAATCTGGGGAAAGAACTGATGGGCTGTAATGCAGGAGTGCAATAAATAAACAGCTGCAGCAGCTCCTAAAGTGCTTGTCTTGGTGACATATTTGGTTGGTTTGGGCGCCTACATTGAAAATCAATCACTCAGCCCCCTCCGACACTGCACCTAGAACTCTATTTTAATTTGCCAGTCCGAGGATTTTAGAGAGACGCATTCATCTATATTTGTGTCAACTCCTATTGCCTTTGTCCTGTAACGTCGTCCTATAAATCTAAAGCAATATCTCTATTCAGCAACCCTGCCTGATTCAGGTTACAAATTAAAATGCTTCCTATCTTTCTGATGCAAGAAAATCACACTCAGAAAACTATGCTCAAATTGTTACAGGGCTCATTTGTGAGCATGAGTACAAAGTGACAAATCACATGCTAAAATGTAATTCACAAAGGTAAATATGTCAATAACCACTACTAAAACGTTTGTGTAGAATGCTCTGCTGATTAAAGCTTAATGTTCAACATGGCACAAGGATGCACAGTAGCCCTAGAATTAACACCTGCCTTGAGAAGGCTCCCTACTACTTGACTTGACAAAGGGCTGGAGATAGACCCGAAACGATGTGTTTGGTTGTAACAGATCATGAAGCCGTGTCTTCAATAAAGGCTTTTTAAATCTTCAAATCCTGTTTATGGTGCTGTGTCAAATATTGGATTTCTGGAAAAGGCTCCCTACTAGTCATGGGCAAGTTGAGAAAACCTCGACCCGCACCTGACCCACACCCTCCTTCCCCCCCGCACTGACTCTACCGTGATGTCACAAAAGGGGTGTGGAAGGGCAGAAGCGAGTCTATAAAACAGTACGCCGGAAGTCATAAGTCTAAGGCCGCAACCCAACAAGAGGGTAAACCCACGGGTCCTGTCTGCTACTGCCTACACTATCTACTCTTTACACACCACCCGACACTCTTCTATCAGTTATTGGTTGGTTTTTATTCTACGTAATCTGTATGTTCATTGTACCCACCCAGTACAGAATGAAAAGTATATCAATATTTTCTCCATCAGACATTGCCATGACCAAGCTCAAATGGTATAGGTGACATATAAGCTGCTGGGAAAAGCATGGGTAAAAACTTCCCTTTCGTTCTCACTCTTTCAGATTCTTCAAACAGAGTTAGGAGCCGCCACAACTTCCTTTTCTTCACAAATTAGGATTAATCACACTGGGGAATCAATGCCATCAAACAAGTGTTCTACTACCAGTGAAAAAATATTTCCATAATCTGTTAACAAAACATTGTTTATTACAGTTGTCTAAAACTGAAAAGTCCCACAACTTTAAGGTTTTAAATTAGGCTCAATTGAAAATATCATTTTGGAATACATGCTGGGATTTGGCCAAATCTTAAACCAAATGCTAATCTGTCACTAGGGCACCTTTGCTTTTTCTGTGCTCTGTGTTATATTATGCAGCATAGATTAAAGCCTGCTCAATAAATTCTATTATCTGTGGACTGTAAGGTATGGTTAAACCATACTTCAGCATCATTATTTAGCAACCAGCCCAGCCTGTTAGGGTTGACCTCTACTGACCACATATGAATTCTCCAGATACATTGTTTTCAATGCAACAATGCAGGTTACATCTTAATCAATTACTAGCTCTTCATGCAGTGTATAGATATAACATATAGTCAATATTAAAGAGATTAGATGCTAGCTCTATGCCCAGCCCACAGTAGGGTTGCCACCTGGCCAGTATGTTACCGGCATGGCTGGTAAAAATAATGCTTGATGACAATGTTCATAGGAAAAAACGTCAAGACTATAGGAAGGCCGGTATTTTTCTCCAGAAAAGGTGGCAACCCTAGCCCACAGGAGTACTAATCCACAATTTGTACCAGGTCTATGTACCAGAAATATCTAGAATAACTGAGTATTAGAAATAACATTTAGAAATCTAGTCTATAAAAAATCTAGTCAATCCAAATCTTGCTAAAATACAGCAAAATGTATAATTATAAGAGTTCGTGCAACATTTGCAGAGGCCCCTAGTGGCCACCAGTTCCCACACCTTCTTTCAAATATGACTGTCCACGTTTACGAGATTGTGAAATGACTTGCCCTTGCTAAGAAAATAAAGACAATTTCCCATGAAAAAGCAATCATTCATAATTATGCTCTGTTTACTTTCCTTTATACTGTCAAAGTTTCAAAGTAGGCTGGAAAAAAAGTCAAAACAGAGAATTTCAAGCACTTTCATGAGGTCCCTAATTCACTTTACAAATTGTCTTGGTGTTCCTGACATACAGGTATCTTCCTCAGCAATTAGATTTATCACGGAAAGCTGTTTTTTCCACTATTGTTGGGCATTTAACCCTTTCACTGCCAACTAATTTTTCACTTTAGGGGCCTTTCCTGGGAAGGTATTTTAGTTTACCCAGGAAAACAATATAGATTTTTCACGATAACGTAATCTTTCAAAGTATGCTAGCATTTTGGTTTAAGTCCCCTTCTGTACAAAGATATTGGCATCTAAGTGTGTAAAAAATGAAAAAAGGATCTGCAGAGCCCACGTAGCAGGAAGTGAGTAGGTAGGCACAGGGGTGTGTTGAAGTTGGGATCTTCCTTTTACATGTGTCCTGCAACATTGCCAGTAAGAAGTAGGGACCTGAGACAATCACATAGCAGGGCCACTGCCTAATCATCTGCCAAAAATGGCAAAAGCTGCCGATGTAGAGGTTTTTGCTCTAAGTGCAGAACGTATCTAATATGATCTTGGTTGTTAAAGCATTAGGGCTAAAAGCTAAGAATTAAAATAGGCCCTGAGATTTTAAGGTTCACAGAGGCCCACACAGAGGCCCAAACAGCCCCCACCAGCCCACTAAATCCTGATTTTCTATGGGACCTTATAGCAGCCCCTCTGGCATTTTCCAGAACCCACAGATTGCCAATCCAGGCCTGGCTAAAAGCTGATTTAAATGTATTGTCCCTTCAGATCAGTGCTTATTATGATAAATGTGCATCAGTGTTTACACTGCAGACAGAAATCTATGTTGGACACATTCAAATGAGATCATCCAATGAATGGAACATTTTTGTTCTATTCTATTTAGAAAGCTTGAAAAAAACAGTCATTAATCCATAATAGGGTTGCCACCTTTTCTTGAAAACAATATCGGCCTTCCTATATAAAATACCGGCCAGGTGGCAACCCTAATCCATAACCACCTTTTCATGGGTTTGCAAAAACTGTGCCAGAACAGTATCCAGCTCTCCTTTGTTCAGGTCTAATGCTCTGGAATTAGCCCTTCCCCATTAAAGGGATTATGTCATGATTTGTATGATGTCGTTTTTATTTCTAAATTACACTGTACACTGCAGATAATTAATTCTACAATATAAAATTTCATTCCTGAACCAGCAAGTGTATTTTTTTAGCTGTAATAATGGTGTGTAGGCAGCCATCTCAGGTCATTTTGCCTGGCCGTATGCTTTCAGAAAGAGCCAGCACTTTAGGATGGAACTGCTTTCTGGCAGGCTGTTATTTCTCCTATTTAATGTAACTGAATGTGTCGCAGTGGAACCTGGATAATATTGAGTGCTGTTCTTAGATCTACCAGGGAGCTATTATCTTGTGTTATCTGGTTACCTTCCCATTGTTCTGTTGCTGGAGGGGGGAGACAGGGGGGTGATATCACGTCAACTTACAGTACAGCAGTAAAGAGATCAGAACACAAGTTACATGACTGGGGGCACCTGGGAAAAAGACAATATCCCATGTCAGATTTCAAAATAAAATATACAAAAAAAAATATGTTTGTTCTTTTGAGAAACAGATTCCAATGCAGAATTCTGCTGGAGCAGCACTAACTGATGAATTTTGATTAAAAAAAACAATTTTCCCATGACAGTATCCCTTTAATATCATGAATCATTTCTCTGAATGGTTAGGTTTCTCATTATATTGTATTTTTCTCTACTCCCAAGTTCTCCAAGGGCCCATAGGCCGATACATTAATCAACATTAACAGGATCTGGTCACCAGCAAACAGAGCTGTTTATTAATAGGAGCCAGTTATTGCATTACAAATAAAATTGTTGAGGTTGTAGGCAGAATGCCATAAATAATGTCTGGAATAAGAACAAGTTAAAATGTGGTCCTAGGTTAGGCTGTTTTAAATAAAGGATAATAATAATATCATAGATCTGTCTAGAAATGAGAAAACTAGAAATTGATGCTTCCTTAATAAAGGAATATGTGGCTTGCATATGTACACCCGGTTAGGCCAAATGACTCTAAAGGCAATGAATATGTCACTGGCCCTTCATTCGTTTTCCTTACAAAACACAAAGCACTCCAAGCTGTAGAGCTGCACAAGAAAATAATGATAATTATTATCAAAGAGCATGGAAGAAAAATAAGTGCATTTAGCGAGAACACAGTGTCGTTATTGTTCATTGTTTTGCTTCTGTGACTTAGAAATGCTTTAAATGTGCAAGGGTTTTTATATTTTATTATGATGGGTGAAAGGGAGGGTGGAGAGCGCAGCTTAGGTACAACTATCCCTCTTGCTGTGACATTTGTGCTGAGCTGTTGGAAGTCTTCTGCACAGACTCTTCAGCCTAGGTTAAAAATAGATTGCAGCATAAGGCAAGTACAATCATAATTTGGGTCACCGGTGTCTTTAATTAATTTAGATGGAGCACTTTGGAGCACTAGGTGGTAATTAAGGAAGGGGATGCATCCAGTTCCTTCTAACACATCTCCCCTCCTGCCTCAATGCTTCAGCTCTGCAATTTCATGGATATACTTGAGTAACGCCTTCCTCCATCAAGCTGCTGGGAGGCTGGGGGTGCGCTTTTTATTATATTGCTGCTGAATATTACCCTCTGCTGTGTAGTATGCTCAATGACCCTCCAGCTGCAAAAGGAATTGAACAGCTGGGTTGAGACAGGAACGTATAATTGTTTGGGGCTTGCAGGAAGAAAAGCCTAAGCGCTTCGCCTCACCATAAACCACTGCTCGCACATGTTTAGCCGAATACATGAGCACTTATATACCTAATGCATTCACTCCATATCCTCAAAGGAAAACTATTAGTATTTATAAATAGCTTACCATATTCTATAGAGCTGCACATTTGGGACTAATGCGGTCATACAATGTCCCTTATGACTTACTAGAATTTAATGAAATATAACTGCTTGTACTGTTTCTTAGCAGTGGAAACAAAACCAGTTGTATTTTGCATACTCCAACCTTTACATATTTTAGAACTCAGAAGCTGTCGTTGAATCTAAAACATCCTGCAGTTATGCCCACATATGCAGCGTTGGACTGAAGGGCCCAGGGCCCCTGCACTATTGCCCGGTCTTCTCTCCGCTAGCCCCTCCCTCCGCAGTGTGCATGTACGTTGCATTAGGGGTGCGACTGGTACCAGGAAGGGAGGTAAGCATAAAGAATCCATTTGAGGTTGAGAAGCACACTGAGGTACTACAATAGGAGTAGGTGCCCTTTGTCTTTCATAATCAGGGAAAGAGATGCGCTGCAGAAGAATATACTTTTGCCCCTAATACAAGTATAGGATTCATTATGCAGAAATCCATTACCCAGACAGCTCTTAATTACAGGAATGACATCTCCCATATACTCCATGTTAAACAGATAATTTACATTTTTCTCTGTAATAATAAGAAAGTACCTTGTATTTGATCCTAGCTAAGATATAATTAAACCTTATTGGAGGCAACTGAGTTTATTTAATGTTTAAATTATATTTTAGTAGACTTAAAGTATGGAGATCCAAATTACGGAAAGCCCTCGCATCTGGAAAACCCCCGTTCCAGAGCATTCTGGAAATCAGGTCACATACCTGAATTAGGAATTTCATTACCTTGGTATGAGAATAGAGAGAACAACATAGAGCTTTTACATTTGGGGAAGCCTGCAGGGTCAGACTGGGGGCCCAGGGCCCACCGAGGCTGCTGTCTCAGGCCCCCCCAACCCCAACCCTGTTTCAAATCCTGCTCCTCGGCGTAGCCTCATTCATCGTGTTTGCCCTCCCTGGAGCACGCACATACCTTTTTCTGAAGTGAAGGGGGCCAGAGACTAGATTAGGGCAGCCCCCTCCAGTATGTACACCCTCCCTGGAGTGCGCATGCGTGTAACGGTTTTTGAAGCAGCCGGAGATTATATTGGGGCATCCCCCAATATTGTGCCTGCCCTCCCCAGAGCACAAGCTCAAACGCTTAGTCGTGTACTTATTTTTGAAGTGCTCAGTGCTGGAGACAAGATTAGGGCAGCAAGAGCAGGGAGTGGGTCTGGGCTGGCGGGTTTTCTCCCGGCACCCCACTGGCCCAGTCCGACCCTGATTTAGCCGTGCCAACCACATCCTTAATCATGCTCGATTTGGCCTCTTCTGAGGATTTGTATGTGCATTTTGATACTTTTCAGTGGCACAGGCTATTATAAATACTGGTACAAATTACAAAGAGCAGGAGTAGTTACTGCAGGTTATTTGTGTGGGGGCAGGAATAAGGTGTTGATGTCTATAATCAACATATATATCCTTTTTTATGATTTGAATGATTTAACATTATGTTTGTTTGTCTTTTTTTTCTGGACCCATTATTGGGAGGTGCAGTTAATTCAATTAATCTGTACAGCTTTTTAACAACCAGCATAATAGGAATAAACGAATGAACTAAGCACTGAGCTGGCAAATCGGGTTTAACACTACTTGCAAGATTATTAATTTAGGCAACAACATAAAACCTAATTATATGCTAAATGAAATTGTGTTGGGGATCTCCTTAATTGGCAGGTATTTGTGGGTTTTTATGAATGACAGACTATAGGCTGTGTCATTAAGTTTCGCTAAAGCTAACAAAAAGCTCTATGTTATATAAAAAAGGACACTGACTAAAGGTGGCCATAGACATTAAAATTACAATCTTTCCCGGAAAAGATCTTTCCAGGAAAGATTTTTCATTTCAATACACAGGTGTCAGAGATGCAGGTAGAAAAAATAGAATTCTACCTCTATCTGAAAATTCAGCACTAACAATGGCCAATGTGCCCCTGATCAAAATTTCCCAGCCAGCCTGATCGAAGAGCTGGCCTATAGTCAAGTCTTCTGCCGATATCAGTCGCCTCGTCTCACACCATACACACACCAAATATTGTACAAAAGTTTTTTTGTACAGTAATTTTGGTGATTCTATGGCCACCTTAAGGGGATGAAAGCATCATAAGCCTCTTTAGAAATTTATGATAAGGCTGCACCTTGATATGCAGTTGTGAGAATACCTGGCGGTCTAGTGGTGCGGACCTCCGCTGTGCTCACTGCCACCTTTTCTGTCACATGCCGTTCATATGTGATGCGCTTCCGGGTTTTGACACGTGCTGCATCTGATATCATCACACTTGGTGCGATTTTCAAATATTTAAAGGCACCAAGTTCTTATTCATATTGCCCAAAGTAGGTCTATTTCCTAATAGTTTCTAGGTGCTCTTATTGTTATGATTTCTGTTCTTTTACCCTTGCCTGTACCTGACTTCTGCTACTTCACTGCCTGTACTGACCTTTGATTGTTTACTGACCATTCTTGTGGATCCTGATTTTGTACTGTGATACTGTTCGTGTTGACCCTAGCCTATGACCTTGACTACATCCCCGATTCCTGATTTTGTACTGCTCGATTGGTATCGACACGGCCTGTTCCTCGATCACGCTCCTTGTTCTTCATCCTTTCCGTACAGTTCCCTTGTCTGCTTAGAACTCCTGTCTTGGTTCTCTCACTTTAAGACCTGGTGGCATCTGAGTAGCAGAAAGATCCTCCTGAAGGGAAAGGCGGCGGTTATAGGTGGAAGTGTGATCCGTGACTGGGATCTTGGAGTTAGTTCTGGGTTTTGGTACTTTATGTTACAGCAGTGCAGTTTTGAGCTTCAATTCAGGGGAGGGAATGGTAGAATAAAGGGAAAGGAATAATTCAGCATTTTGTCCTTGAACCCCCTTTGTTAAAGGAAAAGAAAAGGGTTAATCACTGGGGGGTGACAATTTGTTGGGCACCATCCAGTGATATCCTCATTCACCTCAGACCACTGGCAACGCTCACTAATACACTCTTAAGTAAAGTGAAGGAACATCGGCCTGGAGTAGTACCACTGACATCTTCTCACCTGCCTGAGGGATCCTTTGTGCCTGGTACAGGCTGTCAATTTAATGCAAAAAAACAGAACTTTTTCTCTGTTCCTCATGTGCAGAATACAGGGCCACAGCAAAGATCCTGGGCACAGGAAAGAAGATGGTGGCACAGCGCTGGAATAGTACTTGGGGCCAGAGTATTTTTCAGGGAAGTGAGATAAGCAATTATAATAACTGGGTGGTGCCTAACAAATTGATGTGACCCACTGATTATCCCTTTTCTTCTCTTTTAATATAATAAAAACTGGCAATAATGCTGAAATGTTTTGGGGAAACATGTTTCAAAGATTGAATCTGTTTTGCCTATTGTAACTATGTAACAATATTTTATAATATATTAATGAATCCTTCAAGCTCACATAAACTGTATGTATATATATATCTATACATATATATATATATATAGCGAAAGAGAAAGAGAGAGAAAGCTGCACACAGTCAGTGATGATGGTATACATGATATAGGGTTGAACCTGATGGAAAAGTGTCTTTTTTCACCCAAATTAACTATGTAACAATATTTTATAATATATTAATGAATCCTTCAAGCTCACATATCATAGCTGTCAACCGGCACACAAAGGAGATGGGACCCCAAAACAATCCAGAAAGGCATTGGCTCCTATCTTCCTGTAGAAGTGGATATAAATCATTGATGCCTAGCTTTTAGCCTTCCAAGCAGTTTACCAACAGCAACAGGGCTAAAGGAAAAATTCAACCAGCACCCGACCCTAATCCTCAAAACCATACCCCAACCCTAACCTAACAGGTCCGGAGTGAGAATTAAAATAGGACCTGGCATTTCAGGTTCACCGAGGCCCAATCAGCCCACATAGTGGCCCAAAGAGCCCCCACTAACCCACTAAATACTGACTTTCTATAACACATTATAGCAGCCCCTCTGGCATTTGCCAGAAGCTACAGGTTGCCAGTCCGGGCCTGACTGTTCTTCTTGTACACTCTCTCTTTAGGGAGACCTTATATCTTCATTTGGCCTTAAATATCAACTGTATGCCGATGACATTCAGATATATTTGGACACCCCCTCACTAATCACTGAAGTTCAAACCTAGATAGTAGACTGCTTAGTAGCTATCTCTTCCTGGATGAACCAACGCCACCTCAAGCTCAACTTGGCCAAGACTGAGCTCATGGTCTTTCCACTCAAACCGAGCCCTTCTCTTCCTTTCACTATTACTATTGATGGCATGACCATTAACCCGGTTAATTCAGCACGCTGCTTAGCGGTCATCTTTGACAGTCCCTCTCCTTCTCCAATCATATTAATACCACTGCCAAAAAAAGATGTTTCTTCCTCCACAATATAGCCAATATAGCTCTTTTAGAGCACTAAAACATTAGCCTAGTTTGTGTCTACTGACTATGCTTTACCATGTGCACTTTTTCATCTCCAATTTGTACCTGTATGTTAGCCACCCATCCACTTAGATTGTAAGTTCTATGGGGCAGGGACCACCTTCTCACTATGGGGCAGATTCACAAAGATCCGAAAATTCGCCAGCGTATGCTTCGCTAGCGTTCGCCGCATTTCGGCAGGCGAATTTTCACCAGCGCTACGCAAATCCACTAAAGTGCAAATTTACGCTCAGGTCGCGAATGGTAGCGTAGTTGCGCTAGATTTACTTCACTAGGCAGAGCGGTGTTACGCTAGCGAAGCCTAATTTGCATACAGCGGGAACTTTAACTTATAATAGAAGTATATGTTACAGCCACTATATTCCACTACACAAGCCCAGGAAACCTTTAATAAATAAAATAAAGTTGTCCTATTGCCCTAAATGTGCCCCCTGTATAGTTGTGCTGCCATATGTTAGGAAATGTAGGGGGGAAGAAGGTTAACCCCCCCAAAAAAAATGATCGATCTTTTTCAGACTGTAACCCTCCTATGCTAAAATACGGCAGCGTTTTTTGGGACTTAGAAAAAATTTGACTTTTTTTTCAACCTCCTATCTATTGTATTGAACTTCGCCTGGTCTGACCAGGCAAAGTAACGTCTAGCGTAAGTGCTAACGTTTAGGAAAATGTTCATCTTAGTGAATTTGCGAAATTACATTCCTTCGTCAGTGCGCAACTTCGCCTGGCGTAAGGGTGCGAAGTTGCGCAAGTATATCTACTTCGCTAGCGAAAATTCACCAGAATCCATGTTAGTGAATTTGCGAAGTTACAATCCTTCGTCAGTGCGCAACTTCGCCTGGTGTAAGGGTGCGAAGTTGCGCAAGTCTATCTACTTCGCTAGCGAAAATTCGCCAGAGTCTGTGTTAGTGAATTTGCGAAATTGCTAAATGACGTCACACTGGCGAATTAGCGCTAGCGTTAGACGCTTCGCACTAGTGAATCTGCCCCTATGTCTCTTACCACATAGAATTTATGATCATTGTCCTATGATTCTGTACATACTGATTATGTGATTTGTCTCCCCCATGTATACTTTATATATATATATATATAGTACTTTTATGCACTGTACAGCTCTGCGGCTCCTTAACAGCACTTTACAAATATAGTGAATAAAGTACCCCCTATTGTAAAATATAAGGATATTATAAGTTACCGAATAGTTTCATGACCATATAAAAACACGAGGCCGAAGGCCGAGTGTTTTTATACAGGTCGTGAAACTCCGAGGTAACTTCTAATATCCTCATATTTTGCAACTGGAGGTACTTTATTTATTATAATACACAAGTTTCAGTGAGTCATGTGACAGAAATGACATCAGAACTCACCGTTTATAACTGATGACATCAGAACTCACCGTTTATAAGGATATAATTTACAAGATATTTACGGCTTTTGTGTATTATAAAGTTATTCAATACAATACAACACACTAAAGGTTGGGCATCCCTGATCTATCTATTTACCTGGTTACTCATTATCAAATGTTCTTTGTATTTTCATCAGCTCTCCACCCCAGGGCCCAGGGCAGATGTCCCTTCCATACTAACTTAAAACTGTCCTTGAAAGGAAGGTAATTGTCTTATGGCCAATCTTATTTACACATTTCCTGAAACTGGGGCAGAGTACCAAGACTAGGCAATGAAACATTGATTACATGAAAAATTCCCAGAATCAAATTAAATCTCCCATCCTTGTAATGTTCCAAGCCAGCACAGCTTGCAGGTGAAATTGCACAGAAATGTGTTTCCTGCAAGGTATAAATGCCACGGCGGGAGCTGCCTCATTAATCACAGTCTGCCACACATCAGGGCTCCCCACAGAAGCAGCTCTCTACCCATGAGTGTATTTAACCTACTGTTTTTTTATAGGTACCAGCAGAGCTGCTAGTGGCTGGATAGATGACTGGGACACCTGTAACATCTGTGCAAACCTGACAGTCACAAGTTCAAATCACAGCTGCGTGGACAAGCTCTCATGTTTCCCTGACTGATACAATTAGCTTGTACCAGATACCTATAGTCAGATACTGACCTGTGCACAGATATCACTCCCACAGCTTTCTGTTATAAAGCACCAAACATTATTTTAACATGAAATACCACAGAGAGGTCAGAATGGTCTGAACTAATCACAAAATGGATAAAATTCTGTATTTTACATACATAATTAAATGTACTAGACCAGAGGTTCAGGGGACATGTAAAAGTAACAATCCTTGCAGTGCCCCGTCTTCCGATCTTGTTGCCACTGCACATTCTCTGTGGTATGCTCTGGGTAAACCCCGTAACTGTTGTGGTGCCCAGAATATATATGAGGCCCAGAGAGGTAGTTTCAATATGAAAAATGCCCTATTCACAATAATTTTGGTGTGGGGTCTATTAACTTCTATTAACTAGTTATGCCAATGTGTCTAGCAAAATTCTTTGGTTAGCTTAAGCTCTTCTTTAAGTTATATGAAGCTATATAAATTTATGTTAATAATGGTAACAAAATACAGAATTAGTCGCACTGTGCTTCGGTTAGGTGAAGCAACTTGGCCTTTTGAAAACATTTAGATTGTACAGTTATGGAACCTGGTACCTAGACTGCCCAGAACCTGAGGAGAGAAGGCTCTCCATAATTTGGGTCTCCATACCTTAAATCTGCTTAAAATCATTCAAACTTTAAATAAATTCAAGTTATCTTCAATAAGGATAAATTATATCTAAGTTGGGATGAAGTATAAGTACAGTTTTATTATTACAGAGAAAAAGAAAATAATTCGTAAAAGATTGAATTATTTGATTAAAATGAAGCCTTTGCTGTAATTCAGAGCTTACTGTATAATAGGTTTCAAGATAATGGATTTCCAGATAATGAATTAGATCTCCACTGTTTACACATAAATGCACCCATTTTAAAATTGTATTTTTAAAAAGTACTATTATTAGTATTATAATCTACGGTCTGGTCATTTCCCTATGGGACCAAACTGTAAATGATATCCTTATAAATGGTGTGTTCCTATGTCAGTACACATGGTTTATAAGCTGGACAGCTCTTGCACTGCTGCTCTCTCCCTGCAGTTCTTCCTCCACCCTTGTCCCCCTTCCATCAGACTAACAGGTGCAGCTCTTTCTCCATCTCAGGTCTTGTTCCCCTGCCCATCCATGTCTTCTCCGTTGCGCACCTCCTTCCATGATGCCTCACCGGACCCCTTTCCTCTTTGTATTGTCTCCAGATCCGCACCCACATGTGCACATATCCGTTGTGCTGGTGCAGCACAGGGGGGGGGGCAGCTCCGGTGGAACCCTGGCCCCCACCATGACGCCGCTCCGGTCTCCCGCCTCACATGGTCTTTCTCCGTTCTCGCCCCCATCCCTTCCACCCACCACCTCAAATTCCACACAGCCTCCCTCCTTCAGTCCAGGTTTTAGGTATCCCTTAACCTCCCTCCCTGGCCTTTCACCCTTCTCTGCTCTCCTTAACTGGCAGATGACATCACCAATGGCAGACAAGAAGGCAAAGTGCACAAAAAAGCAATTTAATGAATTCCAGTAGAGGTACTTATCTCCCAAAAAGGGACTACTTGGAACAGACTACAGCCCTCATTTTGTAATAATCATTTTGTAATAATAAAGCAAAGACAGAAATCTTAAGAAATCAAGACACTGCTTAGAGAAACTGCACAATCTACCCCCTTATTGTAATTTATAAAGATATTAGTAGTCACCCTGGAGTTATGTGACCTGTATATAAGCATGTGCTTTTATATGGTCACATAACTCCTCTGTGACCTATAATATCTTTATAAATTACAGTAGGGGGTACAGTATGCACTATATAATTGATGCCCCAGCCCACATGATGAGGCCCAGCTCATATGCTCCAGAAATCAAATCAGTTGGCAATCTAGCTGTCTTCTGTGAGCAGCAGGAGCTAATTAGAAACAATTACATATGAGGGGGAATGTAATTAAAAGTTGCAAGCATTATTTAAAATGGTGTCTTAGCGAAGCACCGCTCGTAATATAGAATCATTGTCTGGCAAATATTACATTGTGCATTACCTCTAAGCAAAGGTTTAGCACAAATACCTGCTCTGTCGCAAAAAATGCTTGCAATTGTGAAATTTTATTACATATACTGCGAATGTTTGCAAAAGCCATTTGGTCTAAAACTGTGCGCTTCTTTGCGCAGGTTTGTTTGCTCTAGCCAAACATATTGCATTCCCCCAATGGCGTCTAAGAGAGTTATTTACTAAACCTCAAAAAACCAAGCTCGATCAAACTCCCACCTAGGATTTTATCTTATTTATCAATAAAATAATTTGAAAAAGTCAGGTTGGGAAAAAAAACACAATAAAATCAAAAGAAACCCCAAATCATACAAATTTTTTCGGATTTGTCACCACTAATCTTTTCAGATTATTGGAGGAAACCAAGACCAGATCACGATATCTCCAAATTGTAAAAGGGATATTTGCCATTGACTTCTATATGGCCTCGGCAGGTGAGATGGTGGATTTCTGGATTCAGAATTTTTGCTAATTTGGGTTTTTTTTTCTGTAGAAATTCAAAGTTTTTGCCCAAAAAAAAAAAAATTAAGGATTAGTAAATAACCCCCTAGGTATGTGTTACCCCTCTTAAGGTGGCCATACACGGACAGATTTTAGCTGCCAATATGGCTCCTTCAGTTCAGGTTGGCAACTTATCTGCCACGTATGGGACACTCTGATGGGCCTACTTAACAGTTATCTAGCCGAAAATTTGGCAGATATTGATGGAACAGGTTTAGCATATCTTTAGGTGTTGACCATATGGGCTCTTCACCCCGACATTCTGTAGCCTGGTTGTGATCCGATTGTTTGGCCCTTGCTATCGCCCACCTCTCTATGAGTGCCAGCTTTAGGCACCATGAGTACTTGTTTCCATTTGGCCACTGCTGCAAAGAGAAGACAGTTTCCATTAATGGAATGG
>CM044437.1:55665164-55677823 GCA_024363595.1 Xenopus borealis
GCAGAGAACATTTTCCCAGCTAATTATGAGTACAACACCCCCCACACACACTCACTCTGCCGGGAAGCCACTTAATTGATTGAATCCTATTGAAAACAAATTATCAGCACTGGATTTGTGAAAATTTCTCCCTGGAGACACAATGGTAACCTGAGTGCAATTTGAGTAGCAATGCTTTATTTCTCATTTAGCATAATCCAAATAAAACAATGTTATGATGCACTGACACAACGCACTATACATAGCTTATAAAACACAAAAGGACTGTTTTGAGAATCTAAAGCAAAAATTAACTGATCTGCTGAGGCTGTGCTCATCACATGCTAAATGGGCTGCACATACAGGGTTTGTGTCCCAACCATCAGATCCTAGAGAACCAATTGGACACAAATAATTTCCAGGGCCGGATTTACATACTCCCCCATACTCAGCTTGGGAAATGTAAAAAACTATCGTATCTCCTGCGTATCCCCAGTGTTTCTGAACCAATGTGGGTGTGGCTGGGCAGCATGGCGCTACCCTCAAATCCTGTCACCCTAGGCCCGGGCCTAGGTGGCCTTTTTCACAATAATTTCACCTTTCACCAAAGAGGTACATGCTTTAGTCTAAAGTGGCCATTTAAAGTCAAACATGCAAAAGATGGGAATATACATCTGGTCATTTGGGTAGTTAACAATGGGGACCTTTCACAAATATTTAAAAGGGGGGGCATGAGCCCGTAAATATGTTCTGTCATTAAAGTATATTTTATATAAACACTGAAATTGAGTGAATTTATCTTATTTAGGTTAATATACCCTACCCAGACAACTCACACACAACGTTTACACAAAGGTGTTTCTAACTGTGTTCAAGTGTTACTGCTGTTTATTGATGCTAACTTGAGTGAGGCAAACAATCTGGAAAATCTCACTCATAAATATTAATGCAAATGGGCAAAAATGGTAAAGTGGAAGGTAAATGTAAACAGTGTGTGTGTATGTGTGAGGGGTCTCAAGAAAATGTTATACGGCTCATCTATTGTAAACTCAATTTACAGAGGTCTTATCTATTGACTGATAACTTATTTTCACAGTTTCTCCTTTGCTTGGTAGAACCAGGAAATTACTTAATTCTAAGGGTAAGGCCAGACGGGAAGATTTGAGGAGATTTGTCGCGTGGCAATTTTGGGAAAGCGAAGCGCCATGTGTGAATAGGTGCAGGCGATTATTCATTAAAGACGCTGGAAAGCAGGGGGAAGCGGTTCGGGGAGATTAGGAGATTAGTCGCCAGGCGATTAGTCGCCAGGGGACGAATCTCCCCGAATCTTCCCGTCTGGCCTGAGCCTAACAGGGTGTTAGAATTTGAACTGGTTTCATTTTCTTTAAGTGCAAGACAAAACCAGAAACACAAATATTGTTTCACTAAATAAACTGGCAAAGTATTTTTTAGCAAAAGCCCTATTTATTAAGTGTGCATTGATAAAGGGTATAATACTGTTGCATTAAGGTTATTTCATGGGATTTTGACATGGGTTCATTCAACTTCAAAAATAAATGTATTTTTATTTTACACAGATATTCCTGCTTCCAGAGATTTAAAAGAAGCCATGGTACTTTCCCAACTCACACCTTAAGCTGGCCATAGACGTAACAATTATGATCTTTCTCGGAAAAGATCTTTCCAAGAAAGATCGTTCGTTTCAACACACACGTGTAGAGCTGAATCGTCAAATATACAGGTAGAAACAATAGAATTCTACCTGTATCTGACGATTCAGCACTAACAATGGCCGATATTCAGGGAGCTTTCAAAGGCATCCGATCAAAATTTTCCGTCCAGCCCGATCAATCAGCCGACCGATACCTTAATCTTCTGACGATGTCGGTCGGCTCATTTCCCACCATACACGCACTGAATATCGTACGAAAATTAGTTTCGTACGATATTATCTGTGCGTCTATGGCCACCTTTAGGGTCACAGTAATCAAACCCCCTCACCATGTTCCCTTGTGAAGTCACGGATTCTGGGACTTGAAGCCTCTCTGTTTCCACAGTGGACAGAATGTGCACAGATTCTTGAGAAAGCCTTCAAGTCCCAGAATCTATAATTTGTGATTTACTTTCAGTCTATGAAATCAGGTATATTTGAAATCCTTTGCTCATGAAAGGAGTATAGGATAAAAAATAGTAATTGGTCTTACAGAATACAGGCAAATAACTCTATCAAACCATTTCATCTTTTCCTTGACTATGCGTTTCAACACCTTCCAGCCTGCTGGACTCAGCTGCTTGCACGTTTCACCCCAAGGCTAACAATGCTGACCTCACTCCGTGAACCTGTCCAGCTTTAATTTACCCAAACACAGCCCGGCTAATCAGCTGCAAACCAAGGCACCCAGGTTCAATCCAAATTGATTTACAAAGGCTGGAAATGGATACAAATGTAATTAGGTGCTTTTTATTCTTTTTTTTCTGTGTGGAGGATCTGTAGAAAATGATTTAAATCAATTGCCGGTCAGGACGTGTGTGATTACTGTAGAACAGCTCGCTCTTAGCACAATGATGGAAATACTGTCACCCGTGAGTCACTCCAGGCTCATGATCAAAGCACTCCTTGTGTGTTGATTTTCTAATGATTTTCCATTTCAGTTCTGCACAATAAATCATAAACCTTGCCCCATTCTCTTGCAGTAGCATTGGTGTCACAGTAGTCACCCACACTAAACCTTACAGATCTTACTATACATGCACTTAGGGTTTTTTTTAACACTTTAGTTTGAACTCTCAGGTAAGACAAATAGGGTAGTCATGCCCAAAGTGGGCCCTGTTTGCATACATTTGCATCTTTTGAATTAACTCTTAGCAATTTCATTTATAGAGCTCTCTAGTGTACCACAAAGATCACACATGCCCCCTGTCTGTGCTTACAATTTCAAAATAATGTTTTGTTTGAACAGATGGCATTATATGCAACCTCCCGCTTTGCAGTTAATGGATAAGCGAGGGTTTATCGTCCTTTAAGACACAGATCAAAAGTGGTGTTGTTATACCTCTTTGCCACTGACAACAGAAAGAACAAACTGCTCTTATAAGGTAAGCAATTGGGGCATCCGTAAGTTTGGCAGATGAATAAGAAATATTATGCTGGGATTCAAAGATCTAATCTTGGGTGCTCTTATTGGTTGACATTACATACAATCCATGTACCTAGATGAGCATAATACAATTACTTAGCCAAGGACTAACTGATCAAGCCACATAAAAAGGGATGGGGCCTCTGGAACAAACTACCAGTCTTAAAGGCACCCATACATGAGCCGATCTCGTAGACTCTCCAACCAAATAGCCCATAGGCTGTTTAGACAGGGAGCTTACAAAGACTTCATATGGCATGGTCAGCTTTCTGTTGTTCTGATTGTGTCACGGTCGGAACCGAACACCAGAACAGATGCCAAGCACACTGGTCTCAACTCGGCTTCACCAGTAGTGTGACCGCCATTGGCTTTGGGAGGAGCCCTCAGCTACTCAGATGCCACCTGGATTTAACGAGAGGTGCAAGGCAATAAGTTCTGGATAGACAGAGGGACACGACTGTTAGCAAGTGTCTTAAATGCCAAGAGTCACGGTACAGAAGCTTTAGACAGAATCGGGGTCAGGACTGGCTGGGTCGAGGCAGGCGGAGGACAAACATAGTCAGGCAGGCAAGGGTCAACCAGGAAGTCAATCAGGAGGGTAGGCAGAATCGGCGTAAGTAATCAGGCAAGGGTCAAACCAGGAAGTCAATCAGGAGGGTTAGGCAGAATCGGCATCAGTAATCAGGCAAGGGTCAGTATACAGATATCAGGATCGTCAAAAGCCAGGCAGGGTCAAGCACAGTAATCAGGATTAGGAATCAACAACAAACAGAAAGCACCAGGTAAAACCTATCACTGGCAATGAGAATTTGCAGAGATCCCCTTTTTATATTTGAATTTGGCGCCATTGTGCACTGATGTCATACATTAGCATGCCTGCCCCTTTAAAAGGCGGAAGAGCGCACGGCACGCGCACTAGGAAGCCGGCAAGACAGAGGCGCGTTGAACGTCCCGGCCGCACTACTAGACCACCAGGGTGAGATTTTACTACAAATTGTTTGTGCAAAGAGCTGTGGCTTCTTATCGCCTTCTTATCTGCGATGTTCCTTGCATTGGTTATTGAAGTTCATAGACAGATTACATTTTCAGATGTGGCTGATCCCAGAACCAGCCATTATCCACAGTACATGAATATTGACTGGTTTCACTTGGACCCCATAGACTGACAGATAATCACACAAATTTTTGTTTTGTATGATCTTATCTATGTCTGTATGGTCACCTTAATCTTGACTGGCCCTACCATGAACCACTCATACAAGAAACAATACGGGAGTGTAGGTTAGTAAAATTCTGTCAGATGTTATACAGCTCTATAGGATCTACAGGTAACTGATTCCGATATAATGGGGCATATAGTTGCTTGAAATGCACAAAGCAAAGAGATAATGTTGCTGTGACAAATATAGAGGAAGTCAGAAGGGCTAGTGTTTTACACTAACATGTTTCCAGGCTGAGAAGATGTTCTACTAATTAGTAACTGTTACACATCTTTTATACAGTTGGTAAAACATATTCCCCTGAAGATTGTCTCAGCTATACAATTCAAACATGAATCTACAGCTATGAATAGCCAGTCCACCAAACAGATACAAGAAATTCGCCCATTATCCAGACGATGTTCAGTGGCTGGATGCAGTAAAGGGGAAGCTGAACTAGAGAGACCACAGTGTTGGCAAGACATGCATGTCTTGCCTCAGGAAAGCAAGGCGCAGTTATGAAATTAAGTATAGAAACAGAGAAGTGAAGAGTGACAAAGCAGAGCATCAGCAGCTTTATAAATAATGTGTGGAAGCCTCTCGAGTGTTGACGATGCAGGATGGTTCATTAAACGCATTCCATCTGTCCTTAATGCGCCATGCAATGAAGATCAAGGAACCAAAGGATGTCCTCATTTTGAAAAGCTAAATGACACTAGTGCAACAGGGAAGCCAACTTAGCTGCAACAGTGCTCCTACAAACAGCATTAAAAACCCAAACCTTACCAATCACTCGGGAATATCATTGGACACAATGTCATGGAGAAGAGATAGGATCCGTTTTAGCTGAGCCATGTAGAAATAACGGTTGGCCAGGCCAAATCTTAAGAAATGCTACACAGGCCTGTACCTAAGGTGGCAGAATTTTGGGGGAGCAAACTGAGCCTTCTGTTAATAGAATGCAATTAAAATGTGCTGTCATTTTCTTTTTCATTTGATTTGAACTGTAAGTTTTGGGTTACAAATGTGCTATGAAGCTGATCGATGATTTCAGTTTATTTACAATGAATCTGCGCTAGAGCAGTGGTTCTCTGCTCTCTGTGGCCGCAAATGCAGGAGGAAGGGCATTTAAAAGTTGTAGTTAAAGACAGCTCCATAGTACTCCACCTCAATAATGGATTAATGGTGTATTATATTTACCACAGTCCTGCACTGCAGACCACAGACTAATAGTATGCCCTTAAAACAGCCCAATGATTAGTTCTAGACAAAACACAGGATATATAACAAGTGGAGGCAGTGCAAATAATAATAGCTGTGTAATCACTGGTGGAAGGGATCATCAATAGAGCTTGATGATCATATACACAATCCAATTTCCTCACCCTTACAGTCCCTATTGTCAATTTGAACACTTTAGGTGGAATGTAATTAACAGTCGCAATCGTTATTTAAAATGGAGTCTGTTCGATTGTTTAGCACTGCTCGCAATGTAAAATCAGTCGTTGGCGAATATTACATTGTGCATTTTTTCGAAGCAAAGGTTAAGAGTTAATACCTGCTCTGGAGCTTCTTTAAATATGTTGTCTCAAAAAAGGTTTTCTGTTTGCAAACTTTTATTACATCCACTGCGAATGTTCGCAAAACCTGGTTGCAGACTTTGCAATTAAATCATTGAGGTCTTTAATCAGTCAAAAAAGACGTAAACATGGTCGCTAAGGTATGCAAGTGTCTTTGCACAGGTGTTTTGTGCTAGGGAAAACTCCCAGCCAGTGTAATGAGGCCCACCAACAGGACTGCCCAATTTAAAAATCACCCAGGTCTCCGTAGGTCCTACTGGAGGATCAGATCATTGGCCCAATTTTTTTCCCAGTACGATGTGACCAAATCAGGCCAGAAACTGCTAATTTTGCAGTGGCGCATGGTCATTTTAATTTAACAAATGCGCAAAGGCTAGCCTAAAGTTCTCCCATAGTCAAACAGCCAAGAATATTTATTAACACTAAAAATAGTGCATAGTGCTATCTGAGTGCTTACTGGAGACAAAGACTTTATTGAAGAGGCTTCAGGGAGTGGAGGAAGAACAAGATATTTGCTGATTTGATGAACAACATGGGAAAGGATAAGCTAATAGGAGACAGAGAGAAGCAGTTGATGGGAAACAGGACATATGGGGGAACAGCAGACGTGTGAAATAAAAACCAAAGGAATGGCTGACAGCAGCTTAGCTCTGTACTACATCAGCTAAGAGACTGTGATCAATTGCAACCCCCCACCCCCCAGTACTTCCACATCTAGGGTCATTTGCACTGGCGCCTAGTGAATCTCTCAGCGTCCAGGCCAGCTAGCGCCATTTTTCCTTGAAGCAATTCTGCCAACTTCTATCAGCAAATGAAAAACTGCGAGACCCTTATATAATATGTAACACTGTCACATCTGTGCGGCAGTTGCAACTCAGAAGGAACAGGAGAAGGAGGGGGGGAAACCAACAGCCGACAGTTTCCATGCTTCTGAGTGAGAGCAGCACTGGCAGCAGATCAAAGCGCATTATGCTGAGTGCCGATGTGCACTCGTTGTTCTTCAATTATTCAGGCAATAATTGCACCTTTATTTAAAGCCTGCTCTTGCACAAACCCCGTTGCAGGCTGCCAGGCACACAGAGCACTGCTAGACTTAACAACGGGAAAGACTTTTATCTTGCACAGGCACTAATTAAGTGGACGCATTTGTTAGCATGTTATCAGGTGTGCTGCCATATAGGCCACAGAGTGTCCTTTGTTGTCACCTCTATAGTGACATTCATTAAAGTGAGAGGTTGGGGGGGGTTAGTGTTCAGAGTATGGGTAACAAGAGAAGCTGTTAAGTATTAACACCAAGCCAGCATAATGTGTTGCAGACCCTTCCAGACTAGAGGTGTTAATTGATCTCGTTATACTGCAACGGTTCTATGGAACGAGTTTCACAGTTCTTGCAAAGCACCTCTCACGGTCATTATCAATCCAGAGTTTTGTTAACGGGTTCACTGCCAGGAGTTAAAGGCAGATTAAGAATGCTTGCGTTTGACTTGTAGTCAGATCTTGCCCATATGTAATATGGACAATAATAAGTAATAATAATAAGTTATTGTATGTAAGATGTCAAAGTTCTTTCACTACCTACCTAAAATTACATAAATAAATAAAGAATTTAAAAAAATGCATATTTCATACCTTACTAACACAATTTACACTTTAGGTTTCAAATAATTCAAGTAATTCCTAATTTTCTTGCTAACATTTAGGGTAGAACTACATGGCCGATTTTGCAGTGATTCTGCTGGATCCAACGCTGGGCGACCAAACGCCCAGCGTCGGATCTGACTGAATCACAGCAAAATCGGCTGTGTAGTTCTACCCTTACAAATTCTAACAAATTTAGGGAAAGGGCAATAAAGGCTAATTTCACACTCTGCTAATACGGCCTGATGCTACCATGTGTCTGTAGGCAGTGACATCAATGGTATCTGTCTGTCACTGTGCATTTTTGCTGCTGCGACAGGTGGAACTAGCGCTTTCTCTGCTGACGTTTTCTGCCAACAGTGACATTAGCTTAAAAGGGTAGTTGCCCTAGAACTAAAGGCCGATATGGGAAGACTTGGATATCTGTCGGCTCCTTGATCGACCTAGGTGGAAAATTTTGATTGGGCACCCGAACATCGCCCACTGTTAGCTACATGTAGAATTCTATTGTTTCTACCTGTATATCTGATGATTCAGCTCTACACATGTTGAAACAAACAATCTTTCTTGGAAAGATCTTTTCCAAGAAAGATTGTAATTTTTATGTCTATGGCCACCTTAAGACTAAGGGCACACGAGCGGCAGAAATCCCCTCTACTCCACTGTGTCATTCCACTGTCAAGGATGGCATTTCTGATAAATTTTTTATTCTAGCCTTAGCTGGGATTTTACTGGCTGCCCAGGGAAGTACTGGCCAGGTGGCAACCCTAGTACAAACACACAGCTAGGGTTGCCACCTTTTCTTGAACAAAAATACCGGCCTTCCTATATATTTGTATTTTTTTCCTATTAATAACATTGGAATCAATCAAAAATACCAGCCAGGCTGGTTACATACTGGCTGAGTGGCAACCCTACACACAGCAGAGATGATAGCCGTTCCTGGTGTGTCCATAGCATGTTTATGTATCACCCCTGTCCTGCCGACCCCTTCTGTACACAACAAGGCTGCTCCATGAAGCAAGGAGAGAACAATGCTCCAGGAGGCAGTAAGGAGCCACTTACCAGGGGTCTAAAAACCAATCATTTTTTAAACCAAAATAAGCTCTTCTTGTGCACAGAGCTCAACAGCATTCTCGCTAGGGATGTGGCCCCTCTCGACCCACTCCAATGACTAATTGGTAAGTGTGGAGCAAATTAGGGGGGTGGCCTCAAGCGGCACTGTGCTTTAGGGTAATGCCTTATTCTAGACCAAACTGGCATAATGCCAGGATACTTGGAAATTAAAAACATGTCCTTATATTGTTTAGTGCTAGTGGCCATGAGCCCCTATAGTCAAGAACAATTTCTTCCTACAACTGCCGGTAGTAAATAAAATTCCATGCATAATTCATGATTATTAACACAGTGATTAGCAGGATTTTCAGTAGATTTCAGTTTGTTAGAGCCACAATGACCATGATTTCTATTGTATAAATGCTGCCAGGAACTTTCATTGGGCCTCTTCCCTGTACAATGCCACAGGGAGCTGAAGTGCTTTTGCAGATGGCACATGGAACTGAAAATGGGAGACCATATTGCAGTAAAGCAATGAGCCCTCGTTTCTCTGCAAGTTACTGCAGTGCTGCCTGATCCAAAAGTAACGCTCTGGCTGCTGCATTACCCTATTTGCCACAATAGTCCTCAAACAGTGACCCTTCCCTGCCAGGCAGGTACATTTATTTTCTTGGAACTGCTGAGGAGTTGCAAGCCAGCACACTGGTGAAACGTAGCACAAGCAGAGAGGCTAAAAGCTCAGGAAATATTGCAATTAATCACAGTATTTATTTACTGCTGGTAATTACCACAGGAGGGCTAGCTATCCATATTCACTGCTCTCAGAAACGAGGCCAAGAGTCTGCTCACCTTTATCTCTCTCAGCCACCCAAGGACAAGCTCTTTGCTACTTAACTCACGTATGAAAATGTTCTTTTAATTAATAAAAAGGTGTAACCATCTGAAGAGTTACATTGTTGTACCAGAATATATAAAAATGGTACAAAAAACAAAAACTTAATGATCACCCTTACTAAATGAGCCTGTAATATAAAGCAGCGCTGCTCCATCTTTTTACATGCTTATTTCTTCATATGTTTCATGGCTGGATTATATTCAAATTATGATCTCAAAGAAGTATATGGTGCCCTTGAAACAGACCTGGTCAAAAGGTTTAACAACTTTATCGTGCACCGACAACATTTACTGTACAACAAAAATAATATCCTAGGAACAAATAGGAAGAAATACAATAAAATAAAATAAAAATTCTGAAACCAGGTAAATGTAGGTATTTTGGTTTGACCATAGATTGGTAAAATTATTCGAGTTTATGGGAAAAAACCCTCCAAAACAAACTTGAACATCATGGAGGCTATTAATATCTTCAAATGGATCAATGGGCCTCCCATTGACTCCTACATGACCTTGACATGTTTTAGTTGGTTGATTTTTGGATTTGAGCTATTTCCAGGGTCAAGGTATGATATATCTTGAATAATTTAGATTTTTTTTTTCAACCTGAAATTGTGAGTTTTGACCAAAAAAATCTATGCTAAAACTTACAGTAAATGTTCGTGGAAAACACAACACTGTGCTTTGAATTATGAAGAGATTCTTATCTAGAAAACCCCAAGACCCAAGCCTCTATAAGCCTAGGTTTCTATAAAAAGATATTGCATAAAAGAGCTCATATGCAAAACCCTGCTTCATGTAAACAAACCCTTTTCATAATAATACACTTTTTTTAGCAATATGTGCCATTGGGTAATCACAAATAGAAAACAGCCAATTTAATTGTATGATCGTATGATTCACGGTTCATACAAACATACCAATCAAACTATACTTGTTAGGTCTTATGAGCCAATTAACATACAGAGTTCTGTCTCTTGTAGTATTTCTGGTCAGGGTTGAAGGGTTTGGTCAATGGTTTGTCAGAACTGCCTCTTGAGAGTCTAGATGCCCATACATGTGCAAGTAAGTCCAAAATCAACAAACTGCCCAACCATATTGTTGAAGGTTTAGCAACCAGGATAGAATGAACTCACATTATACATATCTTCTACTGTAAAATTATATTTAAGGGGAACCAAACCTAGCTAAAGTCTACAGGGCAGATAAATACTGCTGTTGATTAGCTGCATTGTATCCTATGTAATTATATCTTTTTTTCTTAGCAATTACAAAGATTTATTGTACAAAATTATGAATATTAGTATGTGTACAATTAGGGAAGAAGCCACCAAATTACTTGCCCTGATCTTTATTTTCTTGGAAGAATCCACCTGCATGCAAAACAGTTTTGGAAGCTTTAAAATGAAGAATCAAAGTTTTGTGGTCTGCTTGGTCTCTAATTTTCTGTATTCAGATACAGACATGAGAAATGTTACAGGAAATGCCCTGGACCTGGTGTTTTCAGGATAAGGGTTTCTTCTGTTATTAGACTCTCCAAACCTTAAAACTACTAAAAAATCATTTCAGTAAGAAATAAACCCAATACGATTGTTTTGACTCCAATAAGCATTACTTGTATCATAATTGAGATCATGTACAAGGAAATACTTTTAAAGCAATATGAATTGGTTAAAATTTAGTCTATGGGAGATGGCTTTCCCGTAATTTGGAACTCTCTGTACAAGGGGATTCCATACCTGAATATAAACCTGTGACTGGGTAAAGTTGCTAAACAAACTGATGTTTTTTATGTACACTCTCTGGCCTCTTCCCCACCAGCTTATATTGTATACAATAATAAAAATTAGTCCTACCTTACTCATGAAAATGGTGTGATCATTTGAGAAAGGGCTGAACAAGACCAACAACGAGTGATCCCCATGCTAATGTCTGTATGCACTTTTAATACATTTATATAATCATGCATCAATGGAGTCCTAGCCTGATCTTCAGACCTACCCAATAGATATTTAGCCAATCTGTGCCCAGATATTGGTCAGCAAACTGTTGTTTGTTCACTCACATGGGCCAATATCTACAGACTCACACAAGGGACTGCACTGTACACTGGTTACTCAATCAGTAGGCTCTACTGCTACCGGCATATAGAATTGGAGTTACACCACCTAGTACCTGCTCTATCTCCCTATCTATAAATGTTACAAAGTTGACAATTCAGAGATAATAGTCCGTTCATAACTTTCATCATAAATTTACCCTCTTTTAATGTGAAGCCATTTCATTGAGCATTGTCTGGCACCAACTGGAGCAACAACTGTGTACAAATTTCAACCCCCAGAATTTTTGGCTTCCTACCCATCCCTAACAACTCTATTAGTTCTTAGCCTACCAAGCCTCCCAGACTGCCATGTCAGCACCTTATCTCAGATAATGGACTGCTGGACTTGGAGGTTGAGAGTAGTGATGGCACCCAACACCCCCTACACAAATAACATGAAAATTTACCACACCTGATGGGGAAGCACCTTGAAAAATACGGGATAGTGCTTAAAGGGATATTGTCATAGGAAACGTGTTTTTTTCAAAAATCAGTTAATGGTGCTGCTCCAGCAAAATTCTACACTGAAATCCATTTGCAGATTTTTTTAATATTAACTTCTGAAATCTGACATGGGGCTATACATATTGTCAGTTTCCCATCTGCCCCCAGTCATTTGTCATGTGCTCTGATAAACTTCAGTCACTCTTTACTGCTGTACTGCAAGTTGGAGATGGACAGTAGTAGTACATAAAGATGTAGTAAAATTTAATAAACAACTGAAGATGATAAGCACATAAAAATGTTTTTTCAGGATTGGGACTGTGTGGAAAGGAAATATTCATTATGTGAAATTAATTGGTGAAGTATATGTTGTAATGGGTGGATTTTCTCATGTCTGTGTCCCTGTAAAAAGTAAGAGCTGCAATGCTGTGTTTGCCATACAGTTTGGTCAATAGCTGATGTTAATGCTATAAGGAAGATTTACTCTTCAGGGAATGAGAGCTTGGGGGGGGAGGTTGCCTCTGATAACCTATTACAGAGAAAAATATTCTGACCAAGGAACGACAAGCATAGCTAGTCAGATAAAGACAAATTATCATTTGATTTAAAAAAGGTTACAATTTAGATGAAA
>CM044437.1:55679652-55691883 GCA_024363595.1 Xenopus borealis
CAGTTACTGTTCAATAAATTAGGCTAGATAAGGATTGAGCGATGCTGCATTAAAGGCAGCTTTCATTTCCAAGCTGGCAGAAGGAGACCCTTCCCCAGGGCACTTAACCCTTACGCTGAGAGCTGAACAGATAAATGTTGGGCTGGTTGTTAAAAAAATGCTGGGAGTCAGTCTGAGCCTTCACTCTCAAAAATGTCCTATTATAAAAGCAGTTTATGATAAAAGCACATTCTCAATGTGTGCCTATGCTACCCTAAAATGGTACTGAGGCTGACTGATAAACTGTCCATCTGCTTATATTAAAACACAATGGAAAATTCTCTTGTGCCTTTTGTATATCTTTTATCTTAGCCTCTTCTCATTAAGAGAGGCTGAAAAACAATGCATTATTTGTGCTTGAGAGGCTTTGCAAAGCTTTAAAGGAAAACTATACCCCTCAAACAATGTAGGTCTCTATAAAAAATATAATGCATAAAACAGCTCATATGTAAAACCCTGCTTCATGTAAATAAAACATCATAACAATTAGGGATGCACCGAATCCACTATTTTGGATTCGGCCGAACCCCCGAATCCTTCCCGAAAGATTTGGCCGAATACCGACCCGAATCCGAACCCTAATTTGCATATGCAAATTATGGGTGGGAAGGGGAAAACATTTTTTACTTCCTTGTTTTGTGCCAAAAAGTCACGTGATTTAGCTCCCTGGCCCTAATTTGCATATGCAAATTAGGATTCGGTTCGGCCAGGCAGAAGGATTCGGCCGAATCCGAATCCTGCTGATAAAGGCCGAATCCTGGCCGAATCCCGAACCGAATCCTGGATTCGGTGCATCCCTAATAACAATATTCTTATTTAGTAGCATGTGCCATTGGGTAATCATAAATAGAAAATTGCCATTTTAAAAATAAGGTCCGCCCCCTGGATCGTACAATTCACAGTGCACAAAAACAAAACAAACAAATCATACTTGTTAGGTCACATGAGCCAATCAACTGACAGAGTTCTGTCTTTTGCTTCCACACTGCTTCCTGTTACAGTTAGAGTTGAAATATTTCTGGTCAGGTGATCTCTGAGGCAGCACACAGACCATCACAAAATGGTGGTTCAAGGCAAGAGATGTAAAAGGACAATATTTACTTAAATACTAATTCCAGTTTGATAAAATTCTTTAATATGCCACTTAATGTGATGTAAACTATATAAGTATTCATTCACAAAATGGTGGTTCAAGGCAAGAGATGTAAAAGGACAATATTTACTTAAATACTAATTCCAGTTTGATAAAATTCTTTAGTATGCCACTTAATGTGATGTAAACTATTTAAGTATTCATTTGGGGGTATCATTCTCCTTTAAGATACATTATCCTAGCTAGCACTGTAACTGTTCGTCTCTCAAACAAATAGGCATATGGCACACCAGTCGCCCCAAAGAAGATGCGATTAGTCACCAATCGACAAATCTCGAATCTTCACGTCTGGACTAACCCTAAGGCAGGTGTCACCAACCTTTTTTACCATGAGCCACACTGAAATGTAAACAAAGTTGGGGGGAACAAACAAATACCTCCCAAATGTCCCATTTTGTGGGACAGTCCCAAATTTCACAGCTCAATCTGCGGTCCCAGATTGTTTTACTAAAATGTCTGACTTTCTCCTGCACTGTAATGCCAGAAAAAGGTACAAAGTTTATGAAATTTAATTGGCTTTTGGCAGAGAGCCCCGAATACATGGCAAGAGCATATAGATACTTTTGTAACAATTTAAGATAAGCAAAGAAGCAATTGTAACAATTTAAGTTAAGCAGGTCTCTTAGGGAAACTGTGACTTGAAGCTTAAAAGCCAATTCACCTTCATTAGCATAACTTTAATAACACAGAAAAAACACAGAAATGTTGTTAAACTTTCATAACCTGACATGTTTTGTAAAATGAACATGGTAATTAGGGGGCGTGGCCACAAAATTGGGCATGGTTAAAAATGCCGATCTTTTTGACCCTCTTTCTATTTACAAAATGTTGGGAGGTATGCAAAATTGTTTTGGGGGGTACAAAATAGGGGTGTGCATGGCTATTTATTAGCCCTTATGTGAACTAGCATCCTACAGGAGGTTCTGTATGTCTTTTATGCAAATAAAACTTCTTCCTCCAAGCCAAGAATTAAAAGAATAAACACCTGCTTTAAGGCCACTAAGGTTGCCACCTGGCCTGTATTTTACCGGCCTGACCAGTAAAAATTATGCCTGTCCCCAATGTTATTAATAGGGAAAAAATCTAAATATAATGGAAGGCCAGTATTTTTTTCCAAAAAAGGTGGCAACCCTAAAGGCCACTGGGAGCAACATCCAAAGGGTTGGTGAGCATCATGTTGTTCCCGAGCCACTGGTTGGGGACAACTGACGTAAGGAGAAGAGGCCTCATCCCATGCGAATTTCACCAGACACAACTGTTTCTGTCCTCACCCAGAGCTGGCTCAAATGACTCCATTGTTGAACAAAGCTTCAGTATATAGCATTTATTCATTGATGCATTACACTGGTGTTGAAATATTTGAAGTGAATTGCTTTGTGAGAGTTTAAGATATTTTGGGTCATGTTTTTTGCCAGTGCAATCCCTCTATACAAACTGGATCTCTTCTATTTGACTGCCACCCAAGAAAATGCTCTGGACATCTACATTGGGGAGTGCTTATCAGTATGTGCCAGATTATGTAGATTTTTGAAAATGCCAGAGGGGCTGCTGTAAGATGCCATGGACAGTCAGTACTTCTTAGGCCTGTGGTGGGCTGTTTGGGCCTCTGTGCTCTTTAAATTTCTAACTCTGAAAATGCATTTTCGAGCGATTTTCAAAAGCGCCACGTGTGAATAGGTGCAGGCGACTTTACACTTTAGTGCGCGCAAGACTGGGGGAAGAGATTCAGGGAGATTTGTTGCCCAAAAAACGCGGCGATTTGTCGCAGGCAATAAATCTCCCTGCAATCTCCTCGTCTGGAAGAGCCCTTAGGATAAAGCTGGCCATACACTTTGGGGCAAGTTCATTAAAGTGCGAAGCGTCTAACGCTAGCGCTAATTCACCAGTGTTGGTCATTTCACAACTTCGCCAATTTACTAACAGTGTCCCTCGTGAAAATTCGTTAGTGAAGTAGATAGACTAGCGCAACCCATATGCCAGGCGAAGTTGCGCACTGATGAAGGGACGCAACTATGCTAATTCACTAAGATTCCCATTTGTGCTAGACTTTACTTCGCCAGGTCAGACCTTGTGAATTTCAATACAATAAATAGGAGTTTGAAAAAAACTTGAAATTTTTTCAAAGTTCAAAAAAAACGCTGGCGTCTTTTACTTTTTTTTTAGTGTGATAGTCTGAAAAACAGCGTAGTTTTTTTGGGTGGTTACCCTCCTTCCCCCCTACATTTCCTAACATATGGCAACACAACTATACAGGGGGGCACATGTTTAGGGCAATAGGACAACTTTATTTTATTTATTAAAGGTCTCCTGGGATTGGGTAGTGTAATTTATTGGCTGTAACATTTTAGTGAATTAGTGGTGGACTGGCAAAAATATGCCTGCTGAAGTGCGGCGAATGCGTCGCTAGCACATTTTCGCCGGTTAGTGAATTTGCCCCTATAAGAACAGCTCTTTTGGTGAGGTTGCCAAACAATCAGATCTTTCCACAGATATAGGGTTGTCACCTTTTCGTGTGGCTGTTCCCGGACAGGGGGGCGGGCCTGTGACGTCAGTGGACGGGCCTGTAACATCAGTGGGCGGGGCTATGACAAAGCGATCGCCAATTAGCCGATCGCTGTGTCAATCAAGCCAATTACGCCCGGTTTTCCAAATAAGGAAGTATTGACCCGGGCAGCCCTTCAAAATACCGGGCTGTCCGAGTCAAAACCGGGCGGGTGGCAACCCTACACGGATATCAAGCTTAATCCAATTGTTGGCCATAGGGCCACAAAATTCCAAATCTGAAAATATTCCAGCTAAAACCTGTCAAGGTCATGTAAAAGTCAATGGCAGATCTCCCTTTTACAATTTCTTGACATTGTGATCTGCGCTGGTTTTTGCACAATAATCCAAAAAGTCAAGGTTTTCGGGTGACAACTCAAACATACGGTTGCATCATTCGAATTTTTGCAAGATTTTTTTCCAGTACTGACTTTTTTGAGCTGATTATTTCATGGATGAGTTAAATTTGTGTATGGGAGTTAGGTCGACTTTGTTTTAATAAAAAAAATTGATACATTTGAGTTTTGCTAAATATTTTTTTTTAAGATTTTCAAAACACAAATATTTAAGGGTGTTCTTATCCAACCAGTTTAAGATGATGGGCGTTATAGTTCTTTAATATTTGGTCAGCTTTAGTTTCACCGTTGAATTTGAGAGCAAGGAATATTGACTGGGAATTTAAGATGGACATCCTTATACCAGCAGAAAACACGCCTTATTTTCTGTATGAAATAGCTCAGCTAGGATATTTTCCTGCCTCTTACCTACAAATCCCAAGTTAATACCTTTTCGCCTCCCTTTTCTCCCAGGCAACACCTCATTATTCCTTGTCTACATGCCAGACAGCATCCAGCAGCACGTCAGGAAGATAATAACTATAACAAATACAGAGGGGTAGGTGGCTGCAAAATCTGTCTCCTAAACAAATCCCAATCCAACTCCTAAGGAGTTTCTTTAATTAAGACTGCTCCGAGTACTTGATTTGGGATCACCAGACAGACCAGGCAGTGAACAAGAGCTAAAATAAGAGGAAGGGATATTAATAGTAAGAATAGATGTGCAGAAATCAAGTTGCTTTGCATTACATTAACCTGAATAGTAAAGGTTTAAGCATCTACCAGCCTAAATGTACCCTACTGTACAGAGAAATTAACCTCATCAGCCCTGTTTTTTAGAAACACAAGAGCTAGTATTTAATTTTCATATTAGTTTCTTGTGTGATTAGTCACCTTACCTCTCGAGCAACAAAACCTGACATTGTAAGATTCCTTCCATTGTCCTTTGGTAACTGCAAATGTGTCCAAAGGGATTACTATCACTCAAAATCAACCTGAAATGGTTCTGACTTAACGAACAGTAACTAATTAGGGTTTTTCTGAAACATAACTGTATGGCTGCCTAGACTAATGCTCTTTTAACACCATTTATCAAAAAGGGCTGGCTAACAAGTACATTGTGAAAAACAATTAATGGTAGAACTGTTGATTTTGCTATTCAGTTTACTTGAATTTTCCAGCTTGTTTGATACAGGGATAAAGAATCAATACTGTTTAACCCCTTAGTTACAGTTAACAGATAATGTAAAAAATCTGGGATGCAGCTAACGGCATGTTTATACGCTGCAATGTTTGCATCTAAATTATATGTGATCATTGCAGCCCTTCTAGCTAAATTATTTCAATATGCCCCTGATTTTGCACATGCTCTAGTAACCTTGCCCTAAGCTGCAAAACCAAATGAGCACCCAAGGGGTTAATCTGACTCAATAAATGGTAACGGTAGGTTCTTATATAACGCTGCTAGTTTCAGGAAGTGCTTGGGGGAGAATTGTTTTTATGTAGGTTGTCTCCTGTTGTATATAGCATACTAAATTGTATGATTTTAGGGCCCCGGGCAGAGATAGAGATAAATAAACTTGTTAAGGAACTAAATAAAATTGCACAAAGAATCAGATCCAGTCTTTCTGCTTCATATTTAGTGTTTAGCCTTTTGTGCCACAAAACTGAAACACTGCAAGATACGTATGTATGATGAACAGAAATCTCTGCAGCACTAAACAATGTATTTTTCATTAGCTATGATATACTTAAGATAATATATAATATAAATTTTACACATTAAAAAAGCTCTTTGGATTTGTTCATGAATTCTGTAGGATTTCTGCAAATCCTAGAGGCTGTGTATTGCCTAAGAGGCCACTTTATGACCTCAATTATAAAGAAACAAGTGCAGTCACACTAATATGGATGAAAAAGTTGCAGGTGTTGATGCCATTCATTGAAGGTTCTTGCATCCAATCATGCACATCAGTATAGTTTCACAAACCCAACCAGTTAGGGTAGTGACACACAGGCAGATTCGGGGAGATATAGTTGCCTGGCGACTAATCGCTTCTTCTTCTGGGCGACAATCTCTCCAAACTGCCTTCCTGTGCCATACCGCTGGCTGGAATGAAAAATCGCCAGCGGTATGGCACTTGTGGCTCTTTGTTTTCCGAAGTCGCCTGAAGTTTCCTCGTGAGGCAACTTTGGGCAATGTCGGAAAACAAAGCACCACGAGTGTCATACTGCTGGAGACTTTTCATTCAAGTCGGCTGTATGGCACAGGAAGGCAGTTCGGAAAGATTGTCGTTGCCATGTGACTAAATCTCCCCGAATCTGCCCGTGTGCCACAAACCTTAGGGCTCTTACAGACGAACGTTTGAAGCTGCGATCCCCTGCGTTCCGGTGTTCAGCCACAGGAGAGCGCAGGAGTAGACACATTCAGTTTTTTTTCAATGGGGCTGTACTCATACAGGCGTATGTAGGCACAGTACGCAGGAAAAATGCAGCATGTTGCGCTCAACTTGTTTGGCGCCTACATGCACCTGTGTGAGTACAGCCCCACTGAAAAAAAATGAATGTGTCTACTCCTGCGCTCCTTCAGACGCTTGTATCAAAAGTAATTGCTAATTAGCCATGTAGGATGTGAATTCAATATGTGGTCAGTACTAAAGGGATGAGGTGGCAAATCCTACACCCAGTGTGCTCTGCCACTTGGAACTCAGCACTCCTGTCAGTAAAGCTGGGGTGACTCATGCCAAAAGAAATACACACTTATGCTGTTTTAATACCACACTTGGGCAGAGATGCAATGCCTACTGTGGAAATACATGTGCAATTGAATTCATTGTAAAGCAGCAGATCCAACTACGGTAGGCACAACTCAGCTGCAATTTCACTGGAATTCTAGGCGAATATTCGTCATTGTGGGTAAAAAAAACTATGAAGATTAGTATCCAAAAACTGCACTTTGCACAACACACTGCATTTTTAAATTAGCCTTATAATGCTATAAATAAGCAATTGTCACTTTATTATACACCTCTTAAAATAGAATGGCATAAAAAGGTTTTTCTTTTTATAAATTTTTTTCTCCAAATATATTGCTGGCAACAGCTAGTCATTCAACTTCCAGCTGGCTGCTTTCCCAAGCTGTTCTGGAGAGAGTACTTTGCACTGCAGAATGAAAGCCTATCAGCTGTTAGGGGGCAGAGGGAGCTGCAGTATATCCATCCATGTGTGCAGGCAAGAAATGTGATTGGCTACCCACACCTAAATGTATTTCTGGGTGTGCACCATTAGATCACTCCCATTGCTTGCCATGCAAGGGCCATATTTATTCACTAAGCGGCGTAGATTCGCTAGCGTTGCCTTCGCCGCACTTCCCCAGGCAAAGTGCGAAGTTACGCTAAGGTTGGCGAATGTTAGCGTAGTTGCGCTAGTGTTACTTCGCCAGGCAAAGCGCATTTACGCTAGCGATGCCTAATTTGCATACGGAGCGAATTTCAAAGTCTAACAGAAGTATAGGTTACAGCCACTACATTGCACTACAGAAGCCCAGGAAACCTTTAATAAATTATATAAAGTTGTCCTATTGCCCTACATGTGCCCCTGCATAGTTGAGTTGCCATATGTTAGGAAATGTGGGGGGGAAGAAAAACACGCCAGTGTTTTTTTGGGACTCAGAAAAAAATTTTCCAAATTTTTTTTTTAAACTCCTATCGATTGTATTGAACTTAATCAGGTCTGACCTGGCGACGTAACGTCTAGTGTAAGTGGTAACGTTCAGTAAAATGATCATCTTAGTGAATTTGTGTAATTACGATCCTTCGTCAGTGCGCAGCTTCGCCTGGTGTAAGGGTGCGAAGTTGCGCAAGTCTACTTTGCTAGCGAAATTCGCCAGTCGGTGTTAGTGAATTTGCGAAGTTACGAATTGACGTCATGCTGGCGAATTAGCGCTAGCGTTAGACGCTTTGCGCTTTAATGAATTCCTTAAACCTCTAAGGCAGGGGTCCCCAACCTTTTTTACTCGTGAGCCACATTCAAATGTAAAAAGGGTTGGGGAGCAACACAAGCATTAAAGTCTCTTTGGGTGCTAAATAAGTGCTGTGATTGACTATTCGGTAGCCCCTATGTGGACTAGCAGCCTACAGTAGGCTCTGCTTGGTACTATACTTTTTATGCAATTCAAACTTACTTCCAAGCCTGAAATTCAAAAATAAGCACCTGCTTTCTGGACACCGAGAGCAACATCCAAGGGGTTGGAGAGCAACATGTTGCTCAGGAGCTACTGGTTGGGGATCACTGCTCTAAGGTGTTATATCACCTACAGGAGACTATACCTTTTCCTCTATATAAATTCAAATTGCTGCATGTAAAATACTTTACATGAGGCAGAACAGTGAAATTGTGCTTAAAAGCTTAAGAAGGCATTTTTGCTTGGTATGCCAGTTCTGTGAATCTGAAGTGTTTTACATGCAACAATTTCAAATCAAACAGAAGGGAAAGTTAATTTCTCTAGCAGGCAACATACCATCCATCTGCCATTACCCTAAATGTATATAGAGGTATGTGGTCTACTATCCAGAATGCTTGGGACTTGGGGGTTTTCAGCTAAGGGATCTTTATGCAATTTGGATCTCCATACTGTATGTATACTAAACAAACAATGAAACATTAAATACACCCAATAGGATGGTTTTGCCACCATTGTGGATTCATGCAGCTTAATTAACATGAAGTACAAGTTACTGTTTTATTATTATAGAGAAAAAGGAGATAAAAAAATTGAATTCTTTGCTTAAAATATTAAGCTAGTCTATAACTCAGATTTCAGGCTAACAGATCCCATATCTGTATTTAAAATACTTTCCATAAAGATGGTTGTTGTAGCTATTGAATATTAAAGGAACAGTAACACTGAATAAATGAAAGCGTTTTAAAGTAATGAAAATATCATGTAGTGTTGCCCTGCACTGTTAAAACTGATCTGTTTGCTCCAGAAACACTACTATAGTTCATATAAACAAGCTGCTGAGTAGCAATGACAGAAATTGAAAAAGACTACAGTATATGGCACAGGTTAAATAGTGCATAACAGATAACACCATTAGGGCTCGTCCAGACGAGAAGATTCGTCTTTGAGGCGACTAATCGCCTTGAATGGCTTGCTCGTATCTTGCAACCGCTAGAACTAAAGTTGCTGGCGTCTATTCACACGCGGCGACGCAATTTTCAAAGTCGCTTGAAATTGCCTCGTGAGTGGCAATTGCAAGATACTAGCAAGCCATTCGGGGAGATTAGTCGCAGCGATAAGTCGCCAGGCGACAAAAACCCCTCCCGAAATTATCTACAATCTGCTGTATAACCTGAGCCTTTTCTTCTTTGAATGGCTGTCCCCATTACTACACAGCAGCTTATTTATATAAACAATAGTAGTGTTTCTGAAGCAAACACACCAGTTTTACAAGTGGAAGGCAACACTGCATTATATTTGTATTACAGGTATGGGACCTGTTATCCAGAATGCTCGGGACCTGAGGTTTTCCGGTTAATGGATTATTCCATAATTTGGATCTTCATACCTTAAAGGGGTGGTTCACCTTTAAGGTAACTTTTAGTATTTTATAGAATGGCCAAACCTAAGCAACTTTTCATTTGGTTTTCATTATTTATAGTTTTGTTGTTATTTGCCTTTTTCTTTGCAGCTTTCAAATGGGCGTCGCTGACCCCTTCCAGTAAGGATTCATTATATCTTAGTTGGGAATCAATTACAAGCTTGTGCTGTATTATTACACAGAAAAGGGAAATAATTAAAAAAAAATTAGTTAATTTGGATAAAATGGGAGTCTATGGGAGACAGCCTTTACGTAACTCGGAGCTTTCTGGATAACGGGTTTCCAGATAACGAATCCCATACCTGTACTTTAAAATGACGTTACTGTTCATTTAAGTATGTATCATTCCAAATCAATATATGGTTAAATCTGTAGCCACAACTGATATTTATACATTTCATTCATCATGTAATGGTGATATTACGTCCCTGGTTTTTATGGAATTGCTGCTTGTTTTTCACGGTCACAAACAAAAAACTGCATTTTTCATTCTTGGATTTTATATTTTTCCCAAAATGTATGCCATTATGACACAGTCCCCTGGTATATGTAAAAGTATAGATGTGTAGTATGCACAAACAGGTAAAATTGTGTTCCTATATGATAGAAACTCCCATATCCATACCAATGGCCCCTGTTTCCTCTGTATCCTGAATTTGGCCTTTTATAAATATTTGGTGTAACACTTTTTTGTCATTTGCTGTAAAATATACATGTGATGAATTCATGGCATCATACTAATATTCCATAAATAAAATGGTCTATGGATCTGCACACCTTACAGTTGATTTGCCTTCTTTTATCTATATTGCACTCTTTTGTTGTTAATCACACTGAGATGTGTGAGTTTTCTATTATGTGTTAAAGATCTTGGGCAAATGCCTTACCTCTCTTTTTTCCCAATTTCTATACCCAGGGACTATATTAAGATCAGGGCAAGAGTTTAATGAGCTTTATGTTCTCTCAAAAGATTTCTGGCTTCTTTCCTCCAACCAAAATGCTAATTAAAAAAAATAAACCTGGCACAATTTCCACTTTTTAATTAAAAGGCACGTGTCCATCCTGGAGGTGGGGAGGGAGATAAGGGAGATGAAAGCCTAAATAAAAGCATAGAGAAAGTGAAACAGTTGAATAAAGTAGGTATAATGATATATAAGACAATATGAAAAATGGAGAAGGGTGTTCATGGTGAGGCTGACTGAGGGGAAAATAGGAAAAGTTTATTTCATTATCTGCTGTTTAAATGACAGATTTACGAAATGGTTTACTATATAATGTTCCTAATACATTTAAATACACAGTAGTATCAGGAGCCAGTTTATTACCTGTATGTTTTTTGGGAAGTACCCTATGGAAACCCACACTAAAACCTGGAGAACAACTTCAGGAATAAGTCTTATGAGCAGGATGAGCACAGAAGTGAAACTTTTGAGTGCATGAGAAATATAAAACAAGGTGAAGGGGCAATAGCATCAGTCAGTAAGAAGGAGGTAGTAAGAGTCTTGGACATTAGGACTAGCAAAAAGTGATGACTATCAGGCCAAGGAGTAAAGATGGCCATGTTACAATTACGATCTTTCTCATGCTCTTTTCCGACCATACACGCATCGAATATCGTACAAAAATTTGTTTCGTACAATATTATTTGTACATCTATGGCCACCTTAACGTGGTGGAGAAGGACACAACCACAACAACAGAATTGACACCAGTTTGTTTGTACTCAATGAGTTCAAGAGGTTCCTGTAGTGCAAGTCTGGAAATAATATGCAGACAGCAATCAATTACTCTGGCCCTGTTGCTTTTATACACATTGCTTTCCTTTGTATATTCACATAATTGTGTGAGTGACTTACATTCAAAGGTGTTTTCGGTGATTTTGTTGCCTACTGGGGAGCATGATTTCCCACAAACAACAAGCACCCCACAACATGCTCCTATGATTTGTCCATAAGCCATTAAAAAGTCCCAACAGGTAAATACCAAAGCAAAAAGACAGAGGCATGAGAGAGGACTTGTAAGGTTTACACCTAGTAGTTGCTTTATAATAGCTCCTAGTATCAAGCTCACACATGCATTATACTGTAAATTAGAAGAAACTTTTAATATGGTGCAGGTAATGAGCTGATTACTGCTCTGTGACACACATAAAAACTGAATTCCAACATAATAATAGATGCCTGTAGACAGCATTGAGAAGGCCCGGGATTAATGGAACTGATTAGTGTTCTCTGGATTGGACCCAGGGTATAGATAGTTGAGGCTCTTGGCCTGTGTAAAGTGTTTTTTGTTATGCCTCTAATGGGAACCTATTGTAGGCATACTTTTAACACTCATGAAACTGTATCAGCATTATGCCTCCATACTGTGTTGTATCTGATAACCCTGTCATTGTGTTCACACTCCACTTACAGTACATCAATGCCTTCTGTCAACAAGACACCATTGTAATGTGGTTGATTTTTCAGAAAATGTTTCTGAGATTACATATTTTTTAAACACACTTCTACTTTATAACTGAAATAATCCCTGCTGAAAGTCACTTTAAAAAAAAAAAAAA
>CM044437.1:55704503-55738239 GCA_024363595.1 Xenopus borealis
TGCAGAAGTCTACTGGAGCAGCACTATTAACTGATGTGTATTGAAAAAAACATGTTTTCCATGACAGTATCCCTTTAAACAGCATGCACTAAGTTAAGCTGGGCAAATACAGTAACATAGAGTCCTGCGTGGAACCAATTTCTAAGACCTGGACTAGACCCAAACCCGCATATTTACCCACTATTATCCACTACCGGACCCACAACTGCCTTATCCACAACCTGACGTCCACCATCAAACAGGAAGCGATGTTGCTGCAGATTGGAAGTCATATCATCAAAAGTGAGCGGGGTCAAAAAAAGGAGTAAAATATAGACAACATAACATAAGATAAGAAATTTAGATAAGAGCTGCAACCCGACCCGCATCTATACCCCCACCTGAAAATCCCAAAGGGTACCTGATTTTTTTTGTGTGTAACCAACAGGTACCCAACCCGATGCAGGATTCTACTGTAAGATGCCATCTTATGGTGACGTTGACAAATGAGCAGACCTTACCCTAAATTGCCCACCAACATGATGGGCCAAATCATGATGATCCAATTGTTCAGCCCACAACAATCAAATCATAATGAGAGCATATGGGGAGCTCTTATAAGAGGGCAGCATCAATGCACCAATGCAGTCCATGACAACGAATTCTCAATTCTGCCCAAGAGATATCTGGCTGAAGGTCCACATATAGGTTACTTGTGGGAGCTTTGAGTGACCCGTGTACGGCCCTCTTAACCTGTCTGGATAATACAAGTACAACATAGGGTAAAGTCTCACAAATCTGCTATTTGTTTTGCACGCCACTCATATAGGATGCCTCCCATTTTTGATAATCAGGCCAGCCATGCAATACTTTATACAGGATTAATTTAATCTAGGCTTTTTACACTTCAGATATACTGTGCTTAGCAGTTTCATTAAATCTGATACATTTACCTAAACATATTTCTCTCGTGAAATAAAAAAGTTGTTGGCCATATTTTGCAAGATGGAACTTTCTAGTGGTTACTACATGATGGCCCCGCTCCCTTATTGCCTTCCAGACCACTCACCACAGAGGGGATAGGTCTCTGGCAGGGAGGTGGGGTGAGAGCTGACCGCAGTCAGCAGCACTGGGCCAGAACAGATGCCTGTCATTAGCACCCTGCCAAAACCCATCCTGGCTTCTCCTAAGCTGCAATCCAATAAAAGTGTTCCTTGTCTATTTATCATCCTCTGGGCTTTTAATCACTATGCAGATGGCAACCATCGTGCTGCCTGTGTTTAGTCAATACAGTCTTTTAACCCAGGCGAGTCAGCAAGCAATTGGTTAATAGAACAATGCTGTACTTATATGCTGTCAGTGACAGCAGAAATAAGGGGTGAGTACATTTTGCTTGCAGCTAAATGGTTTAAGTATGCAAAAATGTCCTTCTTTTGAGAACTACAAAGGGACACCTAAACACACTTTGTATATGTACATATTTACACAGGATGATAAACTAACATGTTTAGCACCACCTGAAAATTAAATATGTAATCATGAAAACAACAAAGAAAATACTACAAAAAGATCCCCAATTCAAACAGTATTAATGCTGGCAGCAATAAGATAAAGTTGGTATGCAAAAGGTTGGATGGGAATGAGCCAGTATTATGGATAAAGGCAAGCTGGTTCTCTAGTTGACATGTTTGATTTTTGTGGCTCTTAACTAATTGGGTACTTAACCCTAAAAGAAATGTTGCTTAGAATTATATTCTGTTTCATTAGACAACTTTCAATTTAAAATTATTTGTAAGGGCCCTTACACACGGGCGTTTTTACCTGCGCTCCCCTGTGTTCCGTTTTGCTGCGTTCAGCTGCAGGGGAGCGCAGGTATAGACGCACTCAATTATTTTCAATGGGGCTGTACTCACGCGAACGCGTGTAGGCGCCAAACGCAGGAAAAATGCAGCATGTTGCGTCTGAATCTGCGTTCGGCGCTTACACGCGTCTCGTGGGTACAACCTCATTGAACAAAATGAACACAGCCAAACGCAACGCAGGGGAGCGCAGGTCCAAAACGCCCGTGTGTACCGGCCCTAAAGATGCCTACTATTGAAAGCCATTGTTTTTTTGTCTTGCTATGTTCAGCACTGCTGGTTCTAACTTCTGTAATCATGTAGGATAACCAGCTGACTAGTTAACCTGTGAAGAAGCCTGCTAGGTATAGTTTGCCTGTGAAGAAACATGATTCATGGCTGGAGGAGCGCAGGCTTCTCCTACATTGCTTCGGCAGTGAGAATCAGCAGTATATTGGAATGTTGGTTAGGGCCCTTACACACGGCCGTTTTTACCTGCGCTCCCCTGCGTTCCGTTTTGCTGCGTTCAGCCGCAGGGGATCGCAGGTATAGACGCACTCAATTATTTTCAATGGGGCTGTACTCACACGAACGCATGTAGGCGCCAAACGCAGGAAAAATGCAGCATGCTGCGTCTGAATCTGCGTTCGGCGCTTACATGCGTCTCGTGGGTACAACCTCATTGAACAAAATGAGGTGCGTCTAGACCTGCGCTCCCCTGCGGCTGAGCGCAGCCAAACGCAACGCAGGGGAGCGCAGGTCCAAAACGCCCGTGTGTACCGGCCCATAGAATGATCATTTCTGACATTAGACAAAATTTTATTTTTGGAATTGAGCCTAGGTTACCTCCAGAAAATATACCACTGTAAGCTACCTTGCTATAATCTCCATTTTATTGGGGAAGTAATACATTTTGCATGCTATTTTTTTCAGTTTTTATAGAAAGTCCAGCAGGATAATGTTTACCCACTGAGTTTATAGAAGCACAGCCAGTGAACATGCTGATCAGATCACAGCTAAAGACCTGTTTTGTTTGTCAGGATAGTATGGGGTTTCAGTACATGAAAAGTCACCAGAATAGTACCACATAGAGCCTGAAGACATTGGACAGGCATTTTATTAACCCCTTGAAGATGATCCACCTAGAATAGCTATATTGCATCCAGTGCTTTAAAAAGAAGACAGACTGCAAACTGCCTATTCTAAATAGCTTATTTTCAGTGTTTTATTATTTGTGTCCTGTCACTGTGTTATCAGATTCCAGTATTATGGCTTATGATTGTCTTTTTTAAATAGTTAATCAGACAATACAAACTCCAAAACAAAGTTTGGTACGATTATTGGTAAATTTATGGCTACCCATGCTTTGGACCAATATTAATGTGCTATGGATATCTTCGGTTTGGGGAGGTTTGTTTATCTGCCTATGCACCAGGATGGCCAAGGCACGGTGCCTTTGCAGATGAGGAATTGAAGATTTACTAGTCGCTTTTTGCCATTACGATCCTTTGGGTTGTTAGTTAGAATGAATGGAGCAATTTAAAAGTAGCCATACAGTATATTGCCCATTGTATGATCTTTGTTCATTTGACCAATGAGCTGACTGGCCAGAGAACTTACTTGATCTGCCCTTGTAAGTCTACCTTCACTGGGGCCATTTTGCTTGAGGGTGCTGCACCAATGCTGGCTCCTACGCTAACCTCTTTTACAGTAGAGCGGGTTAAGCATCATTAGTGCAGAGTGAAATTAGGGAAATCAGGCTATTACATTTGTAGGGGAATATGACATCCTCTGTTTTTGGTATTTAGATCCTCTCAGGGAAAATGTAGCAATGAAAACACCATTATCTGTCATGGGAAATGACCTGTTTGAGAGCTATTGACAATTTTGTAGGTTATTTCATGTAGCTTTTTTTTTTAGTTGTCCCACATGAGTAACTGGTTATAACACTGATGTTGATATACGAGGGAAACAGTAGCAAATAATTAATTTAAACCAAGCAAAATCCAAATCTTATCCAGCTAAAAACATTTAACACATCAAATTGACGTAAACAGAGCTGCATGCTTTGTTTGCTGTTTTGTTGCATCCTACGCTGACATTTTTATCTGTGTGGTAATCTTAGTGGCAAATTTACTATTATTCCCCAAAACTAGCTCGAACAAATTTGTAATTCGATAAGCATTTGACTATCGAATGCTTATCAAATTGTTTTAGGCTATCATTTTGGTCGCAATACGATTTCTCGATGAATTCTTACGATCGGATACCGATTGTTCGATTTCACGAAAAAATCGTGAAATTTCATTCGAGCGTCCAAAAATTTTGTACGATTCCAACAATCGAATGCTCTGATCGTACAAATGGTATTCGGGCGGGACTTAGCCTCAGAAGCCTATGGGGAGCTTCCCATAGGCTTCGATTACAATTCAGTTGGTTCAATCTGGCGAAGTAGGCAATCGAATAACTTTAAAATTTTGATTCCTTCGATCATCGAATGATCGAATTATCGAATATCCGAACATTCCATTTATTCGATATTCGATGATCAAAGAGGCCAAATTTGCATATCCGATTTCACGAAAAATTTGTACGATCGGTATTCAATCAAATTCGATTGAACTTCGATCATTTCACGTGAATTTCGTAAATCGGCCCCTTAGTTTGCGTAATATGCCATCTTTCTATGACAGAAAGAATGGCAAGAAAAATACAAAGAACTAAAATGCTATTTGCATATTCAATCCCTAAACTGCCTGTAGAGCCACTCTTTATTATTAACTGATATATAATGCACCAACATAATATAAAATATATTTACAGAGGTGTAGACGTCTTTAAGTAAAAAGTGGAAAATAAAATCTGCACTGCTTCACTGCTTCACTTAACTTACAAAAGTCAATACAGGGCGGGCCACATTTTCTTGGCCATAGATTATTTTGTTTACATTGAGCAATACGACAACCAAATGTCTTTTCCTTTCAATTATGCTAATCTGTTAACAAATCTGGGATAATGCAGTTGGTGCAACAGAAGTTGAAACATGCAAAAGTGATCAGAAGGAAGAGACTCAGGATGCTTGATATTATAACTATGAAGCCTATGTACAACTCTGGAGTTTCCTCACGAGGTATCTTCGGGCGATTCCGGAAATCGCCGCGCCGCGTCTGCACAGGCACTGGCGCTTTGTGCCTTTACGATCGGCAGACAGGGAGAAGGAAATTCGGGGAGATTGTCGCCTGCTAAAAACGCCAGGCAACAAAATCTCCCCGAATCTCCCTGTCTGTCCCTACCCTAAAATGTCGTCTGTACGATGAAAAGATAAAGGATATTTTAGAAAATTGTCGGACTTACGAGACATTCAGAGATGGTAACACCTGCCTTTGTGAATTTGCCGTTTGTAAGACATTTTACAAATTTGTCGACTTCTGGGTTATTTATTTTACCGACACTTTTGTGAATTCCCCCATAGACTCCAATTATAAAGGAATCGTTGCACCATAATCACTCCAATTAATCAACATTAAATTTGCAATACACTATTAAATGTGTATAACATACTACATAACATCTAATATAGAACATATAATATCTAAACAACACAGTTCAGTTCAAATAATTCAATCTAATCTTGGTACAGATAAAAGCTCCCAAATAGTATATATATCTCAGTATATACAGCCTGGGTAGAATATCTCTGTGGGCAGCAGAATAAAATGAGCATGCTGCATGTTACTATCTCTTTGAGCCATCTGTGCCCAACATCTGAGCTGGAAGAACTGGGCAGCACTGCACCCTCTCTCCTAAACATTGCATGATTCTCAAAAATGCTGTCATATATTTCATAAGAACCAGTATACTATTCCTGGATGTAAATAGCAGCACCTAAGCACGTGTACACTACTTAGCACTACTCTACTGCACTGTTTATGTCATACCACAAAGAATAATTTACTAGTACATAGGTAAAAACTGAGTTTTAGCAATTCCTCAAATATACAAAATGAAAGAGCCAGTGACATAACAGACTTGTGCCCCACAGCATACCTGTTGGGAGTTATGGGGGGTAGAGGAGTTCTTTTCTGAAGGCCCCGTAGGTTCAAAGCCCCTTCCCAACTCTACAAACATTATAACAAAGAGGATATCAGAACACATTTTCAGTAGGCATAACACAGATAAACTGCATAACAGGTAGATGTCAGTTTATGGACGATGGCTGTACACCCACAACTAATGTCACTTGTATGCTTCTAGAGGTATTGGCCATGACATGACTGGGCATGTGACAGTGAACCACAAGGCACCTCCATTAGAACAGACACCTCTGATGAGCTACTGCTGGTTCTGGTACTGACTAGGGTGGATCCAAGTATTGCTTGAAATGATCAGTAGGCTTGGTGATTAGTCACTTCCAACTGGCTCCTGCTTTGGTCAACAGGCAGTTCCCGATTGTCTGGCTACCAATGGGATCAAAACTCTTCATGAAATGTTTTATGTTATTCAAATTGTAAGGAAAAATAACTATTCTTTATTACAAAGTGTCTTGCTTTAAGGAATCTACACACTTTGAGATTTTAGATTCCCTTAAACAAAAGTTGTGGAATATAAGTGGTATAAAATGTTGTGAATTAAGGGGTGGCTTTGATCACTTTTTTTTTTTAAAATAATGATAGACTTATTAAATCGCACTGTAAAGTTCTGCTCAGTTGTCAAAAGCAGGCGTGCTCTGCTGGGAACAGGTTAAAAGAATGAGGCTAATACTCTTCAATCTGACTTCTGTGTGACTTGATTATTAGTGTTCTGTGACCCAGGCAGACCTCTTTCCACCAGAGGCCAACATTTGAAATTGAGGGAAGTGGGAGGAGGGTGCAGCTGAAACTTCAGATGGAATAGAGACCTAGACTAAAGACAAGGAAGCCCACAGCTGTGATGATCTGTTTTCCCCTTTCCTGACCCTGCATAAAAGATTTTATGCCTTTCCTAATAACTTGAACTGTAATGCACCTACAACCATCTGTTAGCAACAGGGGAGAGAATAGGAGAGCAGGCTTGAGCCAGGGTTTTTCATATACTCACCCTGAGCTGCAAATAAGAAAACAATGGAGTGCAATTAGGGTAGTCAGCACAAGCTTTAACCCTTCCCTTGAAAATAGAAGAAGATAGAATAGAAGAACTAGAAGAAGATATATAGGAGGGATGTATGCAATGGAGAAGTACTGTGGAAAAAATATACATAAAGTTCAAACAATTCTTCCTTCTTGACTTATTAGTTTTCTCTGCATGAAATATATCACAACATAAAACTTAACTAAACTAGCAAAAATGTCCTATATGGGATTTAATTGTAGGTTGTTCTTAAAAGTCTTCAGACGGTGTTAATTTTGGGAAAAAAAACCTTATCTGGAAAACCTCAAGTTCCAAGCAGTCTGGATTTTAGATCCCATAATTTTATAAGCATTATGAATATCTTACCTAGCTGCAATGGCTATCTCAAGAAAGCTGAGATTTGGGCCTACTCAACTACAGGAGAAGAATGGAACATCATAGAAGTACAAGGCATGCAGGGCATAGAAGGATAAGCATTGGGTAATTAAGTATAATGTTCTGAAATGAAAGCATCATGTGTGTCAGGGAAACCATGGCCATATTGAAAGTTACCAAGGGGGTTACAGGTTAGGGACACACTGGTGGTGACATGTAGCAAGGGTTAACACCTCTACCTAGCAGCTTGGGCATGCCCAGTATTGTACTGCCCTGACTGATCCTCACTTCCTACTACTGATTTCTGCACTAAACCTGATCAATTGGCTGCATGCATCATTGCCTAATTAATGTAAAGTAGTGGTATGAGTTAACACATTCAGTCTCGAAAATCGTTTATTTTGCACATTTTTCACACACTCCAAAATGCATGATTATACAGAAAATACAGAAAAGACTACTTGCATGACTGGACCCCAGCTGGATAATACATTGTATTCTCATTTTAACATTTTCTTTTTTACGTTTTTGAATTTTCTGAAACTCTGGGTAGAATAATTAATGGTGCTGTGGTTCTACCAAACCTAGAATGAACACATTGCATGGGTGATTGGGTACAGTTTGTGGCCCCATTTTGTTCCTCTGGCATTAATCATCTCAGAAAGGTGAAGGAGCACTGGCAGCTAATGATGATTTAATGACAGCGCGTCACACAGAGAAGAAGCCGAGGCCCTGGAAGAGTGCCACATTTGTTGTCTGAATATAAAACCATTGTACTGGCAGACAGCAATAGACAATGTTCCTGCATAAACATTTGACCTTTAAGGACCTGTGGGTTCTGGTGTGGTGACATTACCTAAAAAGGCCAAATCATCTGTAAAGCAGGTGCAGGATAAAGCAATTTTGCCCTTGCTGCCAGAGATTCTGAACATAATGATTTGGTTTGCAGGTTAATCTTCTGCTCTCCTCCCAGATGCTTAACAGAGCATACAGGGCAACCCTTTTTATATGGAGTCAAAGTCACACTTTTCTTTCCCTCAGGCATAAATTCTGTCACAGGGATAGATGCCTTGGTCAACCATCCTATTAAAACATAAGAAAAATACTGTATGAAAACTCAAATACCTGCGTATTCACTGTATTTATACATTTAAACCTTCAAATTCCATTTGACTGGTCTGTGCAGCAGCACTGATATCAAAATATCAGATGTTGGACAACGTACAAATTTACCTCAAAACCTCAAGGAAAAAGGAGGAGCCCAACTTCCTCCACTCATTAATCTCGATAATTTTTCTGCTGAATATTCCTCCACAGGCTTTCAAACAGTTCACTAATTGCAATTAATCACTCTCTCTGAAACAGATGTCAGGGACAATGGAATCTGAAAACGAGAATGCCTGATAAAGTCGTTGTTAGGGGCTTGCGTTTCAGAGCAAGCTCAGAAATGATCCTATCCTGGCTGTTTAACCTTGCTGACTGTGATAGCATCTGTCATGTTCATGCCAAGACTGCAAAAGGGACCATTGCAGAGACACAAAATGAAAGATGGATTTCGAGGAGGTGCCTAGGCAGCAAAAACTAAATGAGACCCGGTGGAGACTTTCATGTGGTAGCAGAGAATCATCAAAACTAGGATGCAGTTGACTAATAATCATCAAAAATGGTTTTCAACACTGCTTACTCCTTCTCAGCTGACTAGTTGACAGCAAATGTGTTAAATATAACTGAATTAAAGGGGTAGTTTACCTTTAAATTAACCTTCAATATGATGTAGACAGTTGTATTTTTAGAAAGTGTGCAACTGTTCTTCATTTTTTATTAGAGGTTTGTGAATTATTTAGATTTTTTTTTGTTCAGTAGCTAGGGTCCAACTTTCCATTGACATCAGTTTGAGAGACTGCAGAATTAATAGGAGAGGGCCTAAATAGAAAATATGTAATAAAAAGAAACAATAATATCATTTTAGCCCCTCATTCCATTTTAAAGCTTGGAAAAAGGCAGCAGAAGAAAACAAATTATAAAAAAAGACCAGCTGAAAGTTTGCTAAGAATAGGACATTCTAATATAAACTTATAAGAGATTTACACTTTAAATTATTTTTCTCATATGACTCATGAGGGTTAATGGCAAATAGTGGATTGGGTACAATAAATATAATGTTTACATCTGTTTACATCTGTAATTCATTTAGTTTGTATAAATTAAAAAACAATCTTGTGTTTCATAGTTCCTAACACGTTTGACATTGGTCTTTTCCATTTTAGATGACTTTATGTATCCAACTTTGTTCAGCCAGGCAATGTGCAATCCAGCATTAATTAAAACGTAACCCAGAAGCATACAATCTACAGCACTGGCATGCTTCTACATCTATGTGTAGTGGTAGACATGTAACAATGGTTACAGGCTGACAGTTTCCAAAATGAAGCTGACAGTTCTGGGCATATTTATATGTACAGAAACCTATACCTGTATATGATTGGTTACACAGCGAAATAGAAAATCAGGCTGAACAACTGCTTCCAAGACATAATGTATAGGCAATCCGAACAATTCAGATTTTATATTGGTACTGTTATATTTTGTGCCTTTGCAAATATCAGTAAAATAATTGCAAGCAGCAGTGCAGAAAATAACATGAAAGGGATGAATGATTTTGCAGGGTAATGGATATTTACAAGCACCAGGCCATGAATGGCATGGTGTTTTAGGTGTGCGATGTACAGGGCTGGATTTACATAGCGGGCTCCCCTAGGCCCGATGACGTTTGTCGCCCCTGTCCCCTCCCTTTTATTTGCTCAAATTTTCATCGGGATGTAGCAATGGGAATTGACACACAGGAAATTTAAATTTCTGAACCAATGTGAGTGTGGTTAGGCAGCATGCTGCCCCCTACAATTCTGCCACCCTAGACCCGGGCCTAGGTGGCTTCTCCACAAATGTGGGCCTGGCAATGTAATATCCACTCTGGTAGATCCTTGCCCCTCTAACATTCCATCTTATTAATAAGCCACAAAGCAAAGGTGCCCACCAGGAAACAAAAAGCCCAGTACATAGCTGCCAACTGCTTCAATGCAAGTGGCACATAGACCGTGGCACTTCCACAAGGCATTAATATATCAAAGGACATGAGCACATTATATCATAAATGGAAACATCCCAGTCTCTTACCAAGGTAGTAATGTCATTGTTGATACAAAAAAACAGTTGTCACTGTTGTACATTGCAGAATCTATGGCACTGAATGCCATCCCCGGAGAGTCTATGTTTTCAGGATTCTCTTTTATCTATACTGTGCCACGTGTTGTCTGGCAAAACGTGGAACTGCAGGATCAAAGCTGCCCAGCATGCAAAAGTGTTGACCACCCACATAACTACACATTAATGTGTTTACACAAACACAGTACTCTAGTAAAATAAATTATAAAGACTGTAAAGTGGGTGTTTGCACTTAATTACCTTTTTGTACCCCTTCCCCTAATTGTATCAACCTGTAATAAAACTCAAATTTTATGTCTTATTAGCAGCACCCCAAATCCTAGCAGATGGTGCTTGCGCTCAGGAAAAAAAAAATGATTTATGACTTAACAGAATAGTCCTGACCAACATAGAGGCAACTCATATTATTTTTCTACAACGTTCAGCACATGGGCATAAAAACTTGCTTTATGTTTACAGGATTTGTATTTATTAATTAAAGTAAGAACTGCCATTTTCATTACTCTACTGGAGAAATATGAAACATCTGATGAAAGAAGGAATGAATTTTGATGAAAACCTGTCCCTTGCCAAGTGAGCACAGGATCAGCTATGTCCTTTTGAAAAGTAAGGCCAGGAAACGTGCTCTTCACGACTGACATATTTTGTTGAACTTGAAGACAAGATACTTGACCTTTGTGCTTAGAGAAAGGTTTATAAAACAACAGTTTACTTCAAAACATGTTGCTGTAGATAAGATAAGTGGTACGTAATAACCAGATTCCAATACCAATCTGTGCATTTGTGCTGGGTTGAGAATAAAACACTAAATTTGTTGAACTTAAATTTCCCCTCTCATAGTGGACGCCTATAATCAATACTAGTGTACCGTATTATTGAAGGTCACAAAAGCAGCTCATAAACCTTTTCAGCTCGAGTGCCTGGGATCATTGTCGTTCTTAGAACACAATCCTACTGACTTTACAGAGCTTGTTAAAGGTTTGTGTGTTCACCACCTACTGCGGCGGCAGCATCAATTGAAGCTCTTTATCCTTTTCATCTCTCAGACATCCTGATGCGGCGTATTGATTGGAAAACCTGCATGGTTTCTCTGGGGGCTGAGCATACAAGGCTTGCAGATTAGCCACATGGAAGCTGATCATTTGAAAGGAAGCCAGTGATTAGAAACCTTTAGGAGAATTGATACTACTCCCTTTGTGATCATTCAAGACATGCAAATCCCTTATCCCGAAAATTCCAAATAAGAGGGAGGCTGCCTCCCATAGATTCCATTTCAAGCAAATAATTCCAATTTTCTCTGTAATAATAAAACTGTGCCCTGTACTTGATGGTAACTAAGCTGAATGAATCAATATTGGTGGAAAAACAATCCTAGTGGGTTTAATATTTAAACATGGTTTTGTAGAGATTCAGATTACAGAAAGACCCCTTTTCCAGAAAAATCCCTTGTCCAAAGCATTCCAGATAATAGTGTTCAGACCTGCATTGTAATACTCTATATGCTGGCCAGTGAATAATAGTCTTATGATTCCTGGTGACTGGAGTGTTTACTAATTATGTTGGTTCCTTCCATTATCTATTATTACTATCAAAGAAAAGAAGAGTGTATGTGGGCCCGCAGCAATAAGTATCTCTGTGGGTGAGGAAACAAACCTTTCACCACCCTTTCACTTGCATGGCAATAGCCTGAAAGCACTCACTCATTAAGCACTCACTCATTGCAGACAAAGGAATGTACCTGCGCCTGCAAACAACTGCCATGTAAAAGCTAATTGATTTTGTGCATTGTTGCCCTCCAGCTTGTGCGCAGTTTGCCACTGATACTGTGGTTATCCAAAAAGCTCCAAATTACAGCAAATCCCATAGACTCCAATATAATCAAATAGTCCAAAATTTTAAAAATGATTTCCTTTTTCTCTGTAATAATAAAACAGTACCTTGCATCTGATCCAAACTGATATCATTAATCCTCATTGCATGCAAAAACAGCCAATTGGGTTTATTTAATATTTACATGATTTTCTAGTATGAAGATCCAAATTATGGACAGATCTGTTATCTGGAAACACCCAGGTCCAGAGCATTCTGGATAACAGGTCCCGTACCTGTACAACATCAATAGCATGGAACAGCAGTGTCAGTGATGCCAAGGAAAAAAAACTATAGGACAGGTTTTATCATATGTGATAAGTGGCAATTTGAATAAGACATATTCTAATCTTTGAGTTAATAATAGCAGAGGTTTTGGAGTCTAGACTTTTTGTACCACATTCTAGCAAATGTTTCTCTTATATAAAGTTCATACAGGTATGGCACCTGTTATCAAGAATGCTTGGGACCTGGGGTTTCTCCTGATAATGGATCTTTCCATAATTTGTATCTGCCTTGCCTAGTAGAAAATCATTTAAAGAGGAGGAAATGCATTTTTATTTGGGGGTGCCAAAAGCTAGGCATCCCCAAGTGATTGTATATACTTACCTGAGACCTCAGGCCAGTACATCTATCAGGAGAAAACTGCACCGGCCTGGGATTATTCCAGTGAGCACCACAAAGTAATCCTCCTCCGGCTTCTTATTTCTTCAAATTTCCTGGAACAGACACATGCGCAGTAGAACAAAATAGCCGTTTTTTTGTCAAGATTCAGCTTTTTGTTTTACTGCGCATGCACACCTGTGATAAGAAAGAAGAAACAGGAAGATGATAGCTCCTTGGTGCTCGCTGGAATAACCCTGGGCCAGTGCAGTTTTCTGCTGATAGGAGCACCGGCCCAGGTTTCAGGTAAGTATTTACAATCACTTGTGGTGCCTAACTTCTGGCATACCCAAATATAGCATGCCTTTCCTTCTCGTTTAAACATTAAATAAACCCAATAGGCTGGTTTTAAATTTTGGATTATTTGGATAAAACAGATGACAGATGGGAGATGACCTTTCCATAATTCGGAGCTTTGCAGATAGCTGATCCCATGTATTATACATGATCTCAGACAGCCGTGTCACCCTAACGCTGGCTTTTGAGTTTAGAGGTCGCATTTTACTTAGTATAATTTCTGACAAATTTTCCTTCTTCTGTTCCTATTATATGCTATTATTTCCTGACACTTCTTTCCCTGATGTTGCTGCTCAGCTTGCTTGCCTTGTGTATGATAAAAATATTTTATTGCAGCGTTCTACTGCCTTGTGTGTAGTCTTTGTTAGAGCCTGTCAAGTAAGGAGGGACTAGGATGGTTCCACAACAGGTACGCACAATCACCTAGTGCGAACAGGCGGATATGTTACAATGTTCTGAGTCTGACACAAAGCCTACTTGTAGAAACAGAATACTGAAGAATCTTGATAATTAAAAACAGTACATCATTTATAATGTTTTTTTTTTAGAAAGTTTCTTATTGCCATTCTATGACATGAAAAGGGGGAAGCTTTAACAAAACCAAGTAAATCTATTCAATGGGTTAAACCTGTTGGTGAACTAAGGGTAAAATCACTTGTGAATGGCAAGTTGCTAGGCCTCCTAGTCATTGTTACCACTTACCTGCTACCCTTGACTGGTGCTTTTCTTCTTCCAAAAAAACAATGGCCTGGCATCTTTTTAGTTGAGTGGCACACTTCCATATTTTCTTCAGATCTCTCACATACATATTTCTGCGGTACAGAAATAGTGTAGGGGAAACCTGGGGGACCTGAAAAATGTAGTGATGCAGCACCCAGCAGAAATTACCATAACCTGGTGCCAAGTGCTGGTTCGGGCAGAAAGGAACCAGGCATCTACAATTACTGGGGTAGGGGGGGTTCAAAACAACTTACCACTCCCCAATGAACTGAGCTTTTGTTCTCTTTTAAAGACTGTATCCTATGGGACAAACACATACAGTCTCACTTCAAATGTTGATTGATTTTTGAAAAGATCAATTTGAGGCCACAGTTACAGGTCACAGTGCTTGACTCAATAGATGCAAATTTGAACCTTTGTTAACTCTTTTCAGATTCCTATGAAACAATTGCGTTGAATTTCATTTGATTCATTGTAATTCATTTGATAAATCTAGTCTGAGTTTTGAATTCTCTCATTCTGCTTCAATCTAAAGCAGGCCTGGACTGGCAATCTGTCAGTTCGAGCAAATGCCAAATGGGCCACTCATTTGCTGTCTAGGCACAGAGCTGCCAATTAGCTCTTTAACAGGGTCATCAGCCCACCTGAATGTGTCTGCGGCCACCTAATTAGCTCAGTTTGATTCAGATAATCCTCTCACACTCTCTGGTGCAACACAGCTTGCCAATGCCTCACTGCAACATTAGGGCAGAGCGAGGGCACCGCAAAAAGGTTGAATTAGTAGGTGGGGTTTGAAGCATCTGTGTGATGTCACCACACACTGGTGTATTTGTAAACAAACCGAGGAGCACTGTATTTTTCCTGTGGGGAATTGGGATCAGGTTTGGGATTACATCATAGTGCCTGTAATCTGATGAATCAGCAGCAATCCTATGGCTTCAGGTGACCAGCATCTCAAATACCTCAAAAAGGTAGTGTTGATGTATGTCTCAGAAAAAGCTATTTACAGGAACTTTGCAATTGGTTGGCTTATTATTTATTTATTTTTTTTAATTATTTGCTACTGCCTTCTGCCTCTTTCTACTTTCAAATTGGGGTCACTTACGCTGGCAGCAAAAAACACTACTGCTGTGAGAGGCTATGAATGTTTTACTATTATTGCATTACTATTCCGTACCTCACTTCAGCTGCAAATACATCTCATTTTAGCTCTCACCAGAGACAGTAAAACTCCTGAGATTTCAGCAGACCCCTGGATTCACTTGATCATGTACCATTGCTAACACACAGATGCACAAATACAAGGCTTCTTATCTCCTCCTGAGATGCTGCACTGTTTACTAGTGATGTGCAGGCCTCCCAATACTCGCGGGTTTACCCACAGTTTCAGACCACATCATTTGTGGGTTGTGAGAGGGTTCAGCTCTTCGGCGTGCTCTTCCAGCCCACAACCGTAAACTACTGGTTTCTGATTTCATAGGCACCGGTCTATAAATAGAGGGTAGAAGGCAGGTATGGGCGGGTTCGGGTTGAGTTTTTCTCAACTGCACATCATTACTGATTACATAACTACTATAGAGTTAAGAGTTCAGATTTCCCCCTCAACCAGAAAAGCAAATCAATTCAGAGCAGATCTTTTGATCTATATGTATGATGAGGAGGGGTGTGAGAGCATTTGTCTGCTGATCACTGAAAGTGACAGCTGTGTGTGCAACGCTGGAGAGGCGAGGGGTAGACGCTGCATGCGTTCTGCTTGGTTCGGGGAGTAATGGCGTGACACAGGACAGCAGCATCTGCTGGGTAAAGGGCACATGTGGAAGCAGATCACTTAATAATGTGCAGTTGCAGTGTTACACATTTGGGAGCTAATGAAGCAGGTGTGCAGAAACAGCCTGCTCATAATAACTGCACGCACACAGTTTGGTGGCATTTCAAGCAGGCGTGTGCTGAAAGTCATTAAGAAGGCCACTCTGGAATAATCTAGGCATGCTGTTCACACAGACAAGCCTGGATATCACAATTGTGCAGTGCAACATTTATTAAGTAAATACAAAAACCAGCAATAAGCATCATCTTTAAAATGTCTAATGATGCTGTAAATTTCTGATATGGTAACATTTAGTACTTCTAAAATACAGCAGAGTAATGCTGCCCATGCTCTCAGACTTTCACTTAGATTATCAACTGTATGTAACCACTGAGTATTGCTGTTCTGAGCATCCCCATACTACTGGCAAGTGAAGAATGACTGTCTGCATGAAGGCATAATGAACTAAAAATTCAACAGTTCTGCCTGTGTGTGGCTCTCTTGAATCATCTGGAGCCTTATACAGCAATAGAGGCACTATGTAATAGCAGCTTGTGAATATGAATGTTCTCCACTGCCATTGATGTTGCTCGAAGTAAGTGCCCACTTTGAAATTCCTGACGTAAATTAAAGTTTTGGAGGCATAAATCAGATTTACTCTGACAGAGCCTCCTGCTGGTTAGCATTTCACAAGGAGCTTTCAAGTATTATACCATAGACCTTATTTGGCATCCCTAAAGATTCTTTTTATTCTTTGTGTTGCTCTCCAAACTGGGGTGGGAGGCCTGTGATTCTTAACACCAAGTTACATTACTGGATAGAAATTAAATTGAAGATCTCAGAGCTTTGAGACAACGGGAAGCACTAAGTCATTATGGCATCCATTCTCACGTTTAATTCAAATAGGGTATGTGGCTATCCCTCACTTCACATGACTCCTGAGCTAAATAACTTGTGCCATAAACTCTAATTATACGTGTAGAAGCCCGTCATCTTTTTCTGTAAGTGTCTTGTATTGGTAATCTAATTATTTCTCTGGCAAGCACCAAACATGGAGTAGCTTCCGTTTCCATGTTTCCTGTTTAGCTCAGGCAATAACAAGAACCATCATTTTTGAGATTTAAACAGCAGGCAAACCATATGCTGAGTCCAAAAGCCCTACACATTGCCCCTTTCACACTGTCCATCAGAAAAACAGAGGAAAGTGTATTGCATGCTTGGTGCTTTAGTTCAAAAGAAACATATCACCATAGATTAATGAATGCACTCTTTAGCTGGTTCTAGACACCAAGAGAACTCGGGTTAAGTCACAGCTGTTTTGTACTTAATTAAATAACTTAATGAATGTTATATGGTACAGCAAGCACATCCCTAGCATGAAACAGGTGACTATAAACTTGCATGCTTATTAGTAGTGTGTGTTTATAAAGTAGTAGCGCATTACATTTCCCTTTCTAGAACCATGAGTTAAAGCAACATAAATGCCACTAGTTAGCACTTTACATCATATGCAAACATATACATTTTAGAAAATGTGCCAAGCAGACCTCAGGAAGACAGTAAAGGAAAGATGAAGAAATGTGCTTAGACAAACAAGGATTTGAAGCACCGTCTTACTAGACTTGTCTAGGACAGAAGCTCTTAAACCTTTCACTGGCAGTCGTTTGCAGTCAGGCTGTTATTGCGTCCGCACACATGAGGTAGTGACAGCTATTCCTAGCAGTGTTCATCTTTTATTCATGCCAATAATCTCAGTGTTATTGCCTCTGGAGCGTGTTTAACTCTTTCAGGCAAACTGTGCATTGCCATCAGAATGGAGTAGAAACTCTACAAAAGACAAAAAGCTATAGGTAACAATAAACTGCAAATTAATCTCTAATAATTGCAACAACAAGCATACAAAAATATAGATACTTTGCCAATATGGCTGCATATTTATAATGTATATGATGTAAATATTTCTAAATCAAATTAAGCGTCAACATAGATAACCAAACAACTGTTAGATACTAAATATACAGTTCAATATTATTAGGGACATAATGTGACTAGTCTAGGTCCCCCCCCCCTGAAAAAATAATATTCATCCCCTCCTGTGGTAATGCACTCTTTAGAGCACCACCTTATTTGTAGGGTCTGATCCCTTAAGTTATAAATATGGATAGTTTCCTTTGCATAGTACAAAAGTAATACTACCCAGTGACCTTATGAAGGCAAAAAATATATATTTTAAGTGCCCAGAAATCTCTTCTGTCAAAAATGGCACTTCTAAATGACATGATCTGATTTAAAATTGATAAAGAAATCATCCAAAGGAGAACTACATAAATCCATTAGCAGCGATATTTTACAGGAAATAGGAGGAATGAACTGATTGAGCAAGCAATCTAAGATTGATGTGCTCTTTTATTGTACTCTTGCAAGATGAAATGCATGACCCAAATATCTATTCCAGTAAGTCACTCTTTAATTTAAAAGTCCCCCCAAAAATGAACTTCAACTACTCCTCTAAATATCTTGTCTAAAAATAATTTTTAAGACTCATCAGTCAAAAGGTAGCATTTTAAAGGGGCATACTACCTTGTTCAAGTTAAGTTCATTTAATAGGGCTTCTGCTCAACATACTGTTTGCCATATGCTTTCATAATGAAAAAGTCCATTGCTATTTCTTGAGTTAAACTGTGCAAAATGTTAAACCTAAGCTACTCCATGCTTGGTTCTTGCAAGGTAGGTAGTGAATAGATTATACATCATTCGCATCAGTCCTGCCTGTGTGTTTTTGGAGTGTGGGAGAAAATCAAAGCATATTTGAAAAAGATATGCAAATACACCAAACCACAAATCCCTGCTAAAAACTGTGATTTATAATGGACCAGTAATAAAAAAAAAGTATTTTACATGCATTTTAAGTGCTTGTTCCTCTTCTGAACATTTGTTTTTTTAAATTTTTATTGTTTTCTAATATTTCACCAGAACCATTTACAGGTGTGATTTGCTACATTAGTTTATGTCTTATCTGTGGCCCTGCTGAGCATAAGCAATGAGTTTCATTAAGGTTTAATTGAAACAATAATTGCTACCATCCCACAAATGCTGCTGATTAATTAATGGAGCAAATTGTAACAGCGGAGCTGGTAAAATTCAAATTCAGAACAATGAGGCAGTCACCTACAAAAAAAAATGAAAGCAATAGAAAATATCAGAATACAACTGAACTGAAACAAGTTTTTAGAAAGTAAAATACCCTTTAAACTATCCTTCAACAGGAGAAGGAAAGTTCACATGTGCAGCCTCCCAAGGAAAGAAGAAGTAAGAAGAGGATTGCTCTGTGGTGCTCATGGAAGAACCCCTGGGCACTTTTCTCTTGACAACAGCACAGGACCGGGGTTTCAGGTAAGTAAATACAATTACTAGGGGGGTGCCTAACTTATGGCACAAACTGAAGCAAGGCATTTTTAAAGGAATGGTAACATCAAACAATTAAGAGTAATAAAAATATAATGCAGTGTTGCCTTGCACAGGTAAAACTGGTGTTGTTTGCTTCAAAAACACTACTATTGTCTATATAACTAAACTGATGTATAGCCATGGGGGCAGACATTCAAATGAGAAAAAGCTCAGATTACACAGCAGATAGCAGATAAGCTCTGTAGAACATAATGTTATCTGTAATTCACTATTTAATATTTAACCTGTGCCATATAGTCTTTTTTTTAGTTTCCGCCATTGATACACAGCAGCTTGTTTATATGAACTATAGTAGTGTTTCTGCAGCAAACACACCCGTTTTACCAGTGCAGGGTGCCAATAGAACATGATATTTTCTTTATTTAAAACAACTTTCATTTTTTTGGTGTAACTGTTCCTTTAATACTGTAAACTGTAGCCATATCTGCAAGAAAACATTTCATAGGAAAAGCACATTCTTTAATAATATCACTGCCAGTTGGGGGGGGGGGATAAAACAAATAAAAACACACATTGATAAAATTGATGTGTCAAAGGAAGCTTAATTGTCTCTGATTTTAGGTAGGGGCATCAGAATACAATTAGAGGCAACATTGTGATCCCAATGGGCCACACATTACAGCTTCTAACCTTAAAGCACAGTCAATATTTGCACAGCAGATAAATCTTGCACTGCTCAACTGGGATTCCTGTGAGATGGAGCTGGCATGATTAGTGGTAAATAAATACAGTAACTGTCAATAGTTCCAACCTATGCACAATTCCTGCTAGTTCCAGGCATGTAGTAATATACCCAAACACCTAAGGACTCGTATGTCTCTAAAAAGAATAGTTATTCAAGGAAGTAACAAAAACTATTTTTCTGTGTGGCAAATTAACTGTTATGCAAGCACCACCATCGTCTCATAATTATATCTTAAAGGGATACTGTCATCAGTTAATAGTATTGCTCCAGCAGAATTCTGCACTGAAATCCATTTCTCAAAAGAGCAAACATATTTTTTTATATTTCATTTTGAAATCTGACATTGGGGTAGACATATTGTCAATTTCCCAGCTGCCCCAAGCCATGTGACTTGTGCTCCGATAAACTTCAATCACTCTTTACTGCTGTACTGCAAGTTGGAGTGCTATCCCCCCCCCAGCAGCCTAACAACAGAACAATGGGAAGGTAAGAAAAGCTCCATAACACAAGATAACAGCTGCCTGGTAGATCTAAGAACAACACTCAATAATAAAAACCCATGTCCCACTGTAACTCCTTCAGTTACATTGAGATGAAAAAACAACAGCCTGCCAGAAAGCAGTTCCCTCCTAAAGTGCTGGCACAAGTCACATGACTGGGGCAGCTGGGAAACTGACAAAATGTCTAGCCTCATCAGAGGCTCATCAGATTTCAAAATTGAATATTAAAAAATCTGTTTGCTCTTTTGAGCAATGGGTTGCAGTGCAGTATTCTGCTGGAGTAGCCCTTTTAACTGATCCGTTTTGAAAAAAACATGTTTTCCCATGACAGTATCCCTTTAAAGTGCTTGGTTACTCAATCAACATCAGTGCACACCCCCACCTGCAAAAAAATAACTGAGACAAAATGGAAGCACACCATTATTTTCCACAGAACCACTTCACCCCTAGATATTAGGGCAAAACATTCCTTTCTGTCCCTTTTTTGTCCCTCTCAAAATCAGGCAGGCAAAACATTCTTACTAGAGTGTTTCATATTTAATAATGCAATTTATATTCCACTCTCTCAACATAAACTATTGTAGAGGCGCACTAATGTAAAAATACATCTGGCCTGTCAATACTTTATCTTCTGGATCTGCATCTAAATCCCTCTGCATCCCTGACTTATGGCTGCACCAGAGTCTAATGAATAAAAAGGTGCAAATTATAGGCTTGGCTTTAATGTTCTTCATAAAATTAGATAGTAGAGGCAAGACATGCATTCTTCTACTCACAGCTCAGCACTGGAGTGCTATAAATAAGGTGCACTTAATGTAACCCAGAGCTGTGCTAAGCCAGGAAACTGTATGTTATGGCACTGATTTCAGTGTATCCGCCACAGGTTCAATGTGCTGATCCCCTGATCCATCTTGAGAATTTATGTTAACTGTCTTCTTGCAGAGTCATGGCCTCCGCATCATAAATAGCTTTCACTACTTCTCACAGGGATCATCTGCCAATATGTGTCACAAAGAGATAGGTATCGAGGTGTGTGTCACACGTCAGCTGATGCAGGGTTTTAGGGAGAAGGAATGACATTTGACAAATATATCTGCGCTACTGCTGAGGTTAAGGCAAAAGGCAACAACAATCCCTGTGCTTTTCCTTCATCAGTATGACCTTAACTGTGGCATCAAACTGCAAGCTTTAACTCTTTTTCTGAGTTGCAAGAGAGCTTTTATCAGTACTGCACCCGCTGCAGACTTCTGCTGCTACAGCAAAATGCTTCAGCCTAGATATCAATTGCATCTTCTTCAACAAAATGGATTAGAGCCAACAGAGCAGGAAGGAAATCCATAAGGTTACACAAGCGTGACCCCACCAAGATCACATCAATTGTTGATCACACAACAGCTTATATGTGAGAACGCTATCCATTCATCCTGACCTTGCAGGTCTGCTTTAAGGAACCATGCAGACGACAGACAGCACAGTAACATATTTCTTATTATAAAAAAGAAATTCTGGAATGTAAACCTTTCTTTCTAAAGAAGACATTTTGCACCAGCTGGTGAAGTGGCATAGTATTAATATCCTTTATTTGTACAGGGTACAAGTTAAGCTGGCCATAGACGTAACAATTACGATCTTTCTTGGAAAAGATCTTTCCAAGAAAGATCGTTCGTTTCAACACACACGTGTAGAGCTGAATCATCAGATATACAGGTAGAAACAATAGAATTCTACTTGTATCTGACGATTCAGCACTAACAATGGCCGATGTTCAGGGTGCTTTCAAAGGCATCCAATCAAAATTTTCCATCCAGCCCGATCAACCAGCCGACCGATATCTTAATCCTCTGACGATATCGGTCGGCTCATTTCCCACCATACACGCACCGAATATCGTACGAAAATTCGTTTCGTACGATATTATCTGTGCGTCTGTGGCCACCTTTAGTGGGACTTTTCACTGTTAGACCAAACAGTACTATTAAATGGTAACCTGGGATGGACATCTGTGGACTCTCTGAATATTTGTTAACTGCTTAGTGACAAAATCTAAAAATGTAGATAAAAGTGAAATACTGTAAATCTTGAGCACTTGAAGTGACAGATTATAAATGGTAAATATCTTTATGTTCTGTTTTCCTCTTTTCTTTGCTTTGCCTTACCCTTTCATTTAACTTCCATCATCCCATTTTGGTACACTCTACTTTTCATATTCTCTAATCTCTCCATCTTTCCTCTTCTCTTATGTTAGAGTAGCTACTAGGCGGTAAAATATCTGCTAAGTCTGGCGGCAATCTGACAAATGTACTAGCAATGTACTTGTGGATATATGTAGTTTTGCCCAATTCTTCTACCCCTGGTCAGTCCAGTTACTCCCTGATCCACCTAGCCATGCCCCCAATCTGCACAGTTGTTTTTTAAACCAAGGCCCAAGCACATATAGCATTGCGCCCTGTGCAGGTGCGAAGAGCAGAGCGAAGCACTTATACATGAACATCAACACACTGTGTGCATGGGCAAACAGCAAGACCCTGGTAATTGAAACCATGCAGGCAGAAGATCAAGGACCACATCAAAGTGCAGATGTGGTTCTCAATCCAACAGGAAAATAAAACCAAAAATGCAGTCATTGCAGCCCAAAAGATTCATTTATCAGAACTGTCCATGAATTCTCAAGTGATCTGGTAACGTTATCCTAATCCCAGCTCCCTAAGCAGGCAGCTAGCATCTCAATCTGCTGACAGACGAAGGTCACACCAGGCACACAGCAGGATAACCAATAACAGTGGCAGGAACGCTTTATCATGTGCTGCGGCACAATAAACTTCAGTGTGGGCAAGAACATGGAGGAGAGCAGTACAGATAAGGAATTTGGTTGCATATCACTAGCATCTTACAAACCTCCACACCTTTCCTGTTATTCATGGGTGCTGCTAGAATACTAGAGCTGCATGCAAAGAGCCATATTAAACTGGTCATACACAGGTCATATTTCCCATTCTCTTGTACCCTCAGTCATTTCTGATCAAGTCAGCAGCTTTTTGACCCATGTATGGTACCCACTGATGGGCATGCTCAAAGATGATCCATACATTGTCCCCCGGGTCATTAATTGGACCAGCCCAATTTGGCACAGAGGTGAGTGGTCAAATCAGGCCCAGATATGCTTATTTGTAACCATACTGTATGGCCACCTTTAGACAAATACACAAAGGAATAAAGAAATTCTTTCTTTATTGGGACATTTCAGTGCTAACTTTATCAATGCAAACATGCCATGATAAATGGAAAAGTATCATTATCTTTAAACACATCTTTGAACTAGAGTTGTTCACCTAACAGCAAAGATGATTTCTGGGACTGTGAACTTCTTTTAAAATGCTTTTTAGGACTTTGAGCTTTATTTTTCAAATGATTGCTGTTTTTACATTGTGTTTGAGTGGTGCCTAACTCCTCTCTTAAGGGTGAATTGATCTTACCACTAAGCACATTGTTGGACAACACTCATAAATCTAATCATAACCATTAATCATAACCAGGCATCGGTCTATCTTACAACCTAATGAAGCAAAACTGTTAAAGGTTAATGAAATCCCCTAATAAACTTTTGCATAAATCTCAGCCTGGTTGCATTGGATTGTTGTAGAGATTTGCATGTACAGAGAATCCCATGGTTTACATGTATATACAGTAAACAGGCCCAGACTGGCAATCTATGGGTTCTGGCAAATGCCACAGGGGCTGCTATAAGGTGCCATAGAACATCAGTATTTAGTCGGCTGGTGGGGGCTGTTTGGGTTTCTGTGTCGCTGAAATGCCTTGGTCTATTTTAATTCTCAGTCAAGCCCTTACAGATAACCCTATATAAAAGATGTAACTCTTCATGTCATGTGACATCTCACCTTCAAGTTCTATAATTGACAATTTGCACACAGAAATCTGGTTGCTAAAGGAGGTACCCAGCACACGCAAAGCCAATTATATGCATGGTGTAACCATGAAGGGCTGGCTAAAACTCAGCATCTGGAAACTAATTAAAGAGAGGACTATAATCACTCAAATGTAGCAGTTTATTTGCCCATTGATGTGCAATATCATATGGAGGGGTATATCGAATACTACAGCTTCTAAGGCTGAGTACTTATTGCCTGGCCTTCATGCTTCTTTAGTATTCATGCAGCAGGTGGGAAAGGTTGAAGCCCCCAGAGAAATGTTGTACACTGTCTCGCTGCCCTGTTCACTCATCCATACCATCTATTTTTAACATGAAAGCACTCTGCCTCCCCAATAATAGCAGAAGTGCCTGTGCCGAAGCAGAGCAACTCCCGTTCTATAAATAATGCAGAGTCCTTATTTACTGACAGGTTGTAAGAGTACCAAGTAGAATAATGTGAAATCAGGGCTAATGAATAATACATGATAGTGGCTTGACTCCAGCTTTCTTTCCTGGCTCTGTGTCCTTTCCACTCTATTTTGTCTGCTCTTTCTATTGGTTTTTAGCAAAGTGCCCCTTCACAGCCTAGGGTACAAAAGCCTGGACCATGTCAGCAGTGATGCTTTGAACCCTTTTCATTTCGGTGTCAGTATAAATGTGTCTAAAAAATTTCTGCAAATGCATCATATACCTGTACGTAATGTCATCCTCTGTGACCTGTCAAACATGTTAAATTAATTTCCTTCTACCTATCTCACTGCTTTCCTGTTGTTCTATCTGCCTGGATGTCCATTCACCCATGTCGCTCCTTCTACATAAACCATCATACACAATAGTTCAGGTAAAAGACTATATTGCATTGGTAATAAGCTCCACTAAGACCTGCATCCGCACGCTTATTAATTTTTTTTTACCCATTTCAAAATGTACATAAATCATGAGGAGAACCAGCTCAGAATTGGAGGTCAACATATTTTCAGCTCTGACCCTCTACAACAATAAACTGCTCGATTAGTCAGATTCCTTTACCCGCTGCAGATCCGCTTCAGACTGTTACAAACATTTACTTCTTATGCCATTTGGGGATCTGCTCTGCTCGGAGGAATTAACTTAATTGAAGCTTTCAGCTCGGCATTGTATTGGTATCTCTCCTCCTCCTCACAAGCTGCTCCCGGGCTTTGGGTTGCATTAATTTTGCAAGAAACAGGTGTAGGATGAAGAATGTGAGATGAATACAACCAGGGAAAGGCACAGAAGAGAGACACAGAGAGAGAGCATGGGAAAACAAGAGTGTTGGTGAAATAAAGTGTACAAATAAAAATACTAGGTGGGGGGGTTGCCTATAATAAATGGAGAGAACAGTAGAAATGTGATAATAATAATAATAATAATAATAATAATAATAATAAAAAGGGTTAGGAAAAGCATGAAACACATATACAATATTCTTCTTTAATCCTTAAAAAACTGGAAAGTGGAGGGCAAAATACATATATCTATACTGATGTACATATGCTGCTGTAAAATAATAATGCAAATCTAAAACTCCTAAACAGGGCTACTGTGCCCCCCCTTCTTAATATGCCATATTTACATTTGACACATGGTTAATGAGAAATCATTAACATCAGTCTTTTACACAATAGAGCTTGCAATCTAATGTCCCGACCACCAGCATATAAACTAATTTTCAGTTTAATGAGAAGTCAATTAGCCTGGCAATATATTTTGAGATAATGGGTTATGGGATGGGAGAGGAATACATTGAGGGAACTTACAAGTCCCACTTGTTGAAAGCTGAACCAAGTTGAAAGATACATACTTCTGGCCTGCAGTGAATAAAAAGTAGCCTTGTTCTCTGACACCAGAAGACATCTTTGTCTTTGTTGGCGCTCTGCTGTCAAGATACACTGCATTTGATATGGCAAAGAATGCCATTTATAGTAAAAATCCTGGTATTGTTCTCTTCTACATAGTGATTACACCAAAGCGGAAATTCTCACAATGCTTAAGATAAAATTATTTCCTTCAAAATAGGGAAAGGGGGAGGATTAGGTATTAGAATGAGATGGGAAACTGGGCAAGCTCCTAACAGGAGCTAGGTGGGCTTAATTTAAAGAACTGTTGCGTTTGCTTAAACAAAATGGCTGCAGATACATGTGAGATCTCACAGGCGTCCAACAGAGAAAGGCAATGGTCTGTGTACATGCTACGAATAACAATGGAGGATCTATACATTATTTGCACTAGGGTTTAACTACTTCTCTTCTAAAGCATTGTGCTAGTGCTACATGAAGAAATTAGTGTTATTATATTGGTACAGAGGTTTATTATTACTAATCCAAGTTCACATTGGCTATGATGTATATATCTTATTATATAGCCCTATTGCTATACAAGTATACTGAGGATTGGGGGAAGCTTTTCATGCCCATATACTAGTGATATGGAACTTTATACATACTACCTTTTCTATAAAAATCAGCCTTTTAAATTTACTTTCCTATAATAACATTAGCATCAAACCTCAATTTTACTCACCAGGCATGTAAAATGCCAAATTTGTCATACTGCTTGTTCAAGGGCCTAATTATATTAAACTGAAAAAGTCAATAGCGTTCTTGAGTAAACAAAGGGCAATAAAAATCCCTTGGAGGGCCACTTCCAGCATCAGCCCACAGCTCCAGCCTACAGCTTGTTAGTACTGTCCATGGCTACAATTGTTAGTCAGCAATAAAATATATAATTAAATAACAACTGACAAAAGACACACACACACAATGTTCTACCTTCTAATGTTCATCCTAAGCAAGTTACAGCAAGCCATGTCTGACCAACCACATGCACATATATACATGCACATTTATTCATGCCCCAATCCTAACCCACTCTGTTCCAGTCGGTCGTGATGCAATCTCTTATTTGGCAGCAAGTGCCTGTCCATATCTGATATCACTGGAGGCAGGTTGGGGGAGTTTGGGCCAGAGGGGCCCAGGAGGACCAAGCCATATTTGGTTTGGTTTGAATTGCAATCACATTTTTTCATGGGTCATTAGCAATACAAAGTCCAGGGGTAAACTTATGGCGTAATAATCGACTGTCAAAATACCATCACACTGGCGATTCATATTCTTGCCAGCAGGAAGGCATTTCAGGGAAGTAGAGAAGATTTGTCGCTGGGCGACTAAACTCCTCTTCTGCCACCGCCCTAAAATCTACTTTAGTGAGGTCCTCACTTGAACATTAGATTGTCATAGAAACCTTATATTGTAATCTCTTCTGGAGCAGAGGTATATTCTCTTTAATGTGAGGCAGTATATCTGTGAGTTACAGATAGCAATAATATTCTGGGACAGAAGTATGCGTGTATACATGAAAAAAAACACTGACAACGTTACATTATGTTATGTTATATATTTGCTCTTGCAGATGCTCTGACATTTCTCTAAAACCATGCTTTCACTTATTGTTCCCTTGCCTAAGACTTTTTAAAAAATCATAGTACTGCCCATTCTTCCAGCAGAGCAGCAGTGTAATAAAAACATTTTACTTCTCCTCTTGAGAATGGGAAATGTTGATGAGCTGGTAAGAGAGGTGGCTGGCTCCTGCATATGCTACAAGAGGGTGCAGTCGTGCAGGGCCGCTTTCATCTTAACAACAATACTGCCTTTTGTGTTTTCATGTACGGGAGCAGATGCTGTCGTGGCTCTTCATGTGCAAAGATAAAAGCAAGGCCTTGGCTACCACGATGAATTGCTAATTCTATCTTAACACCCGTTGAATTAAGACAATGTCCAAGGCCTGCCAACAGTGGAAGTGCTATGTGTTAAGACCAGAACTATATTTAATGGCTTTGGCCTAGTTTTTTCTACCACCTAATTGTTAGTTTATGAACCTTTAATGCATCACCCTCTGAACTCTGCCATGCAGTGCAGACTGTCTTCTGCTGAAAGGGTTAACTTCCTTCTGTACAAACCAGACCTAGGCTAGGCCTTTCTGACACACAATAAAAAGCACCAATCTAGAGATATATAGCAGAAATGCAGCTACAAATTATGTATGAGGCGGCAGTTTCCTATACCTTTTTCTACCTCCAGCTCACTAATGGGGAGAGAGGAATGCTCCCAAGGGGGAAAATAACAGAGATGTGCTAGGAGGGGATGATGCACAAATTCTGAAAAACTAGCACATTTTAAGACACTGAGGGCTTAGAAAAAAGTCAGGGAATCCACAACATTTGCAAAATAAAGCCAGTAGGCTCTTTCTTTATTTCGTGATAACAATGTGTGCCCATACAGAGTTCAACCTCAAACAGTGCCTTGGAGAAATCATATTACTCTCTTTTATCTCACATGTCAAACTGAATTTTACTTTGGCCAGGGAGTAACTAAGACTTTGAATATTCTACGCGCTAAAGCTTTGTTAATAGGCACCACGTATTCCTGTCTTTCATTATCTCCTTTTAGCTGCTAGTTCCCACATTACAAGTAGGCTGTGTGCTCCCCACAGCTGGATCACATTGTATTCCTCCCAAAAAAAGACCAAAGCATGTCATGTCCAATTGGGGTGATATTACACAGAGTATCCTGCACTGATTTTATCATAAGAAGTAATGGATAAGAGATTAATGTCACAATTCAATATGAGCGAACAAGCCACATGTATGAGCTAATTTGATGAACTGTGTTTAGCACAGATTACAAGTCAAATTATAGTCTTTTCCTGCAGGACTCTAAAAGAGGATTATTGGGAGGATGATGATGATCATATTCAGCAGCACAGCTCCTTCACACATACCATCTTAGCGATAATAAGACTACCACAGAAAGATGGTCCTGCTGCATATCAATGTCTCAAGTACAATCTAAACCTTAATACAATACTGTTAGTATAATACAGAAATAGATCATATATAATTTATGTAAGAGCCTCTGAGAGGTGGCCAGGCTAGATAGCTACCTATGTCACTTCTACAGGACTTGCGGCATGTAAACAGCATCATTAAAAATGTAGATAGATATAACATTTTTAATATATTAACATTGCCAAATTCTTTCTGATGCCACTCAATGCATTATAAACAACAATTCTGATATTGTGTATTGTAAAACAGGATCCTATCGAGGACAAGAAAGTTGGCTGTTTAGGGTAGCGACACACTGGCAGATTCGGGGAGATTTAGTCGCCTGGTGACTAATCACCTGTTCTTCTGGGTTCCCCGAACTGCCTTTGCGTGTCTTCCTGTCAGCTATAGTAAAAAGTGCCTGCACTAAGCACACGCGGGGCTTCGTTTTCCGAAGTCGCCCAACGTTGCCCCATGAAGAAACTTCAGGCAACGTCGTAAATGAAGCAGCGCGTGTGCATAGTGCAGACGAATTTTCATTATAGCTAACAGGAAGACACTCAAAGGCAGTTCGGGGCGATTGTTGCCTAGAAGAAGAGGCGATTAGTCGCCAGGTGACTAAATGTCCCAGAATCTGCCAGTGTGTCACTACCCTTTAAGGGTAAGGCCACACGTGGAGATTTCGGGGAGATCTGTCGCCTGGCGACTAATCGCTGCAACGAATCTCCCCGAATAGCTTGGTAGCGGTGCGCACCCGCTACACGTAAAGTCGCCTGCGCTTATTCACACGCGACGAAGCGATTTTAAAAGTCGCTCAAAATTGCCTGGCGATTTCTTGGGTGTTATCAATAAACTTTATAGCTATGCTTTGTATAGAGTCAAAGGGTATTCAGTATTCATGGTTCTTGAATCTTTTCTGTTAATCATAATAGAATAAAAGTTATTTTTTAACTTGTAACTTTTGTTAAACTTCTCGAATGTTATGAATGGGGTGATGCAGTCTAAGGCGTTTTTTGCACTTTTGCTCTCTCTTTCTTTCCTTTTCTCTTCATCCCCAGTTATCTGTCTTAACTTTGGTCTGTGTGTGGGTCCAAAAACCTGCTGCCTTCTGAAAATCTATTATGGGTACATTTATTGACATATTGCAAAATAAAATGAAGTTACCTGACAAGAAAGCAGTATTATTTCTTTAACATAGTTATCACAGGTGTTCATGAAGGACGCACAGTTACACGCTGAGACACACCTTGTGCTGTATTCCACCACTTGACAACAGAGATCCATTTAGCCAACTGACTATAACCACAATGCAGTAATATTATTTTTAATAATAAATATGTGGCATTTATAAAGCACCTACATATTCCACAATGTTGTACAATCAATGGCTGTACATAATGAACATACTGATTACAGTAGACTTAAATCCTCTTGTCAGAGTCTGTGTGTACATCAAGAGAATGTGAAACTGATTTCTAACAACCTGTGCTTCAGTAAAAGAAATGGAATATAGTTACACAGCACTGTCAAGTCCAAGTGGCAGAATATATAGCACACGTCAGAATTTCTACACAATGACCTTTGTTATACAAGGAAGTATGGATGTCACATGCACAGACTGAATTTCTTAGGCCCACATGGTACATCCACTGTTTGATTTATGCACTCAGCTATTCCACAGGAGGTGGCACAACCAGATTTATGAGAAGATATAAAACCCAGACACCTTTAGTGCTCTTGCACGTCTGCCCCACACAAGTTATGACTTCAGAGTTTGACCCTAGCCTATCACATTATCACGCCGCTGCTTTTATAACACACAGGGGGCCTTTCTCTCTCATCTACCTCTGAAGGCAGTTTTTCTGCTGCCACTCATAAAGCCATGTATTTTACATCAGTCACATCTCTACATTCAGACACCATAGACAACATTTTCTCTCTTTGTCTCCTCTTGTCCATCTCCAGTTCCCTTTTCTCAATGTGTCGGGCTACAGAGCATCATTTTAGTAGCAAACCATAACTATATAATCCCCCAAACAAGTCTATAGCACACACTTTTTATATTGGACCAAGTCTTTGTTAAACCTGGATTTAACCTGTATTGCTGTTAAATAGAACATCTACCTGCAACCCAGTGGTGTAACTATAGATGAAGCAGACCAAGTGGTCACAGCTGGACCCAGGGAACAGGGGAGCTCCTCTATAGCATTAAAAACCCCAGGAAGGGGGTGTATTATGTTTTTATGTTATAGACTAGAGCAGTGATCCCCAACCACTGGTTTGCTAGCAACATGTTGCTCACCAAGCCATCTGATGTTGTTCCCAGTGACTTCAAAACAGGGGCAAATTTTTGGATTTCTGACATAGAGGCAAGAATTAGAGACATAAAGACCATGTGTTCTGCTAAAAAGACCCAACTATAGTCTCCCAGTCTACATAGGAGCTACCAAATAAACAATTATATCCCTTATTTGGCACCCCTAGGAACTTTTGTCATGCTTGTGTTGCTTCCTATCTTTTTTTTTTATTTCTTAAATGTGGCTCACAAGTAAAAAAGATTGTGGATCCCTGGACTAGAAGATTTAAACCCTTTCTATCTTCGCCAAAGGCTTTCTTTTCCCTAATCAACTCATTTCCCAGCTCCTGATATCATCACACTGCCCCATTCCACCCCATGACATCACGGGTCTGCCCATTCCCCATCCCCATGACATAATTGATCAGTACCTCCCACTGAAGGCAAGAAAAAGCTCTGCAGAAAGGTGGTAACCCTATCCAGGGCATATGGTGGGGTTAAGAGTGGGCACAGCTATGTGCACTGGACCCCCTTGGAGAGCCCAGCCTGTTCTTGTTACACCACTGCTACAAACCATGCCCACATTCCCAAAATTGTTTAGTTACAATTTAAGGGTACACTGTGCTCTGACCCAGATTGTGCTGAAGTACCATTGAGGCACTTTGTCATTAATCTTATTTCCTTTTAACCACTTACTGAACACATACCCTCTAATTTTACCGCAAAGAGAAACTGTTGTGTGAAGAAAAGTCTGCATTTCTGTACTACTGAAACAGACGCAACATAAATCCCTGAACCCCCTTGAAAATCTTATAATCCTATTTGAATAAAAGCCCTATGCATCACAAAACTATACTCCTTGCGAAGGCATATTTACCATCATATACAGGTATGGGACCTGTTATCCAGAATGCTTGGGCAGTGGGGTTTTCCGGATAATGGATCTTTCCATAATTTGGATCTTCCTACCTTAAGTCTACTAGAAAATCATGTAAACATTAAATAAACTAAATAGGCTGGTTTTGCCTCCCAATTAAGTATATTTTAGTTGGTATTATTACTACTACAGAGAAAAAGGAAATCATGTTTGAAAATCTGGATTATTTGGATAAAATGGAGTCAAGGGAAGAAGGACATTCCATAATTCAGATCCCATACCTGTATATTTAAAGGGAAATAGTGTTTAAAGGAGAAGGAAAGTAATTTTAACTTGGGAGTGTCAAAAGTTATGCACAACAAGTGGTTATATTTACTTACCTGACGCTCCGGGCTGGTGCTCCTATCAGGAGAAAACTGCACTGGCCTCAGGTTCTTCCAGTGAGAACCACAGAGTGATCCTCTTCCTGCTTCTTCATTCTTCCAATTTCCCGAGGCAGATGCATGTGAAGTAGAATGAAATAGCCAGCTTTTTCATAAAATGTTGGCTTTTCACTCTACTGCACATGCACAGCCTGGGAAGAAAGAAGAAGCAGGAAGGAGATAGCTCCATGGTGCTCGCTGGTGTAACCCCGGGTCAGTGCAGTTTTCTGCTAATAGGAGCACCAGCCCAGAGTGTCAGATAAGTAAATATTACCACTTAGGGTGCCTAACATTTGGCACCCACAAGTTAAGATTACTTTAATCCTCCTTAAAGGTTGACCAGAGCAAGAAATAAGGCATTATTTCTGTCCAAAACAAAAAAATAAACTTTATTTTCTTCTTGTGTCCAATAGATAAGAAGCAAACATGATAGGATTCTAAATATAAGGAGTGGCTCCTTGAGGTGAGGGCAGAGCTAGGAATCCCACAACTAACAGATCAGGACAGGAAGATACATGCCTCCTAATACTGGCCCTGTTAACCCTAAACAAAGTAGTAGGAAGCAAACACCTCACAACACAATTATATAGCTTATCCCTATTTATTGCTTTGAAATACTAATGGACAGAAATGAGGATTTTTGCAGCATTTTCGGCACTGTCTGTGGTGCGGTTTTTAAACAAAATCTGCATGTGTGCCCATGCCCATAGACATTACCTAGCTTTCATTTATTTAACTTTATCCATAGATTCATGAAGTATGTGCAACATATGGAAGATATAATAACCATAATTAGTTTTCTGCATTTTGGGTACATTTGTTGCCAGTGGTAGCTCAGATT
>CM044437.1:55738401-55762177 GCA_024363595.1 Xenopus borealis
GCTGCCAGACTCAAACACCAGAGATACGAACATTCAACTTTAAACTTAGATTTTGGAAAACGGTAAAAAATTAATCATGGAAAGTAACTGAAAAAAGTCTTTATTTCTGGGGAACAATCTGAAAGAAACTAAACTGAAACAGTATAAATCCATGCACTGGGCCTCACAGGAAGCTATTGCTCGCTATTGAGATATTAGAATCCCAGTCATATAACAAGATAGATGTGTTTAACAAGAAAGTAGAATACAAATAGCATTACAATAATATATAGAGTACCACAATGCAACCACAAAGAATTTTTTTTTTTTTACTTGACCATTCACACTTTTTTGAGGCACAAACAAGTGCATTCTATTATAACAATATACATTCAAAAGTCAGAGTAGGATAAATGGTGCTGTAAATAAGCGATAAATCAACCGGCCAGCTGTACCAATCTGTTTTTGTATGCTTAACATTCCTCCTAAATACAAATTGATAAAGGGGAGGCAGATAATGGTCTTTGTTACTACAAAAGAGCTTAACATCACCTTCAATACGTCTAGCAAGTGGTTACAGGTTTGGGTGCTCGCTTATAAAAACACCTGCTAAGGTCACAGTGCTAAGAGCTACAGTAGACATAGTATACAAAGGATCCAGCCAGCAAGAGTGTGCCTGCCTGCAGACAGGAGCAGGTGAGAGTCAGCCAACTCACAATGGGACATGCCCATTCACTTCTCCCAACAAGGCTCAATGAGTCAGTGGTACACAGAGAATGGGCCCTTTCTATTATATGAAATAGTTATCATTGTTTCCTCTTGTAAAAGAAAATTCCTCCTACTCCTTCATATTCTTCTCTCTGTATAAATGTGCAAGGGCAATGACGCAACTGTCTTCTTTTTCCTATGTAAAAAAAGCATAAATAATGGATAATATTATAAGATTTTGGCAAAAGACTGTGATCTCGAAAATGTGTAGAGCTTTCAGGCATCTGTTAATAATAAGGAAAAGCAATTTGTGACAAAAATATAAATTTAGCAACTGAGGTTAGACCTTGTGCATCACTGATTTTAAGCACAAGAAATCAAAAGTCAACTTTCTTTACTTTCCATTATTTATTTTTTACTGTTTGTCCAAAATCTAAGTTTAAAGTTGAATGTTCATGTCTCTGGTGTTTGAGTCTGGCAGCTCAGTAATTCAGGTGCAGATTTAGCTGTTAGAATTGATACAATAGTTGCTAATACTCCAGAGATGCTGCTTAGAAATGTATCAATTAAATGTTGAAAAATTGTAACAGCTGCCTGTAATGAAATCCAGAGATTCTGCTCAGCAGGGACAATGTATCAATTTAGAACAGTTTACAGGGTCGACGACCCGCCCTCCCAGAGCTGCTTTAGAAGGTGAAAAAGTACACTTTACACATTAGAAAAGTGCATTTCCTCTGCTTGCTAAGTTTTCTCCCTACAGTGCAATATATATATAAAGACAAGTGAACAGTAATAATACATTTTTATGCAGATTGCAAACCACTATGGTGTAAATATCAAAGCCCAGGCATATGCAGGACCGTTGGGAAAGGAACACATCAACATGCTTATGCAGCTCCCATACAAAGGGATTTTGGAACATACCCAGTAGATTGACCATAGACTTAAAGATATAGTCATACAAAACAACGGTTTGTATGAGTCTCGGATTATCCCGACATTTTTCATACCATAGTGATCATTTCAGTTGGCTAACAATAATATCTAACAATATTAACGGGATGACTGTAACTACTATTTCTTGGACATAACTTCTGTACGATTGCTGTCTGTCAATTCATGGCGATTTTATCAGCAAAATATTGCCCATCTCAACCTGGGCATTTGTGGGAGAGATACTCTCATTTGAGACCCCAAACAAGCACATCTCAGCATATATGGCCACCTTTATCCCCAGAAAATAAACACACAACTAGATTTAAGCTACCAATTTGGCCCCTTCAGACCAAGTCAGCAACTAATCTGCTAGTATATGAATCCTTCCTGCCAAAATATCAAGCACAAAAGTGGCCATACATGTCCCACATGCCCAACTTGAGGTGGGCAATATCGGCTGATCAGATTGTGGGCCCTAGGAGAAGCCTGTCAGAGGGCCTTTACACTGCCCAATAAGATCAGTTAAATTTTGTTGCCACCATGCAAACAATCTTACTGGCTAACTAACTGCTTTAAAGATGGATTCATCGACCCATTCTTACCCCAGTGGAATCCTTCATGGAGGGTTCACACAGGCAGATAAGCCAAGATGGGCAGAAGTGGCTGAATCAGCACCTGAAATCTGCTCATTTGTGGCATCTGTGACAAATGTATTCACACATAAAGACAAAAAGGAGCAATAATACATTTCTATGAAACAAACCCTCTACACCAACTGCATGAACACACCTGGCATTTTTCCAGCATGGCTCAACCAGGTTTTTACTGCACTTTTTATGTGTAAAATAATCTCTCCTCTTATTGCAGCAGTAAAACAGCTTCTATATGGGCCTTATCTCCTTGATAAGCAATGCAGCATGTGCCATATGGAGGAAAGGTACAAGGGTGACTAAAGAACTGGGCTGGAAGTAATGTAGCAGACTCAACCTACATCATTCCAAGCATACCTCTGTGTCCTTTGTAATCCTTCAGGTATCAACCAACCACGCAGAGAAAAATGAGACAGAACACAACTGCCAAATGCTGTTCTGGGAGCTGAATGCCTTTTTTGCCCCCAAGGCAAAACGAAGCTAATACTAATGGACATAAGATAAAACAAATAAACAGAATTCTAGGTTGACATAGTCTATTCTTCCTTTTTAATGAAAAAATCCTCTTGAAAAACAGTAACACATGAGTAAGTAAATCTTGAAGTTTAGCTTTAAGTTAACTTTCAGTATGTTACAGAATGGCCAATTCTTATCAACTTTTAGCAGGTTCTGTAGAGAAGTTCTGCTGCCCCCCCCTCCCACCCGCCCCCCCTACGCCAGATAAAGGAAAACAAATTCTGCACTGTGTTTATGCCCTAACATGTCATATAGCAATAAACTCTCCTCCTGAGATGTCTATCATATCCTCACCTCTTGCACACCCCCATCACAGACTCAGCAGGAACACGGGCCTACTGCCAAAGCCACTGTCTCCAATGTAATTCTCTTTGCCCTGCAGCCATCACTTTCAATAAAGAGGCTTACAAAAACGTACACACACAAAAACACACATTGGCAGAACCCTTGCTCTGTCTTTTCACCCATACGACAACAGTCACTCTGCAAAGCACCTTACAAAGCCACTTGTTAGTACCCTGACCACTCACAGATTTGCAAATATTTCTGTTTTGATTTTGCCTGGTAAAGCAAAACATGTATTTTACTATTTTTCAAATTGGCCTCCTAGGAAACTATTTTTGACTACAGTCATTGGTAGTCAATTCAAATTTTAGTTCAATGCATCCTCCTGTGTCCAGTACTCACTCTCCATGTAGGCCACACCAGCAGACCTTTGTGTATAGATTCAAATTGTAGTAGGATGGAGCACGCAATTAGCAGAATTATACTGCAAAAAAACTTTTTATTGTGTCACAATAAAAAGTTTTTTGCAGTATAATTCTGCTAATTGCGTGCTCCATCCTACTACAATTTGAATCTATACAGTCATTGGTATTTACTATGGATAAATAGATATTACAGGTATTCTGCAACTAAGTATTTAATACAGAATTACCACCCCTTACTATTTTCCCATTACCTTGCATTTACAAATAGAGACACTAGAAAGGTAAAATGCTGTTATTAGAGAAGGGTGCTTTGATGAGAAAACTTGGTGACCAAGGATCTCATGAAACTGTCCTTAGAGATCCAGTTTCTTTTGATTTCTTCAACTTTCTTTTCTCTCCCTGTATTACACATGCAATGTCCAGTCCCACACATTGTGACTTATAAACCACTTCTCCTTTAAGATAGTGATGAAATATGCAGGGCCCTCTTTACATCCTGTTCATTCCACTTGTGCAATTAATCTGTATATTTTGAATATACAACCTATTCCTATTGTGTGGTTCTCTAGAATAAGATGGAGCAAGACTGGTATTTACTGGAAGACAAGAAAATGGCTATGGTAAAGTAACATTTTTTATGTGGAATCCAAAAAAGCCACAAGTACTCTGCAACATAGCTACATGATGGACAACTCTCAGGCCAGATCACTTGGCCACACATGGATAGCCAATTGCACTTATGTTGATATGGGTGAGGGTGTTTTAATAATCTGAGCTGAGAATAATTTAGCATGCTCATTAGCCAACGGCCAAAATAAATTCCTGAGGGAGGGGGACGAGTGGGTTAGAGGAGGAGAAGGAATTTTAAGTGATTAAGGGTATGCTGCAGCCTTATTAGTAACCTTTTAACAACCAGAGTGGCAGGTATCTAAAGAGGCAGTTCACTGATTAATTTTTTTGGGGGACGACTTTAAGATTCAGCAGAAGACCTCAAAGTGGATGTGGATATAGTCTGACAAATGTTTCTCCTGGGGGGGGGGTAGCAGTGCTAAGCATTTCACTCCATTACCATTCCGCTACAGAATTTTTTCAGGAGCAAAGAATATTTTATTTTAACAATGGCGCCTCCATGAGCCTGCAAAGGACAAATTAAGTAAATATACTGATTACACTGCCTGATGATTCCAAATCCATTAACAATTAAATAAAAAAGGGAGAATAGGAGCAAATGAGAGTGAAAGGTAAATATTAAAATGAGGGATGGAAATTGAAAGAGGGGGTGTGCAGGAAGGAGAGGATAGTGTGATAGGTGAGTGTGAGGAAGGAGAGGATAGGAAGGAAAATAAATAAAGAGTCAAGGGCAGAGAAACAAAAGAAAAAATTTTAAAATCTGCGAAAGAAAGAAAGCAGTGGGATGAGAGCAGGCTCTACATTGAAAAATAGATATTGAAATACCTGCATACAGAGCTGGAAAGAGTTAATGATGGAGAGGGAAGAATGTAATGAAAGCAAGGAGAGAAATGGCAGTAATGAGAAGGAGAGCTAATGGAGCAGCAGCAAAGGGGAAGACATTAAACTGGCACCTTAATAAGATGGAGAGAGTCAGCAACAGAGGTGTGAAGCTAGAGGCAGAGCACACACAGAGGTGAAGAGGAGCTAATTATACAGAGGCAAAGAGATGAAAGGAAGCTAGCGATACACAGGCACAGAGATCACAGAAACAGCCAGTGTCTAATGAGGGGAAACGTGATAGAGTGGGAGATAAATGAGGGATAGCAATGCACACCTAGAGAAGCAGGCCAGAAAGGAAGCCAGAAAGGAAGGGGAAATCTAGAGTAGCAATCAAAATTAGACAATGTGGGAAATAACATTCAGGGAGCAGAGAGGTGTATGTTTGTATATGGCTTTACTACCTTAATCTCTATATATGCCTATACAGTTAAAGGTGGTTTCAGCAGCATATCGGGTGCAAGGGGTCAGGCCTCAATACAAAATACTGTGAAGCTGTGGGACTGGTACACTGACATGATAAATTATCCCCAACCTGCAGCTTCACAGACGTACTTCAGTGCTGGAAAGATGTTTACTTATGTACATTGTGAAACCAGAGTAACTGTCTTTATATTGAGCCTTTGTTGACTAAGTCACATGGAATTGCATCAAAATCTCTAGTGAGCATGAGACCTGGCAGTAGATACAAGTTCAGAAATTAAACATCATTTTTTGAACTGGAAAGAAAGAACCATGCTTGTTTCACTGAAACAATTAATACATTTAAACAGCAAATACTGTTACAAATTCTGAATGAATGGAAGTATTTATGAGGGGAAATGGAGCAAAGGTTGTATGGATGTTAAATGTCAAAACAGACTTTACTGAAGCAAAGAGTGATTGATTAATTATAGTCTATACAGAAGGATTGGCTAATCTAGTATGGCAACTCAGGAACAGAGATAACAGAGATTGGAAGTCTACAACGGGCACCAGCTCTGGGGAAACCTGACATAAATCACTTGCCTTCAGAATGTAAACTAAACACTAGATATTACTGATGGGTGGGTTGACGGACAGAGGAGGGAGGGGACAGCAACAGAGGTTAGGGGATGGAGGGGACAGCAACTGAGGGGAGGGAGGGGATAGCACTGGAGGGGGAGAGAGGGAACAAAAACGGAGGTTAGGGGATGGAGGGGACAGCAATGGAGGGGAGGGGACAGCAACGGAGGTTAGGGGATGGAGGGGACAGCAACGGAGGGAAGGGAGGGGACAGCAACAGAGGGGAGAGGACAGCAACGGAAGGGAGGGAGGGGACAGCAACGGAGGGGAGGGAGGGGACATCAACAGAGGTTAAGGGATTCATGGGACAGCAACAGAGGGGAGGGAGGGGACAGCAACAAAGGTTAGGGGATGGAGGGAAAAGCAACAGAGGGGAGGGAGGGGACAGCAACGTAGGTTAGGGGATGGAGCGGACAGTGACAGAGTGGAGGGAAAAGGAGGGGAGAGAGAACAACGAGGGGTGGGTGAAAGAGGGAAGAAAGGGGAGTAAGATTGAGGGTTGTGAACATGAACTAGAGGAAGGCAGAAGACAATTGTAGAGGTAGTTGCTGGGTAAGTCTTAAGAACCCAGAACACATTATTTTACAGATTAATTGGAATGACCATTATACAGATGAGATACATTAAGAGGCATATTTATTGACATGGGAGACAAACATCACCTACAAAATAGGAAACAAAAGAAAACATCCAATCAGGTTGCAATGGGTGATGTCTGTCTCCCATGTTAATAAATATGCTCATTAATCTGAAGCCATGGGGTTCAGCCAGAAGTTGTAAATCAGAAACAGCTGAGGGCCACAGCCTGAACATCCTTGCTCCAGTAAGAACTGTCTCCCTGCTCCAAATAGCTGCAGTGTCCTGAAAGCCTGCAATGTTTCTTTTATCCAGCTAGCCATGGAGGCTTATATCAAACACGGAAATATGTTGCTGCAAATGGTACTGCGAGAAAACACAATGGGGCTCATTTATCAATACTGGGCAAATTTGCCCATGGGCATTTTCCTATAGCAACCAATCAGTGATTAGCTTTTTAAAGCCAGCTGCAAGTAGAACAATGAAAGCAGCAATTTGATTGGTTACTACTGGATACTGCCCATGGACAAATTTGCCCAGTGTTGATAAATGACCCCCAATGACTGGAATTGGGCTGCAAAGCCTAAATAGACTTGAAGACTGAAACTGTACCCATCTTGGGAAGATATTTGCCAATAAATTTCCCACCGCCTTGTGGTAATGACATATCTAATCAATATAAGCCTCAAGTGCCTTTTGCATTTTTTTATTGCAAAATAGTACACATTATAGCTGAAATCCCTCCTACTTGCCCCATCCTTTCCATCAATGCTACCCTGCGTAAACTCACCCATGAAGTTTGTTTGCCATCCCCTGCTCTTCCCCTCCATGCTGAGACTGCCGTCCCTCTCCTTTGGGTGAACTCGGGGGGGTATTTTAGGGTGATCTTAGAGAAGATGAACTGATATAGAAACTTAAAATCCCTTATCCTGGCTGAGCCCACACAGACAGCATGCAGTCTGTTAGCTTCACCTCCCATCTCCCTCCCTGGGTCTCCCCCTTCTTCCAAGACCGGATTTCGACTCTGAGACATTTCCTGACCGCCTGTCTGCCTGGCGCTGCTCCTGACTCACAGCTACGGCTAATTTATTGACTGCAAATTAGGGCCGTTTTCTTCCTCTCAGCCAAAAGCATTGAGGAGGTAGGGGGAGGATATCATATGATATAAAACAGGCGGTCTGCTTATCTCTGGGGTAGGGAATACTTCTGCATAGCCTGAGCAAAAGCTGTACCAGTCAGGCCATAAACTAGGATTAAACCCAACTGCTGCTACCTGGGGAATGCCATGCCATGCATTATACATTACATTATGTGTCACATAATGACATTTCTTCACTTAGGGCTGGGACAGACAGGGAGATTCGGGGAGATTCTGTCGCCTGGCGATTAATCGCAGGCGACAATCTCCCCGAACTGCCTTCTCCCTGTCTACCGCCTATTAAAATGAAAAAGCGCCAGTGCTAATCCACACGACAGAATCTCCCCGAATCTCCCTGTCTGTCCCAGCCCTAAAAATAAAAAGACAGCCATTGGCCTCTCTTCTAAGCTAGTAGTATGTATTCTGACTAACAATGTGCTGACAGGGTTAAACTGTAACATGTCAGCTGTGTTGTCTAGGAGATTTCAGTGATATAAATTTCCTTCAAACAGTGCTTAGCAAACATACATTACTATCTTTCTTATTTGAAGTTCAAGGTGCCACAAGTCTTCAGCAGCAGTTGGAGCTGGAACAAAGGCATTTGCACGTCAGCATGAAAACACACAGACACCTGCTCCACTAAATCACCTATCAAAACCAAAGATTTTAGCAGTATGGCAGCAGCTCACAATTCTATATGGCCATTGCAAAAGGCATCACAATTGCCCCTCTCAGACCCCAAGTACTTTGCTTATTATAAACTTTATAACCCTATCCCTATGGATTGTAAAACCATGTGGCCTGGGCCCTCAGTATCTTATGTATTAATTTATTTGGCAATTATAATGTACCCTTGGGTACAGCACTGCAGAATATACTGGTGCTTTATAAATAAATGTAATAAAAATAATAAAGTGCTTATACAGTACAGCTCAACATTATCACACACCAAGGAAAGAAATAATGGTGCATGGTAATGGCCATTTACCGTCACATCTGACGTCAGGAGAACAGACATGCAGAACCATAGAGACAAGTTTCATGACTTAACAATAAATGCCTTTATTGGAGTAAGTGGGATAGATTCCAACAGGAGATCCTGCAGAAATCTACACTAGTCTACATCTGTTCTTCTAAAAGTACAAATTACACCTCACTGACTAAAGGTGGTCATACACTGTGAGATCTGCTCATTTGGCGAAGTTGCCAAATGAGCGGATCTCTCCCCAATATGCCCACCTTGAGATGAGCGATATTGGGCGATCCAATCGTGGGCCCTAGGGCCCAACGATCAGATCACAATGGAGGAGGTATGGGCGGTCGGATCGCAGGACCACATCAACGAAAAGATGCGGCTGCGATCTGACAGGATTTTTAGTCCCGTCCAATCGACATCTGGCTGACTTTCAGGCAGATATCAGTAGGGTAAGCCCGTGGGAGGGCCCCACGCATGGGCCGATAAGCTGCCGACTCAGTCTGTCAGCAGCTTTTATCGGCCCATCTATGTCCACCTTAACAGTTCATCTCTTGCAATAATTTCCCAATAACCCATGTATTCTTAGCAGTAGTAGTGGCTTTTATAAATACTGCAAAAATGAAGTCTGGAAGCTGATTTGACTTCTAACACCTCACGGATATCCCTATAATTTGGAGGATCATGCTTGTGCTTACAGAGGTGTAGGCAAGTAGTATTTTTATTTCAGGGTCTCAGTGGAAAAATGTCTCTCTAAACTGGCAGAACATTTCTTTTCAATTCTGCTAGAGGTTATGCCTTACTGTAAAGCTAGGGTTAAATAATGGAAAATAATGGAAACAAAAATCCTCTGGGGCCAACATAGAAAACACCATTCAACACCAAAGCCATGAATGGTATCCCCTTGTTACTACACACGTGATCAACAGTCACAGGGGTAGATTTGTTGGGTATTGCTGTTTTCTATGCTGCTGTTTTTACATTTTTACATTATCCTCTGGCTAATGCTGCACACAGCTTCTCCACCTGAGCATTTCCTACTGCAGAAAACCACCCAATATCCCTTAACATGCCTGCCATTTACAAGAGAAAACTATCTGTCACCACTCATGATTGGGGCTTTCAGATGGAAAATGCACATTTGATCATTTTCAGAGGAAAAACATCATTAGCGTTGCTTGGCTGTTTACAAACACATCAATGACAAGTGGCAACAGAAGGAGTGCCTGCAGACATTCTATATAGAAGAAGGAGGGCGCCCGGTATTCATACACTGGCTTATTCTCACTGCCTTTGCTTAGGTCAAATCCGGGATTTTCCAAAGAAATTGAGAAATCTTGATAAAGAATTTAATACCCAAAGTGGGGAAGCTTTGCCAGAAGTAAATAATTTGTGTCTGTCCTGGGACAGACACACCGATATCTTCATGTTTAATTCATATTTTCGTATTAAAAGTGACAGTTTAGTAAAGTTACCTGTAGAAGCTGCATGTGGCCATCACTGTACATACAGTTATATGAGACATAGGCCATTCCAGCACATTAAATGCACACTTGCACAAGAGAGTGATACAAGCATACACATTTTAGCAGCTGGTTGCCTTGCGTACAGCAGCAATACGTAAAAGAAAGAACAGCTGGCAGGCAGCCAGAGGGAGCAACCTCCCCAGACTGGAAAGCAAGTTCACCTGCCCTAGGACTGGGAAGGTGCACAGCACCTGTTCTTCCCGCAGGGCTGAGCAAAGTCAACACGCTACAGAGATCTTCTGTCTCCAGTTTCTTTCTATTGCCATCCCATTAACCTCATTCATGCTGGGAGACGGCAAAGCTCTCACATTGCCTGTTGAGTAGGTAAAATGATATAGAAAACTCTCCTTGAGTTCAAGTAAGCTGACAGAACTACAGCACATCGACAAATATCAAGCATTTAAACAAATGCTAAATAAATATATATATATATCTATACATACATACATACTGGGGAGCAGAATCCGCCAACAGTTTGTGTGCTATGAAAAAAGGTAATAACATGTACAGACTTGAACTACAATGGTATCAATATGACCCAAAAAACGAAGGTCAGGGATTACCCAGACAATGCTTTCCTACTTATCAGGTTACCACTAGTTACTCTAACATAATAATTCATGCAGAGAGCGCCACCTACTTGCAGTCCCTCGATCTACACATTCCACATCCAAGCTGTTTTCCTGACAATGGACTGATGAAGTAGCTTCTCTGCTTGTCTTGGGACTCTTCTCAAGTTCTGGCACTATGTGTACAGTGCGACAAGACCCTGGGGTAGAGCCTTGGTTGGAACCATCACAGGGTGAAGGCCCAGCCTAGAAAAAATAAAAAATAAATTAGTTTGTTAGAATTAGAATTATTTCTTCATCTTAGCCATTAGATAAAATGTGTAATCTCTTCTGTTGTGAGGCAAGTTCTCTACTTAGGCACACCAGTGGCCCGCTTAGAAGTTGTTCTACATTTCCAGCACTTAGCTGCTTCGACTTTGTGCTGGTAGCTCAATAGTGGGAAATACTCCAAAACAGAACAGCTCTAGTTCTATGGCACACATAGTTGCAAATTCACTAAAGCGCGAAAATGCGATAGAGAGGGCTTCGGCGGCACTTCGCCAGTTGAATTTCCGCCAACGTTAAAGCTGATACAGGGAGTTTGAGCTAAATAGGGTGTCAGGAGGAGACGACCCTGGAGGCATATTGGTGGTTGCAAAAATTCACAATTTTATATTACCGTGAATATGGGACAAAAGGATGCACAGCAGCTTTAAGTCTAATAAGCTCAGCATTTAAATTGCATAAACCTAGTGATGGAATAGTACCGGTACAAATGCATTATATGCAAGTGTGTATAGAGGCATGTGTGGGAGGAACAAGAATACCCAGAGGAAGCCCACATAGAGAGATCATACAAACTCCTTGCAGATCGTGCCCAAGCCAGAATTGGTGCTACTCACTGAGCTATCGAGGTGCTAAGTCATCTGATAAAAGTGCAAGCTGCCTATATTTTGGCCACAGTTGTATACATGGGGCAAAACTACAAGGTAAGCACTCCGGATCATTGCTACTCTATAGAGCACATTTATGAATGAAACATTCAAAAGCTATTTGCAAAGGTGCTTGCATCTATACACATGCCTATTTACCATCTTCTGTTTGTTCACATTGTTTTGGGTCTTTTCACCGACATGGAGCCTGCAGGACTATGCACAGTTGGGCCTAGTCCGGAATCGGCTTCAACTGTGCATGCTCTCACAGGCCCGGAAGAATGCGAATAGGCAGAAGATGGTTCCAGGGAACTCTGCATTTTACTGTTTTTAGGGGAACATTTTTGACTAATGCAGGGAGGGAGAGGTTGGCAATTGCAGGCAGTTATGGGGGGCTTTGTTATTAGGGGGGTTTAGATGTTCACTTTCCATGTTATTGTCAAATTGTTCACCAGAAATACAGGGTAATTTTTTACAGTTTTTCCAAAGCTGAAGTCTAAAGTTTAATGTTCTTGTCTGTAGTGTTTGTCTGTCTGGCAGCTCAGTAATCCAGGTGCAGATTCTGCTACAATTAGCTACATTGGTTGATACATTTCTCAGCAGTATCTTTAGAATATTAGCAACTATTGTAACAATTCCATCAGCTGCCTTTATTTACACCCGGGAATTCAGTAAGCGGGGACAAAGATAAAAAATGTACCAACTAAATGTAGTTTAGAAACCTGCTTTAAGGTGGTCATACACGGGCCGATAAAAGCTGCCGACAGACTGTGGCCGATATCGCCCACCTCAAGGTTGCCAAACGAGCGGATCTCTACGTGTATGGCCACCTTTAGAAAGACAAGATGGTGAAAATGAACAACCCCTTTAAGAAATTTTCTACAGAGTAAAGGTGGCCATACATGGGCAGATAAAGCTGCCGATATCTGTCCTTTAGCCCAATTTGGCAGTTTATCTGCCCGTGTATGGGGGCTTCTGACGGGTCTTCAGAGAAGGAGGTGGGGGAAATAATGATATTTTTTTCCACCAAAGAAGGTTTCATTGTTCTGCCGACCGACCTGTCAGAGCCACTTGCTCCTCGTTTGTAATCTGATCATACGGCCCTAGGGCTGAATGTCTGGATTACCCCGATATAGCCCAGCCGTTAGTGGGTGAATCGGGGAAATATTCACTCTTATAATGTATGGACTACAACAGCCCCAAAGCTAAAGAAGTAACATATTAATCAGTTGCTTATAAATTGCCAGATCCCCAGAATTAGAGATGGAAGTATGGAAGTATGAAATCAGTTTTTGATACATATTACAACTAGACTTCCCCTAATCTCCATTGTCAGAGAATCTTTATTGCTTAAGGGCTACAGGTCAGCCCTGGAGTGCAGTGAATTGATGAGGTGTGCACACCCTCTACAATGTTCTTCCCTTTACAACACAGACAGCTGGCCTGTGTGTGGCAAAGTGTTTGTTAATGTCCCTGTGAAATCTGACCCAAATTGCCCATTACAGCAAGCTGCTGGCAGAGAAGTCTGTTAACCTTTTTTCTGCTGCTCAGCCATTTAAAGAGAGAGAAAGCTGTTTCTTGTTGTTGTTATTTCTCTCTGGTTAATCAAGGGGTTAATAAATAAAGGGAAAGCAAGAGCAGCTGGTAACCTTTGTGCTTTAGCATTTTGATTACTGTATACATGTCTAACACACAGATAACAGGAAGCATAAGCCACATTATAAATGTGTTACATATCATACAGGACAGCCAGTTAAGACTCCCTCCCAAAGTCAAGTACCACAAAAAGTTTTTTTTTTTTTTTTGAAAGAAAAGTCTTCCTTATCCAGGGTGATCAGACACAAACTCAAAGGAGACAGAAAAGTGGCACTGTGATACCTACAATAGGAATGCATCAAACTCAGGATTCTTTTTAAACAATTAGGGGCAGATTTATCAAATTCACATGAATGATTCGAAATTCGATTAATTTTCAAAAAGATTAGAATTTTCGAATATTTTTGAAGACCACTTCGATCATCGAATTGTGAAAATTCGATCGAATCGAATAATTCGAATAAAATTCTATTTGAATATTCGACAGTCAAATTACTTGCCCTTTAATTTTTTATTCGACTACCTAGTTCGCCAGATTAAACCTACCGAATTGCGTTTAACTATTTATGATCAAATAAAAAAATTCAATCGAATGGTTAAAATCATTCGAATCATTCAATCGAACATTTACTATTCGATCGCAAAATCGAATTGCGGTAAAATCCTTCGAATTCGATATTCGAATTCAAAGGGTTTTAATTCCCTTTAAATTCGATGGTCGAATTCAAGGGTTTTTTAACCGTCGAATTCGACCCATAGTAAATATGCCCCTTAGTATTCAAGCAAATCAGTCCAATAAAGGGCTAGTTCACCTTTTAATTAGCATGATGTGGAATGATTTACAATTGGTCTAATTTTTTTATTCTTTGTACTTTTTTTAAATGATTTAGCTTTTTTTATTCAGCAGCTCTCCAGTATAGAATTTCAGTAGCTACCTGGTTGCTAGGCCCCAATTTTCCTAATGACTAGACAGTTGTTTAAATGAGAGACTGGATTACAGACAGAAGAGGGGGCAAATAGAAAGATTAGTAATAAAAGACTATAATAAGAATAAAGCTGTAACTTCACACTGACTGTATCTTAAAGGACAAGGAAAGGCAAAGAAATAAAATCCCATTTTTACTTTCTTTAATGACAAAGAAATCTATCTCCAATAAACTTTAATTAAAAAATGTGTACCGTTTTTATAAGAAACCTGAATGTATGTAGTGAAATTCTCCCTTTATTTACTGCTGTGGATAGGAATTGTCACACAGTCCCTAACTTCTGGCAAGGAAACAATCATACTTATGAACAGCAGGGGGGAGCCCCTGCCATACTTACCCGCCATGCAAAACTCAAGCAGCTTTGTTTTTTCATCATTTATGATGATTCATAAGAAGCCCAGACCACACTGAGCATGTGTATGTAGTCTTGTCTTGCAAAGATGTATAACAAAGTTACAAGATGACAGCCCCTTGTGGCCAACTTTGAAAGCATAAATCATTTGTTTAATTAGGCTTGTGGTGCAGTAAGTTCATGTTTATGTTTAGTATACAAAATACACCATTTCTACCCTTAATCTATTTTAGACTTTCCTTGCCCTTTAAAGGGGTGGTTCACCTTTAAGTTAACTTTTAGTATGTTATAGATTGTTATAGAATGACTAATTCTAAACAAGGTGTTTATTGTTTCTCTGCTGCCACCACTGTTCTGTATTTGGCACACAGGAACCATTCCATATTTTAGCAAGTGCAGAAATGGTAAAATCTTCCAGGGAAAATCAGCGGTGGTCAAAACAAGATCCAGATTTAGATTAAAAAATGAGCCCTGGACTTTCATGCACACAGAAGCCTTAACAGACTCCCACAGGCTAAATATATAGTAACTAGTTATGGCAATTTAAGCATTTGCTACAATCTGCAGATTGCCAGTCAGAACCTGGTCCGAATGTCCCTTTCCTATTTATAATATCTTTTCATAATATTAAATAATATTTAGTATATGGCTGATATACATGGAGCAGTGACAAAGAGACCTCTGTGGCAAAGCACATATGATTATTGTCTAGCAGGTCCTCCTGTCCCTGTTCCACATGCATTAAGGTGCTTTTAGTTTCATAGTGTAAAAACCATCCATATGCTGTAACCCTCACAGACAAACAGCATGGGCATTTTTTATTTCATTTATCACCAGCAGACAAAATGCCCGTGTGTCATAGGCCTATGTTAGTATAGGTGGTTATTAAAATGCTGTAATGCTGATTTTTGGGCTGAAAACTGGCTTGCTGTTTCAGACAATTTCACTTACAACAATAGGCATGTTTCAGGCGTTTCATGCCAGTAAAAATACACTGTAAAAGCCATACATATATACACTTGTAAATTATGTTACACTGATTTCCAAAAAAGCAAAATACCTTTGTTGTAAATTCATACAGTAAGAGATTATTATTATTATTATATTAAATACAGTGACAGGCAGGGGTAACCTTAGTCTCAAATTCATTAAATACAATAAGATAATGGGTCCTCACTCCCCAAGCAGTAGCTTATCCTTACAAAAAGCAGCTGGATTAGTTTCAGCAGTCTACAGGTCAAAATCAGCTAAACATTATCTACTGAATATGCACTGATGTGCTACCTAGTGGCAAAACAGCATATAACAGAAGAAACAAGAGTAGTGTTCATATAGGACAGGGAGATAAGAATAGACTAGCTAAGAACTTGCATGGTGCTGTGTTAGTTGTTTCTGGAAACTCGTGCATAATAAACTGAGATTGCTGTCCATACATGCTGTCCATACATCCATACATGAATTAGTCTGAAAATAAAATATTTAAGCGATATAATTAATTATTTGCAAGGCACACACTGGAATTTAGTATTAAAAATACACCATCAGAACCATGGCAGGAACCCTTTAAAGATGTAAAGGGCTGCGGAAGACTGTGATGTTACAGAGATAATACAAATAAATGATTTTTTTTGTGCAATCGGTTCATATGTGTGACCTGGAACGCATAGAACCAAGAAGTGTATCTTTTATAAGTTAGAAAGCCTGGTAACAGTTTTCTCTCACATACACAACTCTCTCTCTCTCTCTCTTGCTTTTGTTTCTGTCAGGAAATCATTCCTATTTATCAAAATGAGGAATAATTGATTTAAAGAAGCCATCTTTTTCTATACATGGTACAACAGCTCAATTAAGAAGGATCGGTCCCTCTTGATAAGAGCTGGTCTCTCTGCACCTCTGAAAGAGAGTTTTCACATCCAGGACACGTCCTCAAAAACTCACATCATATTACAGCCAAGATGAGTAATGGCGGTATTAACTTGTTAACTAATGCCCACAGGCTCTATAATTTGGCAGACTGTTCATAAGCCCCTTTGCCTAACCACCCTCTTCTCCATACATTCATACTGCAAAAATAACTGCTTTCCGTCAGGTTAAAGGTGAGGTTAAAGGGCAAGTCAACCCCAAAGTAAACATTTGCCTAATAAAAGAAAACATAATTTGAAATATACAGTTTAAGTGCTTTTAAAGTAATTTGTAAAAAGCAATTGCTATTGAAGGCAACATTTGCCTTAAGCTCCCCATAGACGCAACGATATTTCCCTGCCAAACGACCGATCGTAGCGAAGTCTGACCAATCTCTCAAATTATCGTGCGGTTAGTGGGATACAAACGATCGTACATCTTACGATTTTTTGTCCGACATCGGTCTGATGATTGATCGGCCAGGTTAGAAAATCTTTATCGGTCCCCATGCAATCTACCTATGTTTGCAGGCCAAGCAGGCTGCGACCCTTCAGTTTTGCTGGCAATATCGCCTGAAATGGTCTTTTTAGTTGATGGACACATCAGGCATTTAAACAATCGTTTTGAGACAATCGTGGTCTCACGATAACCATTGGATCTTTCCAAAATCTTTACGTCTATGGCCAGCTTAACTCCTAGTTGTTAATTTTCAAACCATGTTGCAAAAGACTTATTTCCCCTACAAATACAAGTCTGTATTGTATCAAAAGTCTGAGCAAACAGGGCAGAGAATAGAAAGGGTCAAACACTGCTTTCAATAACACACACACACACATACATAACTTAAACACACACATATATAACTTAAAAACCTTAGAAAAATTGTAATGAATGTATATTGCAAACCCCAGGTCCCGAGCATTCTGGATAATAGGTCCCATACCTGTACTGTATAAATAGAGCAGCAGCTCTTATTTGTCTCATTTATGAACGAATAGTATTAGGTGCAAAAACATGCAAAAATACAATACAGAAAGTACTTGCATCTGGTCACTGTGGTGCCTACACAGTGGCTGCTCGATTCTTATAGTGAAATGTATGCAACGTGCATGACATTTACCACTTGGTTGTAAGACATAAAGGGGGTTATGTAATAAAAAGCACTAACTTTGCCCAGGGGCGGTAACCCATAGCAACCAATCAGCAGGTAGAATGCACTGGTCACAGGTTAAATTGCAAACATCTTATTGGTTGCTATGGGTTACTGTTCCTGGTAAATGTAGCTCCTTATATTACATATGGGTGAAAATCTCATGCATTTTGAAAAAGGCAAAACATAAAAGGGGTTATGCAATAAAAGGCACTAAGTTTGCCCAGGTGTAATAACCCATAGCAACTGATTAGCAGGTAAAATTTACTGTTCACCTGTTTAAAAGCAAATATCCTATTGTATGCTATGGGTTACTGCTACTTGGCAAACATAGGGGCAAATTCACTATAGCGCGAAAATGTGGTAGCGAGGGCTTCGCCGGAGTTCGACACACTTCACCAGGTGAATTTTCGCCAGCACTACGCAAATTCTCTAAGATGCGAATTTGCTCTTGGGGTGGTGAACGGTAGCAAAGTAGCGCTACCGTTACTTCGCCAGGAAACATTTACGCTAGTGATGCCTAATTTGCATATCTCGCAAACTTCAACGCATAATAGAGGTGTGTGTTACAGCCACTACATTACACTACAACCTTTAATAAATAAAACAAGTTGTCCTATTGCCCTAAACATGTGCCCACTGTATAGTTGAGTTGCCATATGTTAGGAAATGTAGGGGGGGGAAGGAGGGTAACTCCAAAAAAAATTTCATTCTTTTTCAGACTATCATCCTACAAAAGGTAAAGGACACCAGCATTTTTTGGGACTTAGAAAAAATTTCAATTTTTTTTTTTCAAACTCCTATCTATTGTATTGAACTTCGCCAGGTCTGACCTGGTGAAGTAATGTCTAGCGCAAGAGGTAACGCTCAGTAAAATGGTCATCTTAGTGAATTAGTGTAATTACTTACCTTCATTAGTGCGCAACTTTGCCTGGTGTAAGGGTGCGAAGCTGCTGAAGTCTATCTACTTCGTTAGAAAATTTTTGCCAGGGACACTGTTAGTGAATCGGCGAAGTTGCGAATTGACGTCACGCTGGTAAATTAGCGCTAGTGTTAGACACTGCGCGCTTTAGTGAGTTTGCCCCATAGTGCCTATTATTACATATGTGGGTTAGTGGCAAATATCAGCAAGGCAAAATCTAACTATAATTGGTTGAAAAACAATTAGTGGGGAAAACACAATGCTTCACTTTTCTTTGCACTGTGCTTTGAAGTTTACTGCCAATTAAGGGCGATGGCACAAGGGGAGATTTTTCACCCCAGTTAAATTTTCACTTCTAGTTCCAAAAATGGTATGCTACAGGATATTATGATCGCTTCAAGTAAAATCACAGTGACCTGGCTTAATCACGGGAAACTGACATTTTAATTATCCAAAAGTATGCATGAAACACCGCCACTTTATATGAAAGGGAAAGGAGAATTAGCCATACTTCACCAGAACAGAAATCTATTGGTATATGCATGTGGGACAATGGCAAACACTTTGGTGACTGCCTAATGTCAGGTATGCAGGAAGCAATTTATTTGCTATTGCCCCTCCATATACTTTCATGGTAATTAAGTGGACCCTGCTAGTGCAATTGCAGGTTAGTGGAAATAGAATTTGGGAAAGCTCAATGCTGTGTTTCCAAGCGATAATCCCCAGCACCCAAGAAAATGCAATGGCATTCTAGAGGAGGGACAATTGTAAGCATCTTGCCACCTATCTACCAAGCTGGAAATCATGCAGAGAATTGAAAAAATACGCCCTGTCAGAAAGCAATGCTCTTCTCTGATAAACTGCTGCAAACTGTCCTTGCACCCTTTCATAAGCACATCCATTTGTCTACTACTTGAGCCTGATTTTAATATCTGAAAATCTGAGGCCCTTAGAGCCCTTCACCACAGATTCAGTGTTTCATTGGAAGAACTGTAATCTATTTTCTCCTCTGATTACTGATAGATGTGAGAGAGACATATTGTCCTGGGGATAGTTTACTGTGAAGCCATTTCACCTCTGTTTTTAGGTTGCGGTGCAGTTGTTCTCTGTATGTTTTGCTTGGAAAGTTGCTGATTAGAATGGGTTGTTGCAGGAGGATGGCTACAGGCGCTTTAATATGCTTGTTACTGTCTTTAACATCTTCTGCACTGAAGAATGAAGCAAAAAGACTGCTTTAGATATGCCCTTGATAGCTGTCCAGGCAGGTTAAGTTAAAGGGATTCTGTCATGATTTTTCTGATGTATTTTTTATTTCTAAATTACACTGTTTACACTGCAAAAAATTTACTCTACAATATAAAATGTAATTCTTGAAACGGCAAGTGTATTTTTTTTAGTTGTAATTTGGTGTGTAGGCAGCCATCTCCGTTAATTTTTCCTGGTTATGTGCTTTCAGAAAGAGCCAGCACTTTAGGATGGAACTACTGTTTGGCAGGCTGTTGTTTCTCCCACTCAATGGAACTGAATGGAACGTAGTGGGACCTGGATTTTACAATTGAGTGCTGTTATTAGATCTACCAGGCAGCTGTTATCTTGTGTTATTAAGGTGTTATTGAGCTGTTATCTGGTTACATTCCCATTGTTCTGCTGATGGGCTGCTGGGAGGAAGGGGGGGTGAAATCACTCCAACTTGCAGTACAGCAGTAAAGAGTGACTGATGTTTATCAGAGCACAAGTCACATGACTTGAGACAGCTGGGAAACTGACAATATGTCTAACCCCGTGTCAGATTTCAAAATTAAATATTAAGAAAATCTGTTTGTTCTTTTGAGAAATGGATTTCAGTGCAAAATTCTGCTGGAGCAGCTCTATTAACTGCTGTTTTGGAGAAAAAAACTTTTTTTTTTCCATGACAGTATTCCTTTAACATTTTCTCTAAGAAAGGCTTTTGCGTTCCAATGTATTGCATCATACTAGGACAAAGTTTTAGGGGCTTAGGCCAGTGGCACTTCAGGCATTTCCTCCACCTGCATAGAAACACTGTTATCAATGCAGACACCAGTCTATAGGCACACAGACCCTGTACACTTTCGTGATTCCAAGCTGAAATCCACTCCAATATCAATGCTTTACTATATCAATGTACTGAAGCAGTACCAATTGTTTATTTGTATTAGTCAAAAAGTATATCAGCACAAGCACTGTTCATGAAACACAGATATACTGCCCCTTTAAAGGAGAACTAAACCGTAAAAACAAATAAGCCTAAAAATGCCATGTTTTATATACTGAACTTATTGCATTGGCCTAAACTTTCAGCTTCTCAATTGCAGCAATGAGCCAGGACTTCAAACTTGTCACAGGGGGTCACCCTCTTGGAAAGTTTCTGTCGACACTCACATGCTCAGTGGGCTCTGAGCAGCTGTTGAGAAGCCAAGAATAGGGGTTGTCACTAATTATCAAGCAGGAAATGAGGTTGGCCTGTAATATAATCTGACGCTACAAGGCTGATTATTAATTTCTGATGCTAATTGCACTGTTTTCTTTGTGCTGCCACGTAGTAATTATCTGTACTAATTACTAATCAGCCTAATACTGTGACCTTTCTCTTCTATGTGTACTGTATATTGTAAGTTGGTCCCTAAGCTCAGTAAGTGACAGCAGCCCAGAGCACGTGAATCAGCAGAAAAGAAGATGGGGAGCTACTGGGGCATCTTTGGAGACACAGATCTTTACTGCTAAAGGGCTGTGGTTGCCTTGGGCTGGTACAGAAGCCCAAATACAACATTTCTAGCTACTTCATTAGTTTAACTTTCCTTGTTCTTTAAGAAATTATTTCTAATTTCCTACAAGCCAACAATCAGAGACATGGCTAGTCAGAAATGTTTTTTTTGAGTTTTTCATCAGTAAAAGGTCATTGACTGTCTTGCACAGGTCAATATTATAAGCTAATGTGGTAATCTGCAACCAAACTGGGTATCCTTAACTCAATATGATATTTAAATGTAAATCTTTCTGCAACTACACAGATTCCAAGTAGATAAGATGGAAAATCTGGTTAGCAGGTACATGCAGTCAGAGGTTAAATTCCCTATCAGGGGCCCCACTGGTGGTGTTGCTAATCAACATCAGAATTTTTTTTATTTAGTTGACAATCGATGTTTAAATGCTAAAATAAAAACACAGGGCAAGGCATATAAGCCCTTTAGGGATAGTGCTGTGAGGTTTGGCTAACACAAAACATTTTAACATATATCCTGCTTATTTTGGGCAAGCTCTTCTGGAAGCTAAGGACACATACCTTGCAATGTTCATCAGCAATTGCAGGGTTTCTGCAGAGGGAGGAAGCTGTGGTTTGAGAAAACTGGTAATTTATATACTTAATGGAGAAAATCAAGAGCTTAAGAGCCAATAGGGAAACTGCTGTAAAAGCCTAGGAGTAAAAGCTGCATTGTTTAATTTTGGCACATATTCCCATGCATGCTGGATGTCACTTGGCAGAAAGACCAGATCAGGCATCCATGTATTAGGCAAACTGCTAGGAAGTTCCAAGGCACCAAACTTCCCTCTTTCCACTTAACCCTTCCTTAACCAATCACATGTATAAACTAAAAACTGAGGTTTGGCGATATTTTAACTGCTATGTACACACACATATAATCTTAATGTGCTCAATCTAAATGTCAACCATTATGTACGTGATGACCAAGGGTGTGACATTTCCATTAGTCTGAAAAATCTGCCCATAGATGACAGATTTGGTCAAGCTGTCTGGCAGTTTCTACCATAGTGCCGACCATCCGGGTGTCGGGCTTGAAAGACCATCCTGTGAACCCGTCAGATTAAAGCTGATCTGTCTACAAAGAACACTTTATACAGTTTGCTGGAGATTACATAGTGTATAGTGCATGAACAAGTGACTGGAGATGCAGTTTCGCATATACATGTATACTGTGGTTGAAGTGTGTTCAAAATTCAGTTCATTCTGCAAAAGCAGCAGTGCAGACAGACAGCCGTTTCAGTTGCAAATATCTTTACACATAACTAGGGCAGTGACATATGGGGTGCATTAGCAGGCATTTTCATTTGATTACTCACTATTAGTGATTTATGGAAGTACATAATGGTGGTGCAATCCCAAAGATATAAATAAATCTGCTATTTATCCCACATATTATCGTAGTTTAGTCTTTTTCTACTGGTGCTGTAAAGTGAACAATATGGCAGCTCCCAGACAGGGAGAAAAAATGTTTTGTACGTACACAAAACACTTAAATTTTCCAAACTGTAAATCTATACCAAGGAACACATATTTGCAAACCGTTTTTTTCTTGCTAAGCCTACTATCTACACTGCTCCACAATGTTATGAATAATTAGCTGAAACCAGCTATTGGATTACAACATTGCACAGTGAAAGGATTCTTAATCACCTTAGGTACCCTTGCCATTGCCCTGTGCATAGGGACTCTATGTGCCCAACACACAGGCAGGCAGTTATTACTGGCATTCCATGCAATGTCACTGTGCCCCCTGGGAGGCTCTTAATGAGGAGAAATAGGAAAGATTGATTCAGGGACGCACTGATACTCTGCTATGAAGAACAAACTATATCTCTGAGCTTCCAGATGACACCTCACAGAGAGGAGAAAGGGCTGAGAGGGCACCAAAGCTACTGCTCAGAGGAGACAAAGAAAGATTGAACAAAAGACTCTGGGTCAAATTCAGCACAACTGTGTAAGCAAGATAAACATCTGCAGGCCGTTTCATTGAAGCTGCAGAATTATTTTGTTCTATGGAAGGACAATTCACCATTATACCATTGACTGCAAGAAGCCACTAAACTAATTTACTACTACTTCAGTCATTATGCATTGCTTTAAAAAGGAAACTGCATGCACTGTCTGCATTGCACCAATTAGTTCCAAAAAAGGGTGACATTTGGGTATCCAGTTGTATCTCAATGGGAGAGTCTCAGGGTTTTCTATGTAAATGGAAATTTTAGGAGAGATCGTAGGCCTCCTCTCCAGAATTCCTTCTATTTTTATCACTACCTTGTTTTTGTAATCAAAGTAGATATCAGCAGCACACTGTAGTTTTGCAAAAGTGTGAAATTTATTGTAT
>CM044437.1:55764950-55776735 GCA_024363595.1 Xenopus borealis
TGCCTGTATGTCATCTACCTTACAGGTGCCCCAGTCAGTAACAAACGAAAATCTCCTCATTTCTACAACTGAGTTTATAACGCTATCAGGGAAATATTTCTTCAATTCCTTTTATCCTGAAATGGTTAAGTGGCCATATTAATTCCATAGGGTTTTTCTTCGCTACAGGTATTACTAAGTAGGTGAAAACAATTTAGCAGCTTGTATTATCACCTTCCATATAGTGTAGGACAGTACACAGCCACAAATCACAATGACACACAGGCACAGCCATAACAAGGTATTTTTAAGTGCTTACAATGGAAATGGAAAAAAGATGTCCCTTCGTTCACTGCATTGTTTGAGACGCCTCACCTCCACCAGCTCACGCTGGGGAGGCATAAATAGGTTTTGTGCCTTTCACTCCCCAGCAATTAAATGCTGTTCAAGAAGGTTCAGGAGTTGCTTGTTAGGATAAGGAGCTTTGAGAAAGCTTTTACCTCCAGGGTGCAAGGCACAATGGAGAAAAGAGCTGCCGTGCTGCGTTAACAGCTCTACCCACCCCCAGTCCCCTCGTGCTAATGCACACCCTCCCCTCCTTGCTTGAGTACTAACGTCAAAGAGATTAAATCCGCTTGCGTACAAGTTTGAGTCAAAACCAAGAAAGTCATGAGGGATTTGCTAAACAAACTGCATAACCCTTACAGAGAGATGGTGGGTTAGTGCAGTGGCCTCTGAAGTGACCGCTCTTAAAACTCAACAGTTGGCTACCATTCTAGAAATAAATATAACTTACTTATGCCATGGGCACACAGGGAGGATGACCCGCTTTTCTCCGGCTGTGTTTTTTTAATTTTTTTATAGCGTAGTTTAGCAGGCCAGCATATCATACGCATAACTGTCAGTGGGACTACAAGAAGCAGCACATGGGAGCAGATCCACTTTTCTCCGTCTAGGTAGAAAGTGCAGGCGAAGAAAAGCGCAGCATTCACCTGGGTGCTATCATGTAAATTGTTAATATATTGAATTGCAGTAAGACATTGAGCTTGCAGAGCAACTAAATCCCTTCTCCTCATGTGGCTATACATCTATATTAAAGGACAAGGAATGCTTAATCAATTTTATGTGCCATATGAAGGGCCTATTAAAAAAAAACAGTGTGTAGACCCCTATAATTACCTTAAATCTCATTTATATGCATATAGGTCTTGTAAAAACAGCTGACTCCTTTAAAAGAAATAGCCTACAGTGCTTCGGCTTTATCAAGACCAAGACCAAATTTCTGTGCAGTCTAACTATGCAGGAAACAGTAGCATGTGCATAATGTATCCTCTCAGTCAGCATTGAACTCTGGATCTCTTGGTGTGCATCAAGACAATAGCAGTGCATGCACAGTAAGGATGCACGTGTATTTAAAAAAATGCCTGCAGCTATTACTGCATAGTGGAAAATGTTAGGTGCAGTATACCAAGCAAAGGAGGCCCATCGCAGGGGAAATAAGTTAGCGAGAAGAGCTACCATGGATCTAGTAGACTTACAGTATGAAGATCCAAATGACAGAAATATCCCTTTTCCAGAAAACCCTAGGTCCAGAGTATTCTGGATAACAGGCCCCATACCTGTTATTACTTTTCACCAAGTTCAACATATAGCATTTTTTGTAAGTGAAAATACTTATATCAACAACAAAAAAAAAAATCAGTTTTGGTATGTCCATTTTATTTCCACATTTGGCTCAGTTTTATTAATTGCATAATTACTGATGTTCTTTTAGATAACCAGGACTAGGAGAGTTTTATGTCTTTAAACTTGTCTTAATTAATCAACTGCCCGCCCTTACTCACTCTTGCTGTATAGGACATTCACTTAAGTGGAAGCATAGCAGGGGAGAGCATGGCAGATTTAACAACTTAGGGCTCTTACACACGAGCGTTTTTACCTGCGCTCCCCTGCGTTCCGTTTTGCTGCATTCAGCTGCAGGGGAGCACAGGTATAGACGAAGCGCATGTAGGTGCAGAACGCAGGAAAAATGCAGCATGTTGTGTCTGAACCTGCATTTCGGCGCCTACATGCGTTCATGTGAGTACAGCCCCATTGAAAAGCACTGAGTGCATCTATACCTCCGCTGCCCCGCGGCTGAACGCAGCAAAACGGAACGCAGGGTAGCGCAGGTAAAAACACATGTGTGTGAGAGCCCTTAAAGTCCAGCTACCAGGCAGTAACCAGTGACTTGAGGGGGGTACATGGGTCATAACTGCTGCTTTTGAATCTGAGCTGAATAGTGAGGATCAAATTGCAAACTCAATAGTTATGTAGTTATAGAGTATATATAGAGTAGTTATGTCCCACGTGGCCCCCCTTCAAGTTGCTAATTAAGAGAGTTAGGGTCGGGGCAGACAGGCAGATTCGGGGAGATGTAGTTGCCTGGCGATTGATCGCCTCTTCTGCGTGGTGACAATATCCCCAAACTGCCTTCTTTCTGCCTTCCGTCTGCTTGAATAAAGAATCGCCTGCGCTAATGCACTTGCGCTTTGATTTCAAGTCGCCCGAAGTTTCCTCGTGAGCAAACTACACCTGCTGAGTAACTTTTCCTTTCAATCTTTTGGACCTTGAGTCAACGAGTTAGTACTGTAGTGTTTGTTTCAGTACTAGTCCCCAGGATATTTTTGCCATCTCAAGCCACTAGGAGGATGCTGACAGAATTAAAAGCTCATCAGGCTAATGTAAGACATTTATAAACTGATCTTGTGTGTACCTGCTACATGGGTGTAGCTGCTATTATACAAGGATTGGTACTCTGAGAAGGGTATCATTACCTAGATAATTGTAAGGTGGGACTGCGTTGCACTGACTGAACTTTGTCTTTAGCATTTTCACTAACAGCCAGTTGTCAATAACATTTTAACAAAATGAAAGCTATTACTCTCTTTCGCTAATAGGATGGGATAAATTAAATATAGTTTTATGTATCTTCCTGGGTGGATGACAAGCCCTCCAAAGTACAAAAGCCAATTTTGAGAGCACCGCACCAAAAATAAGTCTACTTTAGATTTAGACTACACAGCTAAAATATAGTAAATTCCAAAATATAGTATATCCCCACAGTCTGTTTTATAAAAACATTCACCCCTCTGAATTCTAAACACAGTAAGGGCTCTGGTACATAGGAGCTTTTGTGTCTTAAAGGAGAACTAAACCCTAAAAATGAAGATGGTTAAACTGCTATGTTTTATATACTGAATACTTATTGTACCAGCCTAAAGTTTCAGCTTGTCAATAGCAGCAATGATCCAGGACTTCAAACTTGTCACAGGGGGTCACCATCTTGGAAAGTGTCTGTGGCACTCACATGCTCAGTGCCCTCTAAGCAGCTGTTGAGAAGCTAGATTATTACATTTTGGTGCTAGGTGCACTGGTTTCTGTGCTGCCATGTAATAATTATCTATATTAACTACTTATCAGCCTTATATTGTGACAGTTCTTTTCTATGTGTACTGTATATTTTGAGTTGGTCCCTAAGCTCAGTAAGTGACAGCAGCACAGAGCATGTGAATCAGTGAATCAGCAGAAAAGATGATGGGGAGCTACTGGAGCATCTTCGGAGACACAGATCTTTTCTGCTAAAGGTCTGGTACAGAAACCCAAAACGTAATTTACAACATTTCTAGCTACTTCTTTAGTTTAACTTTCCTTGTCCTTTAAGATAAATAAATGCTGAGTGTGTCAACATGAACATGCATTGCATAACTACCATACAACAAACTGCACATACACAGACCACAAGATCTGCTATATAATAATACCCCTTACCGGTAACATTTGCTGCCCACTGCTTGCTTGGCCCCAACTAGGGTTGGAAAGGGGTGCAATACATACTTGCTGGGGCCACTCTGAATTATTTTTTTGCAGGGGGGTCCCAGATTAGTTGTAGTTATGCCACTGATATATTGGGTTTTTATGCATTTTAAAGGAAATTAACTAAATGTTTTTGAGTCCAACATGCATTTCTCTGTCTTGAAAAGACAGCTGCAATAGAATGCACATGAGTACAACTAGGCAGAAAATAATGAAATCAATGAACATTTAAATGCACTCTAGCCTGCATCTCAAACAGCATCGAATGTACAAAAAACCTCTGAGTACAAATCGTATTACAAATACAGATAGGAGTCTGTTATCCGGAAACCCGTTAACCAGAAAGCTCCGAATTGCAGAAAGGTCAGTTCCCACAGACTCCGTTATAATTAAATAATCCAAACTTTTAAAAAGTGTTTCCTTTTTCTCTGTAATAATAAAACATTACCTTGAACTTGATCCAAACTAAGATATGATTAATCCTTATTGGAAGCAAAACCAGCCTATTGGGTTTATTTGATGTCTACATGATTTTCTAGTAGTCTTACATTATGAAGATCCAAATTACAGAAAGATCCATCATCCGGAAAACCCTAGATCCAGAGCATTCTGGATAACAGGCCCCATACCTGTTATTAATTTTCACCAGGTTCCTTCCAAATACAGCATTTTTTGTAAGTGAAAATACTTATATCAACAAAAAAACATCAGATTTCGTATGTCCATTTTAATTCCACATCTGGCTCAGTTTTATTAATTGCTTAATTACTGATGTTCTGTTAGATAACCAGGACTAGGAGAGTTTTGTGTCTTTAAACTTGTCTTAATTAATCAACTGCCCACCCTTACCCATGTGACCCCTTGCTGTATAGGACATTCACTTAAGTGGAAGCATAGCAGGTGTGAGCATGGCAGATTTAAAAACTTAAAGTCTAGCGATTTAAAGTACAGAAAGTTTAAAGGGATACTGTCATGTACAAACATGTTGTTTTCAAAATGCATCAGTTAATAGTGCTACTCCAGCAGACTTCAGTACTGAAATCCATTTCTCACTCACGTTTTCCTACCATCACGTATTCCCACTGTTAAGTATTTAACAATGTCTTTTCAAGTCTCTAAGACCTTACACACTTCTAATCCTGCAAACCATATTCACATAAAGCCAGCACACTCTTTTGCTTTTCTCATGTTCCCTCTGGAATGCACAATCAATCTACAATAAACTCACAGCAGTCCATGATCTCTTTATATCAAAATCTTTTCACCTTCTGGCTATCACTGAAACATGGCTCTCTCCCACCAACCACGAGATTGTCATGACAGTGTGTATGGATTTCTTCTCTCCCCCAAATGTCAAAATCTAACCACACAAACCTCTCTTTCCTTCACTTCTTTTGAAGTCCACAGCATACATTTGTTTTCTCCAATCTCTCTACATATCACTGTCATATATCATCCCCCTGGTCCCTACTTTACTTTCATGGACCACTTTGCTGCTTGGCTTCCATACTTTCTGTCCAGCAAGACACCTGCTCTCATTTTAGGTGACTTCAATATTTCTATTGACAGCTCTGCTTCTCCAACTGCTTCTAAACTCCTCTCACTAACAACTTAATTTGGTCTCTCTCAGTGGACAAACTCACCTATCCACATAAAGGGTATGGGCTTGACCTTATATTCTGCCACTCATACCACCCATACAACCTTACTAACTCTCCTTTCCCTCGATCTGACCATCACCTACTCTCCTTTCAGCTAACACTTTTCACCTGCACTATCACAACCACCCACATGTAAAGAAACCTTAACACATTTGATCCACAACAATTACAAGCAGTAGCAACACAACCAATCTTTCACAGTAACAACCTTTCCTGTTGCAATAGGGAAAATTCTCTCTACAATGATGTTCTGTCAACAGCTCTCGACTCCCTTGCTCCTTCTACTACCTGTCACAGTCGACCAGCTAAACCTCAACCCTGGCACAGTAGTTTAACGTGATACCTTAGAAAAGGGGTCCCCAACCATTTGAGGTTGTGAGCAACATTCAGAAGAAAAAGGAGTTGGGGAGCAACGCTAGCATGACAAATGTTCTTGGGGTGCCAAATAAGTGCTGTGATTGGCCATTTGGTAGCCCCTATGTGGACTGGCAACCTGCATTGAGGCTCTGTTTAGTAGTACACCTGGTTCTTATACAACCAAAACCTTCCTCCAAGCATGAAATTCAAAAATAAGCTCCTGCTTTGAGGCCACTGAGAGCAACATCCAAGGGGTTGGAGAGCAACATCTTGCTCACGAGCTACTGGTTGGGGATCAGTGCCTTTGAAGATATAGTAGATCTGCTGAACATCCACCCTGACATCCACTTCAAATTCATGTTCTCCTGCTACAATAGATCGCTAGCAATAGCTAAAGAACAATACTTCTCTTCAGCAGTAACTGTTTGCCACATTTAACTCTATGCCCCCACCAATTTATGTAACTGCCCAAGATCTTGCTCAGTTCTTTAAAGAAAAAAATCAATCTCATTAGACTGAGCATCCCATCTGACAACAATCTCAAACTAACTTTCAGTCCAATCACATCCACTTTGCACACCTTCACCCCCAAAACACTAGATGAAGTTAGCAAATTTCTAGACTGCTCAAAACCCACAACCTACTCCCTTGACTTCATACCTTCTCGCCTCCTTCATCCAATCTCTGATACACTCCCTCCTGCACTTCCCACCTATTTAACCATTTAACCTTTCACTCTCTACTGGTACTTTTCCATCTTTATACAAACAAGCATTATCGCTCCTATCCTCAAAAAACCTTCCATTGATCCCAGCTCTCCGTCAATTATTGTCCCTTGTTCCATTTGCATCCAAATTGCTGGAAAGGCTTGTTTACAAAAGCCTGATTCAACATCTCACTCACAACTCCCTTCTCGATCCCCTGCAATCTGGGTTCCACGCAACACACTCGACTGCAACTGCACTCACCAAAGTAACCAATGATCTTCTCCTGGAAAAGTTCAATCAGCGAACTTCGTGAACTTTTGGCGCATGCCCAGTAGTACAAGCTGGCAAATGCGTCCTACTGCGTATGCGCCGCTGGATCCAGGAAGAAGACGTTGCTGAAGAAGATGGCACCCGGGAGCCTGCACGGAGGGGAGAGGTAGGTCGGGGGGGAGGAGGGAGGGGAGCCTACGGTGGGCTGGGGGGTTAGCACCCGAGAGATTGAATTCCCCTTTAAAGTTGCCTTCTCTAACTCTACTTCTACTACATTCCATCTCTTTGTTGGAGTACCTCAAGAGTCTGTTCTAGGCCCTCTGCTATTCTCACTCTATACTACTTTGCTAGGAAAATGTATTCAGTCGTTTGGACTTCAGTATCACCTTCATGCTGATGACACCCAACTCTACTTGTCTACTCCTGACCTCTCTCTCCTTCTGTCCTTTCCCAAGTTACAGATAGCCTATTTGCTGTTTCCTCCTGGATGTCTCAGTGCCACCTGAAACTGAATCTTTCTAAACTGAACTCATCATATTTCTTCTGAGATCTACCCCCGTCCCTCAGATATCACTCACAGCTTACAACACCACCTTTAATTCAACCACACAAGCAAACTGCGTGGGAGTTATCTTAGACTCGCATCTGTCTTTTTCACCACACATCCAAACACTTACAAAATCTTGTCTTATTCAGTTGTGCAACATTGCCAAATACAACGGTATCTCAGTTCTGACTCAACCAAAACACTTATCCTGTCTCTTATTATCTCTGCCTTGATTACTGCAACCTACTCCTCACAGGTATTTTAACAAGTAACATTTCACAACTCCAATCTGTTCTAAAAGCTGCTGCTAGACTCATCTATCTCACAGGTCAACATCAGCTGCTCCCATTTGTGTATCCCTTTACTGGCTCCCAATATCCTCTAGAATCAAATTCAAACTACTCACACATATTTAAGGCCCTTAACAGTGAAGCCCCTCTCTACATTTCTTCTCTGATCTCAAAATAAACTCCTTCACGCAACCTTTGCTCTACTTCTGACCTTTGCCTCGCTTCTCCTCTCATCACTCCAGCTCATTCTCTTCTAAAAGACTTCTCTGGAGCTTCTGCTTTTCTCTGGCACTCTCTGTCTTGAGCTGTCAGACTTTCTCCTTCTTTCCAAACTTTCAAGCACTCCTTAAAGACCCACCTGTTTAAGGAAGCTTATTCAATGTACCTTAATCAGTCATTGCTATATCATAAATTACAAATTTGTTGCTAAAATCCTAATGTCTCAATTGTCCATTAACCATTAGTTGTAAACACTCGGGAGTAGGGCCCTAGAATCCTATAGTACTCTATCAACCCTTGATTGTTATTCACCATTTGTTCTCAGTTTGTTATAAACTAAGGCAATGCACTGCGTAACCTGTCAGGGCTATATGAATAAATACTGATGACGAGGATGTCAGGGGGCCACCAGAAACCTTAGACCTTAAGTACGCATTCCTGTAAGAGGTTTCAGTGCTGTGATCACCAAGATGCTCTATCCCAGAAATGATATAATTGAAGTCTCTGAAGCCAGGCATTGGATGTGGCCAGACAAGGTGGCTGGCTGCCAACCCCTCTGTGCAACTTTGTATTTTTGGCACGGTTATGTTGAATGTTGGAGCAGTTGGGGAGGGTGGTCCAAGCTGGGGCACAATCCTTGCTGTACTGTTACGGGGGAACAGGGGGTCGGTTTTGGAGTCTGGTGGAGTAGTTAGGGAGGTTGGCCTATATTGGTGCACTGGCTTTATCTCTCTCCATGTAAATTATTCCCTAATGTGCCCCAGATAAGTCTGGGAAGTATTTTTAGTCACTAGGAGTCCAATATAATGCATGGATGACATGCACACAATGCATTCTATTAAAGCTAAGAATCCTCCTGAGATTGGTTGAGAGCATAGTCCCTGACAGGTACCAGTGTATCCCCCTGAGGCTTTTACACTTTTATGCTATAAAAGCAGAGGGTGTCCAGATAATTTTGAGAGAATCTAGGGCCCATGGACAGACTAATTTGACAATTCTCCATCCCTGAAAAATGTCTAACAGGGTACAAAATGCCTGTGATCCTATGCACAATGTAACACTGTTTACCCTTCAGTCTGCCTTCTTTCTCTCCGTCCTCCTTTTAAATCCTACTCTCTTATGTATATGCCTTAAAATGTTCGATCACCTGTTGATTGTTCCTGTTGGTCCAGCTAACCTTGTGACAATGGGCACCTGCTGCATATCTCATCTCCCTGTTTCCTTAAATTAAAATATGATTGAAATAATTTTGACATACCAATTTTTTAAGCATTGGAATTACATTTATTTTACCGTTTTCTTCATGTGCATGTCCAGTACATTTTGACCACGGGGGCCTTATTTATCTTCATATATATGTTTAGTCACTAATGGGACCTGCCACACTTTTGCTAGGCTGAGGATCATTTTACATCTATTGCACAGTGAATCAGTGAATCAGTGCCCACACAGTGGAAATATTACTATGAAGAATGGCAGAACTCTTGCTGAGCTTTACCAACAGTTATGTTTAAATGTCAGCAAAGGAGAACAATTCCCCTTTTATATGACACCTGCTAATTATTGTCCTATTCCATGAAATTGTGCTCAGAATAATATTCACCACATAAACTCTGCAGCACTACACAGTTAGCGCCTATTAATATTTCAATAGTAAAGACGTCCAAGAAGCAAGTTCATCAGTGCTCTGGGATCTATCAATGTTCTCTATGTTAGGGCTTGTGTATTTATAAACTCAATGTTACAAAAAGCAGCACTGAAATACATTTGTCTGTGCACATTGCCATGAAAAAGCCTGGGAATGAAATAAGCAGAGATGCTAATTTGCATATTAACTATAATGACTTCTTTGCGATTTTACTAGATTGTTTTTTTTTCTTCCCATACACTTAAATGAACTTCATGAAGTCTGAAGAACTGTATATATTTGTCATAACTGTGGCACAATTTTGGCATTGACCTCAGATTTCTAAATGGGTATTTTTATACCTTTTATACTTGTAAACTAAATACAAAGTTTTTATAAACACGTCCCTTGGTTTATTCCGTGGCATTAATCAGTGTCAATTTCAAGCTTAATGCACCCTCTGGTGGGCAGATAGTGATTTGTAGCCTTTAAAATAAACACTGATTTTCCCTACATTAAATACAAAAGTTTTTCTTTTTATTGCCCTCACTCCTTACCAAACAGACAGCATGTTCAATGTGTAACAATGCCTTCACTAGTTGTCTTATGAATAAACCAATCCTAACAGTGTAACCACTGTTTTCTCTAAGCAGGTCCATCATCCCAGCTGTCACTATTAAATCAGGCACACAAAGGATGAAAGCCTAGTATGTTCATACTAAACATTTCTCACTCTCACTCAGCTCTAAAAGACATAAAATGCCCTGCTGTTGTCATGTCTATGATCTGAACACATCATCTGAAATAGCAAAGGGTGGTTCCATCTATAGCCAAACATATTTAACACAACTATCCAGGGTGTTTATAACTCAATATATTAATATATAAATGAAATGCACAGTAAACTAAATATTAAACAAACCACATCCACCAAATGAATGATAACATCCTTAACCCTTAAAGCAGGTAGACAAAACCTGTGAGAGTGACCAGTCATCATATAATCAGAAGTACTGTAACAATGCTGTCAGAGATACAGCACAAGGTTAGTTAATGGAAAACTAGAGATCGGCACACACTGCTGCAGCTTAAATAGGACTGACCAAATCTTGCTCCAGAACACTTAATAATCTGTGGACTTTTAGATCAATGGATCAATTTATATTTGGATATACCCATTTTGGATTTCTAAGTAATAATTCAAGTGTTATTTAGCTGCTCGTCTATTAAACCACCAACTTTGAATTCTCAATGTGTGGCCGGGTTATATGCACGAGTAACATTGTGGTCAACTTGCACTAAACCAGTTACAGTACCTAGGTATCTGGTTATTAGGTTTGTGACATACTGTATACACCACACTTTATATAACTGTGTATGACAGGGATATTGCACAAACTGCTTAAGAGCAGAGACACACGGTCAAATTGGGAAGATTAGACACCAGGTGACAAATCTCCTCTTCTTTGGGGCGGCTAATCTCCCCAAACTTCCTTCCCCTGCAGTTACTCGTGAGGCAACTTCAGGCGACTTCGGAAAATGAAGCACTATAAGTGCCATCCCACCGGCGATTTACATTCTAACCGGCGGGAAGGCAGGGTAAGGCAGTTCGGGGAGATTAGTCGCTGGGCTTTTTTTGCAAATTGGTTTATTAGTAGTTACTTTATTAACACTGGACTTCCTTTTGTTTTGTTTTTTTATTTAGGAATATGTTACAAAGCCACTGGAATGACAGGATCCCCTATATTTTCTCTATCTTGTAGTCGAAAGGTTAGCAAACCATTTAAAAATGAAAAACTAAACATACATAGTAACTGTTGAAGTCAGGCACTTATCTTGTTACTTTGTGGAATGCCTGCAAATACAGAAAAGAAATGGAGTAGCAAGATGGAATATCTAAGAAGTTAGAGCAATGAGAGAGGCAATAACTGGCTGGCGCCTGTGGTGATACAAACCGGACTGACAGACTGTAGGATTAGCAGAGACAGGATGGCATCTTAAAGCAGTTTACGTGCAATGAGCAGGGATGACCCCGTCACATCTCTTTGTCCCTGTACAAAGCAGACAGGATATAGAGATTATATGTGGTAAAAGAAAAATGTGGAAGAAGAGTCATTAAAAAAATTCTGTATAAAAGAAAAAAATCAAAAAGCAGCCATACCAAGTATTTGTCCATCACTATAAACACAATGACAGGCTAAGGGGGATTTGTACATGCTCTCCCTCGCCCATCCACACCATAAAGGACTTATGGTGATGTTATTTTAAATTGT
>CM044437.1:55808044-55818933 GCA_024363595.1 Xenopus borealis
GAAAAAAAAAAAAAAAATACAGGACTCTCAAAAAAAGGCATTGCAGTCACCAAACTCCCAGGCTGTCATATAAGCCAAGGAATCAAAAGCATTCTGTAATTGGGCGAGTTGGCAGTTTAAATCTGTCCATGTATAGTCTGCTTTCTACCATGTTAATGAGATACTGACACCAGAAAATATCCATCATAACGTTATCTTTGAGTGTTATTTATAATCTTGCCATAAAAGTATTTGCATGATGCTTTTACATGTTCCTCTATGAGGAGGTTGCCATATTAGTGCACCAGTAGTCTGTTATCATTGGACCCTAGCAACCAGACTGCTGAAACTGCAAACTAGAGAACTGCTGAATAAAACATGAAATAACTCAAAAACCACAAATAATAAAAACTGAAAACCAAATGCAAATTGTCTCAGAATAGCACTCTCTATATCATACTAACAGTTAATTTAAAAGTGAACAACCCCTTTAAGACCCTGCCAGGAATTATGACTGGAGCACTTGTGATGAATTTGTCATATGCGAGGAGCAGAATTTATTTGCTTGTTGCAGAAATCATCAATCTTAGCAAGATGAAGGCATTTTATCAGAGAAATCTGATGCATAGTTGCTCAGAGTAGAAGCCAATTTATCTGGTTTAAACAGAATGTTTTTAAGTCCTTTAAAGGATAACACAAGTCTTTAAAGGGGTTGTTCATCTGTGAGTTAACTTTTACTATGATGCAGATATTCTGAGACTATTTGATTTGGTTTTAATTTTTTTATTTATGGTTTTTTGACGTTTTAAATTAGTAGTTCCCCGATTCGCAATTTAGCACTCTGGTTGCTACGGTCCAAATTACACTAGCAACCATGCCCTGAATTGAAGACGAGACTGGAATATGAATAGATGCTGCATTGTTGCTCAGAGCAGAAGCTAATATATCTGGTATAAATAAAAAGTTTTGTGATTCTTCAAAGAATAAAAAAATGACACTAGCAACCATGCACTGAATTGAAGACAAGACTGGAATATGAATAGAAGAGGGCCTGACTAGAAAGATGAGTAATAAAAAGTAACAATAATAATTCATTTGTAGCTTTACAGAGGTCAGTGACCATAGTAGAAATAAACTAAAAGGTGAACCATCACGTTAAGACCCTCCCGGGACTAGAGCACTTGTGATGATTACGTAAAGGTTGTTTTGAGCATGGATGTAATGTCAAAAGTGTGGAGGGCAGAATTTATTTGCTTGTTACAGAAATCTTGGGGGTCATTTATCAACACTGGGCACATTTGCCTGTGAGCAGTAACCAGTGGCAACCAATCAAATTGTGGTACCATTTGTTCTACCTGCAGCTGGCTGAAAAAAGCCAATCGCTGATTGGTTACTATGGGTTACTGCCCATGGGAAAATTTGCCCAGTTTTGATAAATGAGCCCCAGAGATCTTAGCAAGATGAAGGAAATTAATCAGAGAAATCTTATGCTGCATTGTTGCTCAGAGCAGAAACCAGTTTATCTGGTTTAAAGAAAATGTTTTTTAATTCTTTAAAGGAACAGTTCATGTAAACATAAAACTGGATAAATAGATAGGCTGTGCAAAATAAATGTTTTTTGTTAGTTAGCCAAATATGTAATGTCTAAAGCAGGGATCCCCAACCTTTTGAACCCGTGAGCAACATTCAGAAGTAAAAGGAGTTGGGGAGCAACAGTAGTATGACAAATGTTCTTGGGGTGCCAAATAAGTGCTGTGATTGGCCATTTGGTAGCCCCATGTGGTTTGTAAGCCTACATTGATGCTCTGTATGGCAGTGCACCTGGTTTTTATACAACCAAAACTTGCCTCTAAGCCTGGAATTCAAAAATAAACACCTGCTTTGAGGCCACTGGGAGCAACATCAAAGGGGTTGGAGAGCAACATGTTGCTCACGAGCTACTGGTTGGGGATCACTGGTCTAAAGGCTGGAGTCACTGGATGTCTAAAATAACAGAACAGAACACAACGTCCTGCTTTTCAGCAATTGATACTTAGCATTCAGATTCAAAAGCAAATAGTTATGACCCATGTGGTCCCCCGTCACGTCACAGACTGGTTACTGCCTGGTAGTTTCCATTTGCTGACATTAAAAGATGAGCCAACAGTGAGCATGATATAATGCAAGGGTGTCCAACCTGCGGCCCAAGATGGGTATGAATGCGGTCCAGCTTGAAACACTTGGCTGCCCAGGAAATGTCAAAATAATATAATAATACTATTTATTGTAATATCCAGGTGTCCCATATTCCAGTATATAGCTCTATATGGCTATCCAACTGGTATTGTAGTTATTTTCTGAGTATTTTCTTTACTTTTACAAATTAAAAGTGTTTGTGGCTTTGATGAATAGCCCCAGACAATTTTATTTTTCCAATGTGGCCCAGGGAAGCCAAAAGGTTGGCCACCCCTGATATAAAGTATTACAGTTATGCACTCTGCTTTCTTAATCTGTGGTTTCTCAAAGCAAGGGGGACCAGTTTCGTAGACCCTGCTGTACACCCATAAAGACAGCTCTCCAGCATATGGAAATGTCCAGGCTTGGTCTACCAGCATTTTTATGGTACGTTCCAGCTGCATGTTAGGTCAGTGTCAGGGTCATGTTTGCTGTGCCTCACTATTTGATCAGCTGCTCCATACATGGTTAGATAGATTACCTCCATTTATAGCACAGTGACAATGCAACAAAAAAGCTGATAATGAGACGTTAGGGTCCAGATCCACAAGAGAGTTAAACATCACATCCCCAGAATGTGCGGCTAATGCATGAAATCAGAAGAAATCTCTCTAAAAGGCAATTATTTACCAAGGAAACATCAACAAATACTGAAGGAAAGATTAAATCTCAGCTAATAAAGAGGTTCTATATACTGAAACTTATTTTGTGTTCCTTTCTACCAGCCTAGGGCCACAACAACCTTTTTCGCAGTGAAGATATGCTCCTCCAAAGCAGCTTCCAATTTTATTCTGTGGGCTGCTGCAGGAACAACACACAATCTAGAGCAGTGATCCCCAACCAGTAGCTCGCAAGCAACATGTTGCTCTCCAACCCCATGGATGTTGCTCCCAGTGGCCTCAAAGCAGATGCTTATTTTTGAATTACTGGCTTAGAGGCAAGTTTTGGTTGCATAAAAAACAGATGTCCTGCCAAACATTCTCTCCTGTAGGCTGCCAGTCCATAAAGAGGTTACCAAAAAGCAAATCAGAGCTCTTATTTGACATCCACATGGACTTTTTCATGCTTGTGTTGCTCTCCAACTCTTTTTTAAATTTAAATCTGGCTCCCGAGCAAAAAAAGGTTGGGGACCCCTGATCTAGAGTATGTATACAACAGAAAATTCACAGGTGATGGCTGCCCCAAACTGGTAGATTACAGGGTCCAGATGTGACATCTGAAAACTATAGAGATCTCTGGATATTGTAGAGCCAGGGTATTTGCATTCTGAAGACCAGTTCTATTCTCTATTTATTGATGTGGTTATGGTAAGGCTTGAAATCTGAACAAATCCTGCAAGCATTGCTAATGAGACATTCTGCTAGGAATAGCATCCATTTTTAATTCCTGGAGGCAATATTCTCCAAGTTCTCCAAAGTCCTGGAGACAAAGTTCAAAGTTCCCTGCAGTTATCCAGATTGCCCAATCTATTGCTAGGGGCTCAACTGCTATTTTGAATAGATGGAATGAAATAAAGCACTACTGGAATGTGGCAAAGCTTTGGACAGGGCTGTTGTAAAGGGAGTACTCCAGTTATGGGCACTGAGGGAACCCCAAATGATCCAGAGGTGTGATTCATGGTCACAGTGGCGTAACTACTCCCTGGCGGGCCCCGGTCCAGGATGGGCACCTGGGCCCCCCTGTCGGGCCCTTACCTCTATAAATCCCATGCTGGAGTGTTGATAGCATGTGTGCTGTATTTCTCCCTAGATAACCGCCTGCCATAACCATTATCGTGGCTCCAATGGGCCCCAAGGGGGGTGGGGGCCCTGGTGCAATTGCACCCTCTGCACCCCTGGTAGTTACGCCACTGCATGGTCATAAAGGGAACATGACATGTGGGGGGAGTGATTGTGACAATCTGTGCATTTTTTTTCCATTGCCTTAATCTATTTGTGATCAGTGCCCACCACCCAGGGGGCGAGGGTGACCGGTGTGTACCTAGGGGTAGGCCCTGCTAGTGTAGTGCCATGGGCCTCATTATTACTGATGATGGACTTAGCTCTGGGATTTGTAATGGCAGGTGGGTGGGTGTCTGTAAGTGCATACTACAGTCTATCATGACACTGGAGTCTGTGTTGTCATGATTAATTTAGAGATAGGGTTATACACGTCTATTGCTGACGGATGTCAACTTGTTGGGCATGGCATCTGGTTTGGATGGATCAGTTTAAATAAATAATTTGCAATGATTTTTTTGCGGAGATTATGATGCCTGTGTTAACCAATACAGTTGATGGGTATGAGTCACACACACTTATGGGGTACCCATGAAAGACCACTTTATAAACCTCCCACTGGGTTTCTGGGAAGGTGGAATCCTGGTTCTATTAATCATTAGTTTGGTTCCGCTACTCACATCATCACATCATTCAGTCACAAGGGACAAGGCATGCTATCACCACTGTTTAAACAGAACTGTACACCTCAATGCCCAGAATCATAAGAGTTAACAGGAGAAGAAAGCCAGGAAGCAGTGGAAATGCATTGAAGCAATATAACAACATTAAAGTTGGTAGGATAAACAGAGTTTTAACTTGTTTTCCATGTAAGGTATGTATATACCATGAGCTTCCAAAGGAAACGTAACATTCCTGTTGTGCTGTGCTGGCACAGGCAGGCGCAGATGGGGGAGCTCATCGGATAGGCACTAAGCCATGGGTTCTGGGACAAACCGCTGGGCTAGCTGGCTGTGAGATTTACAGGCTGTTTAGCTCTGTGTCATGGCCGCTGGCAGTTTCATTATTTATTTTGTCCTGTGAAGCTGGCTGCTGCGTGTAGAGCTAGCAGGTGTCTGTAAGCCAAATGTCTGAGCGATCAGCCTGCAGAAAGAATGCAGCAAGCTCAAGAGCACCCCGGCAGGATTATATGGTGCCAGCGCTTTATAGTAAGTGATGGAGTTGTGGGGCGTGTGGAATCAATTTAAGCCTGATGCTGCCACTGCTCTTTTATTAACACACCTGCATTTTCACTTCACAAAATGGGAGAAGCTATAAATATGAGTGCAGTACAAATGCAGCCCCTTACTGATGTGATCTCCCAAAGGGCTTTATTGTAGTGGTGGCTATTCATAGGCTTCCTGGCAGTGAACTCGCAGTACATACTGCTAATAAGATGTGCTAAAGGGCAAGAAGGAAAATGATGAATGCTGCTCATTTGCATGCTCCTAGCTGCTGCATCTAGCTGTGAAGAAGAAGCCCTGTGCTGTGCATTGCTGCAATGAGGCAGGTGGCTGACCAAAACAACAATCGTATATATCCAGCTATGCATAATGGACCATTTCTTCCAACCCTGAGATGCTGAGAGATAGGTGTGGTGAGTCTGGCCTTTTAAGTGGAATATTGCTTTCATAACCATCAGGGACATAGTGCAGAATTTAGGAAAACTCTAATTACTAAGTACATAGAGTATTTATACATCACTGACATTTGCCCCAGCTCTATGTAAACAAAACATCCACAGAGCCATAGTAGACATGTATTATGTGTTTATCCGTATTTCCTATTATACTTAGCGGGGCTCTGATGATGACTGAAACGCCTGAACTTATGACCTTTAGACCTCTGTAACCCCACCAGCAATCAAACTCACTGACGCAAACACTGCTTGTCTGTCTAAAGGTCTATTGCTGACATCTAGTGTCAAGTATAAACATTGCACTTTAGAAAAAAGGAAACGCAATGACCTGAATAGTAGTAAAAGGTAACTACGCTAGTGCAAATAAGCACCCTTGTTAGTTAATCAGTTCAAGAGTATGAAGCCAGTTTCACTTTTAGTGGATTGTTTTGTCTTCTCATTGAGAACAATGTAAATCCCCAGCTACGTCACACACAATGCTACTTGAAATCACCTGTAGCCCCAAAATGCACAGAGAACTTTTTTTGGAGCAATTTATAACAAACAGCAAGCCCATTCAGAAGAATTAAAATCTGCAATAGCAAAACACACAGGGAGATTAGTAGCCTTGATACAATGTAAATTTTACGATGACGTAGTACGGCATGATGTAAGCGCGTAAGAACGCAGGTGACAATACGCTGAGGAAAAAAGAAGATTGCAATTTCTGAAGCATTTCTTTGATACAGATAAACGTATTGATCTTGTAGAAGGATGTCCAGCCTTGCATATGATTGACTTGCCAGTATACCACAATAAACAAAATAGGAAACATCTGTTGAATGAGGTGTTGCACTATAGGATGTAATTCTCTCGAAAGTTAAAACTGACTGAAATCTTTGTTTGCAGAAAGACGCTTGCTTTAAAAAATCAAGGCTAATGACTAATCTTCCTATTAGCTACTACCCTAACCCTTCCTTAACCCAAAGAACTTCAAATGGGTTGATAAAACTAATTAACTGTTCACTGAGAAGCCCCTGATAATGAGCATCTCAGCGAATACTGATTAGATATATGTGGGGCTTGTTCGTTCAAAGGTAGACTACCTTTTCCTAAGGCTGGGGGCAGACAGGGAGATTCGGGGAGATTGTCGCCTGCTATTAAACGCCAGGCGACAGAATCTCCCCGAATCTCCCTGTCTGTCCCCAGCCTTAGTCGGTGGAAATTGCCCCACAAGGCAATTTTGAGCAACTTAGGAAAACGCAGCGCTGCGTGTGAATAGGCGCAGGCGACTTTTCATTTAAGGGGAAGTTCAGACGAGAAGATTCGGGGAGATCAGTCGCCTGGCAACAAATCGCCACGTCTTTGAGGCGACTAATCTCCCTGAATGGCTTGCTGGTATCTTGCACCCGCTAGAGCTAAAGTCGCCTGTGGCTATTCACACGCGGCGGCGCGTTTTTCCAAGTCGCTCAAAATTTAAAAGCAACAGGCAAATACTTTTATGGCAAAATTATAAATAGCATTCAAAGATAATGTTATGATGGATATAAAAACAGTTATTTTCTGGTGTCAGTATCTCTTTAAGAGAGAAATAACTGTAAAGAAAACTGAAACACTGAATAAGCTACATAAGATACACAAAACGGCACACTGTGTCAATTCAAATATTTGGGAAACCCCAAAAGCAGCATTAATTCATATTAATCAGCACATTGTTGAAAGGCATAATGCACAGCATGCACATACCTCAATAAAACATTGAAATAAAATATTGGCTACCTTACCTGCTATAACCACACCATGTGAAAATGTCAATAGTAGCTGCACCATGAGAAAATGACGGTATCCCATTCATGAATAAAGGCTGATATTTAATATTATCAGTGACAAATGCTAGCATGTAGTAAATAATAGATAAAATTGGTATACTAACATATGTTTAGCACAGCCTAAAAGCTTATATATATATATGTTACAAAGCATAGCAAATTAAAATATAAAGCTGTTGTCAATAAAACATAGTCAATGCAAATCTTGGGTGAATCTTAGGGTAAGGCCACACTCGAAGATTTCGGGGAGATTTGTCGCCTGGTGACTAATCACCGTGACTAACCCCCCCGAAAGCGCTAAAGTTGCCGGCGCCTATTCACACGCGATGATGCGTTGTTTTTTTTTTAAAGTCGCTCAAAATTGCCTTGTGAGGCAATTTTGAGCGACTTTGAAAATCGAGTAGCCGCGTGTGAATAGGCGCAGGCGACTTTAGTGCAAGAGACTAGCAAGGCATTCGGGGAGATTAGCCGTGGCGATTAGTCGCCAGGCGAAAAATCTCCCTGAAATCTTCCCGTGTGGCCTTACCCTTAGGCTAATAGCACACAGGGAAATTTGTCAGCCGTGTTTAATATGCGCTACCGCTGCAACAACTGTTTGCAAGGCAACTTCGAATTACTTAAGTGTTGCATGTTTTACCATTGGCAAATTATGTTATTGCCAGTGAGAAAGCATTTTGGAAGATCTGTCACCATCTGTAGCCATGGCCGTTACAATATTTCATCAAGGAGTTGTATTTTCACCCATAAAATACTATGTATCCAAAAAACTTTATTTACTCCCTCCATGTAAGATGGTTTGATTGCTATCGCATTGTTTCTTTGATGTTCTTTCAAATCTTTCAACTCAATCATTGCAAAGTAAATAGTTATATTGTTGGTAGGCAAAATACCAAATCTACTAATTTGACCTATTGTAACTGTCTGTTATTCAGGAACCTATTATATAAAACAATATAAAATACTGCAATATTATTTCCTACAATGTACTAAGCAAACAAATCTTTTTTTTATTTGTTTTTCTCTGTAATTATTGCTGTCAATGGCAAAATATTATTTTTTCTCATTTATCCTTACAATTTCCAAGTATGTGTGGGGGGTGGGTTGAAGTATAGCTATTGAAGCTGTAACTAAACTATTGGGGGAGACAAAATAGAATGTCTTTGTTTCAACATCCTATTGTCTATTTAAAATAAATATCCATCAATGTCATTTCCCTTTTGTTACTTGTCGTTAAAATGTATAGAAAAAAAACTTTATTTAAACAATCATCTTGAGCCTAAATAAAGATTTTTTTCCTACTTTTTTAACTAACTTCCTTTTGGTCTGATTTATATATAGTTTCCTAGAGTGCCCTAAGCCTAAGCTCTCTTTTTTTCTGTACATGGATTGTCCGCTCCCCTGAGCGGAGGGCCTGGGACAGGAGCAACTGGGCCACTACTCTACTTTGGTGAGTCATTTTACTAATCAAGATGAGACTATAGAGACCTGATAGTTCTCTGTTCAGTAATACACATACTGATATATTTAAAACACTGCACTAAACATTAGAATGCATGAATCAATGGTAACTGGGTCTTGCATCAGTGTGTCCCAATGGACACAGAATTTCCTAGTTGTGTCACAAAATGATGCATTGCATTGCAAACAATGACTTGAATATGCTGATTGTGCACTACCATAAGACCTGGCTATTCTAGAGTTATGCTATAGCACAGCAGATATCCTTGCTACCTATGGAATTCTTTGTCAGCAGCTGGCAGGAGCCTCACACTAAGAGGCTGAGCAATAACTGATCCCAGATGAGAGACATCCAGATATGAGATAATTCCACTTATCACAGCTAATCTCTGAAGAGCCCAGAGATTCTCTCACTCACTCCGGAGTTTGCTGTGCTTATCGACTTATTCTTGGTGCGTAAACCTTAAAAAATATTGGTAGAAATACCATATTTTTATATACTGAACTTGCTACACCAGAATCTGTAATTATCCAGGCCTTCAAAGTTGTGCACAGGAGCTCACCATCTTGCATTCCATGTGGAACACTGCTCACGCTGGGTGTGCTTTGAGCAGCTGCTGAGAAGTAAAACTTAGTGGTCACTGCAAATCTTCAAGCAGACTGTGAGCGTTGTCAATCATAAAAGCTGATGCTACAGGTTTGTTTATTCAATTATCCACTGAATAAAAATCTGAATTAGTAATGTGACTTTCATGCAGTAAACTGTAAGTTTTTCACTAAGCTCAGGACAGCAGAACAGAGCATGTGTTGTGAATTTGCAGGAAAGAAAATAGGTAGCTACTGGGCATCTTTGAAAGCACAGAGCCAGGGGTGGAACTAGGGATAGGCAGAAGAGGCACCTGCCTAGGGAGTAACAATGAGGGTTTCTTAGCAGATGCCTGTTGAAGGGCCCACTGCCTACCCCTAGTCCAGGTTTACATGCTTCCTGGTTCCTGGGATGTCTCTTTTTTTGCTCATACTCTTCTCCGCAGGTGACATCACTGAGAACACACGTTTACACCTGTGCAGGAAGGGAGCAAGGTGGCTGGCCAGGTTGCCTAGGGTGCTTGGTCGGCTTGACCTGCCCCTGCACAGAGCTTCACTGCTAAGGGGCTGTGGTGCCTTGGGTTGTTACAGAACCTCAGAACAGCAGCATATTGTAGTCTACTTCATTGTTTAGTTTTAGTTTTCCTTTAAAGTCAACCAATTCCTTACCTGGACAGTGTACACTGTTCTTTCTAGGAATGTAACCACAAGCAAGTGATTCTAGACAAGTATAACTTGTTTAAAATGAACTTCTAGTTAATGAAATAAATACTGGTAGTGCAATTTTTAGTTATGAGGACAGAACATTTTAAGATCAGAATAAAAGTTTAATATTAATACTTTATAAGGCACAGCTTCAGTTGTATTTTCTAAGGTCAAATTGTCTGTCATGAAAAATAGGGGAGATATTACATGTGGAACTGTATGTGATTTGGCAAAAGATATTACACTGGAATTGTGCCATAGGCTTTCTTTTTTCCTCGATATGTGCACACACTGACACCCTGTCCTTGTTTCAGCAAGTTATGAGGGAAGAAAGCTGACTGTGGGTGGGAGGGAGGAATCCTGCTGAAATCAGAGCCTGAGAGAATCTGAGTGTCAAGAGCGATCAATCAACTGTGAGGCAGATTACCGGCATTCCATTGCTTCTAGGCTCACTCCTACCAAAGGCTGTACTGGATCAGCCACAACAAAGGTCTGGCTACGTGCCCAGGGAAAGAAGAGAAAGCACAGTTTGTGTGTGTGTATATGTGTGTGAGCTAGGAAGGAAAGGAAAACAAGGAGGGTAGAGGGATGTTATTCCTGAAATGTCTGCATGTTCTTCCACATCCTTACTTTCTCAGGTTTCCATTGGTGGTGCCAGACAATGCAGGACGGGATAGGAGAAAGAGATGTTAAAAGAACAGTTCAGCGTAAATTTATATATACTGTGTATATATATATATATAT
>CM044437.1:55849784-55868294 GCA_024363595.1 Xenopus borealis
TCACATATTGTATTTACTTAGTAAATCATTTTAGGTATGATTGGTGCCCTTTAAAAGGAAAATATATACCCTATAATTATGGCTTCTTCTATTCAACCCAGCACTGCACAATATGTTGGTGCTTTAAAAATACATGTTAAAGGGGAACTCCATAACTTAAAGCTTTTTGAAAAGTAAAGATAATTTTTTGCAATGTACATCAATTAAAAATATGCAGACATTTCATGTTTTTTAATGGTTTCTGACAGTTCCCTAAGCCTAGCCCCCCTCTCTCCTGCTGGTCTTTCTGACTACTTTGCTGAGCCGGCTGACTACTGACTACTGATACTTTGTAACAACAGCCAGCTGTCCTCAGCCTGCATCCTCCAAACCCCACAATTCTCTGCACATGTGATTTCAAAAAGGATATGAATGTCCCAGTGCAATGCATTGTGGGTTATGTAGTTCCTGCATGCTATATGTAAGCTGTGGAGAAGTTGTTACAATTTGTAACATCACTGTTTTAGTCCCTCCTTCCCTGTCAGGATTTCAAATGATGCAAAAAGAGAACTGTTAAACAGCTGGATTTTATTTATTTGTAAATAGGCTTGAGGTCAATTATATTCACCTGTACAAGAACTGGTAGAGGACAAAATGTTCAAAACTGGCCCTTATTCCAAACTCCCTGCAAATGTGGGCGTGCTTGATTGTCAGGTGACTGTTGCTTGAAGTAGGCAGGTTTAGAGCTACTCTCTGTGTTATAATAGTCAAGTCCTGCATAGTAATGGTTTTCATATTAATCATAATTAATTTCATCTGTAATCAGCAGCAAAAACATATGCTTAATGCAGATGTCTCGGGTTCTGCCAACAAGTGAATGGACAACAAACCAGAGGTTGCAAATCTTGAAACAGATGTTTCACCCTGTGTCATCATCCAAAATACACTGGGAGGGAATCACCCAGACTGATAGCACTTTCCAATTTTGTTTTCATTTTAGCCATTTCTGAGCAGTATAAACTAACTAAGCAATATTTAGGAGTTTTCCACTAGAAATTGATTTACCATCTAAACAATTGTTTGTGTTTTTGTTGAGAGTGGCAGCCTATTAGAAATGGCAGCAACACAAGTGATTATGTATTCAGCATCAGAGTTTGTATTTTTAATCAGTCACCTGAATTAACTAACTGCCACTGTCTGACATTCATTCAGGGGACTCAGTCAAGCTGTGAATGCTTGGCGGCTGCCTTTCTTCCCTGGCACATGCCAAGCTCTATTCTGAGACTGAGGTCAAAATGACAACTGAGTGGGAAACGTGCCCAGTTTTAAAGGGAATAAACAATGACCAAACCAATAACAAAAAAAGAGAAGAGGGACTTTAGTCTTTGCTAGCAATGGAAAGTTTTTAAGAACTTTAAGAGTGTTCAAAGAGGAGCATTTTTTATTGTTTAAATAAGCATTAATGTATACACTTCTGTATAATATATGGATATTATAAGTCACCAAATAATTCTGTGACAATATAAAGGCATGAAACTAGATGCTAAATGATTTCATACAGCTCAAATAACAGGAAATTAAAGAAATATGTTAATTTTACTTAACTGGAATGAAAAGGCAAAATAATCCCATTTTTACTTTAATGAAAAAGAAATCTATCTCCAATATACTTTAATTAACAAATGTCTACCATTTCTACATTAAGAAACCTGACTATATGCAGTGAAATTCCCCCTTAATTTTACTCTACTTCAGACGGTTCCTAACTGCTTTGCAGGGACATTATCATACTTTCAAACAACAGGGGGGGGGGCTACTTCCCAGAACTCAAGCACCTTTATTTGTTTCCCTGTAGAGCAGCCGGCGATTCTTTATCCACAGGGTCAGTGCAGTCTTGTTGTATTGGCTTCTACGGCAGAAATTGACTTGTGCTGTAGATTTATGACTATCCCTAAGCTTAACCTCCCAACAGCAGCCTAGACGAAAGTGAGCATGTGCATGATCTTGCAAAGATGTGTAACATAATTACAAGATGATGTGCCCCTGCTGGTAAGTTTGAAAACATAAATCATTTGTTTTATTAGGCTTCTGGTGCAGTAAGTTCATGTTTATGTATAGAATACAAAATAAAGCATTTCTTTATTTCCCCTTTAAAATATAAGTCCCTTTAGACCTTGCAGTGACAATGACACATATAATGCTTTGTTGCCCAGAGATAATCACTTCTCCCACAGGTGACAAAGCACCTGAGAATTCTTATTCATCCAGAAGAATGGGGATTGCTACATGTAAAACACTTTACATACAATGATCTGGTGTAATGACAGGAAAATGCAAAAGGCATGTGCATCAGCAAGAAATTGGATGGCAGAATTACTCAATAGTTCACATTCACAACCTTAGGATAGCGCAGCAAGCCGAGGATTCTTAGCCTTGTCCTAGGCTTAGAATCTGCCTGGAGCCATTGCGTCGGCCCGGGATACAGGCACACCGAGAGGATTTCACTCAAGCATGAATTTTGGCTCCAAAATCTGCTCTGCGTGCTGCACAATGGCTCCGGATGCAGACATAGCAAAAATATTTTAGGAGCACTAGCATTAAGGTGTATAGAATGCAGTTCAATGTACTAGAAATAATTCATCTGATAAGTCCACGTAATACCCTGAACTGCATGCATACCATTTAAAGATTTCACCAGAAGTTATCATTTTAGACCAAACTAACTTATTACACAAAAGGCAACACAGAGGCCTGCTGTTGTCTGTTCTGAATGAAGCCATACTCAATTTGCACAGTGCCAATTCCTAATTCCAGGGAAATTCTATAGAAGCAGGCAAATCTGCAGCTCTCTTTTCCAACAGCTGCTCAAACTTCTAAGCTGTTCCTCCTATTCTATAAATAATGATGAGGGACATTTCTCTTTGTATTCTATCAAAACATTCCCATCACAAGCCGGTAAGAACTCTGCAGCTGGGGGGAAATCCCACACACGGGATGGATATTCAGTGCACAGTTACATGGCAGCTGGGAACTCACTGCACATCTGGAAGGCCGGATGTTACCAAGAAAGCCCGCAATTCAGAATCCCAGCCTCACTTGGCTACATGTCATCGCCGCTATCATTGATGCAGCAAGTCTTCTTTGTTTTTTAAATTCATTTGTGATGACTTGTGTTCCACAGAAATCTAGATTTATGCTTGCACTGGATGATTGCAATACTGTGTATTTATTAACACTGCAGATTGTAGCTGTTATCGGACATCAGAGCATGGGTCTGCACATTCACATCCAGGGAATCTACATAGTATGCTAAGTAATGCCATCCCGCAAAAGTCAGTTCTTTCCAGCTGCTACTGGATATTGCCTGTGTCTCTGTATTTGTGATGAAATTGTTGGGCCTATCGGATCAGCCCAATATCATCCACCTTAAGGTGGGCACTCCAGTGCTCATTTGGTGATAATTAGATCACCAGAACTTGAATAATGCTCCTGCATAATGACGAACGAAACAGTCACAACAAATGTTTTAGTTGTATAATAGTATATGTATCTACTGCACAAGACCCAAACATGAAGTACCTTTAAAATATTTGCCAAAAAGTATTTTCAGCACAAGCACCCTTTTTATTGAACTCATGTTAAACAGGGAGACATACCATTTAAATACTGTCAGCCTTTTGAAGATAAAAGTCAAATGTCAGTTTAGATGTCGTATCATATTGCATTTTCTAAAAGGGTCCATATTTACTAGCCTAAGCTTTCTCTTTAGTTTATAGCAATGCTGCTAGCTAGAGAGTGGAAGATTAAATTATTGAAAAGTTCTGCAGCCTTCGGGACAGTTTGGCACCACAGCGCTTGATTCATGGCTCATGAGTACAGCTATCTCAAAGATGTTCTTACACAGCCTGACATGCAGGCAGACGCTTTCCTGAATAACAGACTCTGAGCACTACCCCTGCTTAAATGAATGGTAAAACATGAAACTGAATCACACGAATATCAAAGGAATCAGTGTTACATTCAAAGAAATTGTTGTAAACTCCCCATACACCCCTCTATACACTTCCTTATGAGGAGGGTAGGATGGGGCACTGCAAAACCAAAAAAACGAGGACTGGTTTCCAACTCCTGGAAATACTGGGACAAGCATTAAAATATATTCTATATTTACGATAATGTGGGGAAAACAATGATTGTGATAATGGCTTTTCATTGTACATCTTTGCGTATTTTAACAGAGCTGTGAGTTTAATGGTGATCTATCACTAGTACAAGCCAATGGCCACTCTGCTGCTGCACACATACAGTAAATCCAGGGGTGGTGCCCCCCAAACAAACAGCTGCATTACTCTTTACATTCTATTGTCACATGACTTCTCAGCTTGCTTACCTTGATCTTTATTAGATCAATACTTAAGTGAGTATCTTCAAACAAAGCTCAGTGTGTGTGTTCAGCACCAACTACCTGTACTATGCGTTGAATGAAACGTATATATATGCTATATATATAACACTTCAACGTAGGCTAACAATGACATCAACAAAAGGTCACTTTCTTTTCTTCAAAGCGTCTACTTGGGTGCATCCTTGGTGCTGTACAGCACTGGTTCAAGCAAATGTGTTGGGATCTATTTGTTACAGAGCTGTGGAGTGGAGTCATGAGTAATTTTGGGTATCTACAGTTACAGTTGCCACAAATGTACTGATTCGGACTCCTAATAACTTTAAATACAAGCACGTAAAATAATCAAATCGGATGTAAGAGCTTCTGTGTAGGAGGACATTACAGTAGCAATTCTGTTTCCAAGAACTTAAGTTAAATTTGGATTGTATTTAACAGCTATTCTACAGCTATATGCCAGATTCAATTCATATACATTCAATACATACTTCTTTAGGTTTAGTTTCTGTAGTTTAACTTTTATTTTGTTTTATAAATACCAAAGGATATGGTTTATATTTGTGAGCTTTGGCAGGGATAAAATTGCTTGCATGTTGTATACTTCTTTTAATTAACATGGAAAATACATTAGCAACAGTAACACCAAAAAATGAAAGCATTTTAAAGTAATTACCTTATAATACGCAAGAGCAATGCATATTCTGTAAATGTTATCCTTATAATATACTGTAAGCATGAACTGTTAAAAGTTGTGTGTTTGCTTCAGAAAGACTACTATAGTTTATATAAATAAGCTGCTGTATAGCCATGGGGGCAACCATTCAAGCTGCTGGAAAAAGGGCACAGGTTATGTGGCACATAACAGATAAGCTCTGTCCAATACAATGGTGTTTTATCTGTTATATGCTGTCACCTGTTCCTTTTCTCCTTTTTTCCAGCAGCTTGAATGGCTGCCACCATGGCTACACAGCAGCTTGTTTATATAAACTATAGTAGTCTTTCTGAAGCAAACACACAGTTTTTACCAGTACAGAGCAATTATATTTCAATTTCTTTGATACATTTTCCGGTTGTTGGTGTTACTGTTCCTTTAACAGAGGAATCGGCATTGGAGTAGGAAGTAACAAAAAATGGGTAGTCGGAGTTGAAGGAGTTATGTACCGGCTACACAGTCCTGATTTGTTGGAAGCTTCTACTGCTAAATTAAAGGGATAGTGTCATGGGAAAATTGTTTTTTTTTTTCCCAAAATGAATCAGTTAAAGGAAAACTATACACCCAAAATGAATACTTGAGCAACAGGTAGTTTAAATCATATTAAGTGACATATTAAAGAATCTTACCAAACTGGAATATATATTTAAGTAAATATTGCCCTTTTACAACTCTCACACATACCTATACTTCATGTGTCCTTTTAAGCCTGTTAATCAAATGAATGGCTATAGCTAATGATCAATAAAGTGCATCTTACCTTCTGGCTTGTTACCATGGCCCCACTTTGTGTTGTACTGATGCCTGCTAATGCCAGGGGTCTGCATTCAATACAAGTTCCAATAAGAAGTTGTTTTCCATCATCCACCAATAAAGTGTTAGCCATCCTTGGAGCATGTAAAAATACAGGCAACCTAGCCACCTGAATAGCTTTTAATCCTAGCATTCTCTTTTTCTCCTGTCTACAAAAGAAGCAGACAAACGTCTCCACTTGATACTGTCTTGACCAGGGGCTGCTAGGTTGTTGTGACTTCATCTCCTGCTGAAACCACTGCCCAAGAAGGTCATGGTAGCAAAGACCACAGGTGGAAACAAGACCAGTAGAGTCGACAGGCTTGGCTCTAGGGGCAGGAGGGTAGACTGTTAAGAAAGGAAAAAAGGGCTCCTTGTCTCCATACCTGCTGGGTGGGTTTATGTTAACTTGATACTCCAGACCTGGCCCCAGCTCTGCCCCACATACATAACAGATAGACATATGCCCAGTGTGGCTACTCATAACTTCTGGCCTCCTGTTATGAGACTCTGCTGAAGTACCAGGATCTGAAGCGGTGAACACCTGATGGTACCTTGCCAAGAAGCTTTGTGCAGAATTTATGAGCTCCTCGTTCTGGGATGCCCTATAGATCGACCATATGTCTTCCAACACTCCATAGCATTTTCTGCAACTTTGTACCTCTCCTTGCTGGTTTACCCCCCTGGCACTAGGTGGGCAGGGCAGCTGGCTAAGGAATGGAAAATGCATACATGTTTTGGCATTGCCATTTGTTATCCTGGATTGCACCAGTTTCACATGGTTGGCACAGTCCTCCCCGCACAGGTAGCACAAGACTGGGGCACTGGGGTGAGACTGGGCTGCTCTCTGAGGCGCTGCTTTTTCTGGGGTGCCATTGGCATGAAGAGGCACCACATACAGTCGCTGTAACACAGGCACATTGGCCAGGTCAAAGCTGTGCCACTGCTGCATTAGGGAGGAGAAGCAGCGGGTACAGGCACGGGCACTGCCCCCGGGTGTAATGGGCTGCGCACCTGGAGGAGGCGTGTGGAGCCAAAGGAACGGGAAGAAGGGCGTCTCGGGCGAGTGCTCTTGTTTCTGTACATGTATAGTGTGCCCGGCGCTGTGCCCCCCGCAAATGTAACACATTGCAGAGAGGTGTCCGTTCTCTCTCCCGTGGCTCTGCTCAGTCTCTGCTCCCATTCGCCTAGCTCTGTCATTAGGGGACCCCCGGCAGGGGGCGCAGTGTTGGGGTGCCAAGCTAGGCACTGTGGATGCCCACGCTCTCCGGGTTTCCTGTGTGGGTTCCGGCCGGGCTTCCCCGCTCTCCTCAGGATCGCTGAGAGCATTGTCGGACAGGTCAGAGAGGTCAGAGTCGTAGTTGGGGTTCCAGTCCCTGGGGTTATTGCGCGCTCCGTCCCCGCCGCACTGGTAGGGCCGCTTGAGCCAGTACATGCGCTTCTCCAGCGGTGTCCGGCTGCGCTCGAACGCGTCCCACTGAGCGGCCAAGAAACGCTGGCACACGGCGCACACTCGGACGCACCCCCCCGGGCTCAGCGGTTCTGCCCCGGGGGCCGGCTCCTGCTGCTGAAGAAACGGGAAATAGGCGCAAGCTTCCCGGGCAGGACTACGGACAGGCAACCTCACCTCTCGCCCCCTGGGCACCCCTCCTCCACAGATAAAGCAGTACACAAGTAGTCCCGGCTGCTCATCCGTACCAGGCGTCGTCGTACCTTCATCTTCCTCCAAAGCTGCCATTAATCGTTGCTTGCGGGACATCGCCACGGCTCCGTTATCACTCATAATGCCCCGGTGCCTAACCCCCCGCTGCCAGTCTCATGCCACCCGGGACCCGAGGGGGCAACACAGCGGATTCCCCTCACGAAGCCAAAGCACGGCGGAGTTTGCGCAAAGTTTCCAAAGGGCGACGGGGGGTGAGGTGACCCGGAGAAATAGCGACCCGCCCCCACTTGGGCTCCTGACTCAGTTCCCCAGAATGTGTAAACCCGCTGTGGGCTGCGCAGAACATGGGATCAGCCCCCCGGCACCGCCCCCTGGCAGAGCACATGGCCTGGCTCAGTGTGTAACCCCTCCGGTGCCGCAGCGCGGGGAATAGCAGGGATACGCTGTCAGTCACAGAGTCCTCCAGCTGTTGTTCAACTGTCTGCGTGACAGACATACTAGCAATACTGGCCCATTCTCTGAACGACAAGAGACTACATTAAATTGGCCCTGGAGCCTTTGAGCTTCACAGTAAATTATTCATATTAATGCCCCTTCGCTAATCTCGTGAATAAAACGTTGGGATTTTTTTTTCATAAACATATGTTTAAACTGCTTATGAATTTGTGCCCCAATGGGACCCCCTCTACCTACTGTGAAATCCAGCAGTTGCAGGGTCTGCTCCCTCCATAGTTACAACCCTAGTAATGTGTGGGGTCTGCCCAATGGGTTTACCTTCGGTTGGGTGGGTTCTGATTGAAAAGGAAAAGGGAGGTTCTGCAGAAAGATTCCTGCATGGAGCATGTCTGGGCTAGCGCGACCCACAAGATCTAAGGACCCACCAGTTTTTTTCCTAGTACACTCCTACTTTGCTCCAGAACATCAACTTTCTTTTAAAGAACAAGTAAACCTTTTTTTTTCTATCTGTAAATTTGCTCTAAACAGCCCCCCAGATTAATGTACCTTAGTCCCTGCTGCAAGTCTGCTCTGGTTTCTGTGTTATCAGCAGCTTGTTTCCTCTTCTTCCTGGTGCAGAGTGAAGCCCCGCCCCTTAGCTTACTGAGCTGACCTTATCTCTCAGACTAGTCCTGGAGATCATTTGCATACTATGACATAGCAGAGAGCAGTGTGTGTAGCAGCTTTTGCTTGGGAAACTAGCTTACTAATGCACACACTGGCTCCCTCTTCCTCTCTATTGTGGAACAGCAGCAAATGGACTGCTCAGTAAACTAAGGGGCAGGGCTTCACTCTGCACCAGGAAGAAGGGGAAACAAGCTGCTGATAACACAGAAACCAGAGCAGACTTGCAGCAGGGACTAAGGTACATTAATCTGGGGGGCTGTTTAGAGCAAATTTACAGAAAGAAAAAGAAAAACATTTACTTTTCCTTTAACCTGAGGTATGCACAGAAGCAGGTCTGGACTGGGATCAAAATAGACCCTGGCATTTCAGGCCACACAGAGGCCCAAACAGCCCCCCACCAGCCCACTAAATACTGACTATGGCATCTTACAGCAGCCCCTGTGGCATTTGCCACAACCCACAGATTGCCAGTCCTGGCCTGCACAGAAGTAGGGTACAGAGGAAGAAGGTAATTTATGGGAACTGTCCTACAATGGCAACATTTCTTGGGTTAGGGTCAGGTGTGGGTTGAGTTTTTCCTCACCTGCCCATCAACAACACCCCTCCTTATCTTACTAAAAGTGTCTGTTTCCTGCAGGTCCGGACTGAGAATTAAAATAGGCTCTGGCATTTCAGATACACAGAGGCCCAATCATTTTTCATGCAGCCAGTGGCGCAACTGCCAGGGGAGCAGGGGAGCAGGGGCTGCGACTGGACCAGGGCCCACACCCTCGCAGGGGTCCCCGGTAGATCATGCCATCCTGTAGCCAGCTGCAGTAGGCTGCATCCGCTAAGAAAATCAGCACAGCGGGGGGTGGGGGGTCCCCCGGCTGCATGGCTCAGACCTGGGCCTGCCCCCACATAGTTACATAACTGCATGCAGCTGTTGATAAACTTCATCTCCCACCATACCTGAGAGATATAATTGATAAACGGAGCCTTTGGCTAGAATATATACTGAGCACATCCATGCCTGCAGCTAAACAGTGGCCGAGTGGGGTTTCTGACTGATCACATCTTGAGTAGATGACTTTGCCTTTGCCAGGTGTTGGGTACAATAAAAATATCCTGCTCTTGGGCATACCATTAACTTCTGTTTACATTAGGGATGCACCGAATGCACTATTTTGGATTCGGCCGAACCCCGGAAACATTCGGCCAAATACCGAACCGAATCCAAACCCTAATTTGCATATGCAAATGTACTAAAGATGAGGCCATACCAGAGACCTATAAAGAGACAACACTTTATTTGCTTTAATAGCCACTTAATGACATTGCCTAGAGTCACAAAAATCCCAGATCTTTCTCAGATAAAGATACCCCAACATACTACCATTTCATCTATATGTCGAATTATTAATACTTGCTTTAAGCCTTTTTGGGCTAAATATGTACCAGCTATGCACACTATTCATAAGTGATTTTGAGCCATTTATTCATGACAGATTCAGTCATAGGACTGTGTCTGTAAGTTTATAAATATAATCACATTTGGATCAAATGTGATCTTAAAGCTTAAAGGACCAGTAACATCAAAACTGAAATTTAAAGTAATAAAAATATAATGCAGTTTTGCCCTGCACTGGTAAAACTGCAGTGTTTGCCTCAGAAGCGCTACGATTGAATAAATAAGCTGTTGTGTAGCCATGGGGGCAGCCATTCAAAGGATAAAAAATACAAAGCAGATAGCAGATAAGCTCTGTAGAACATAATGTTATCTGTTATGCATTACTTATCCTGTGCCATATAGCCATTTTTCAATTTCCGCCATTGCTACTTAGCAGCTTGTTTATATGAACTATAGAAGTGTTTCTGAAGCAACCAGATCGGTTTTAACTAAACAGGGCAACACTACATGATATTTTCTTTACTTTAAAACACTTTCATTTTTTTGGTGTTACTGTTCCTTTAAGATCAGTGATGGCTGTATCATCACAAACACAGCTGTAAGGTAAACTACAATTGACTTGCAATGATGACAAATCTCTACCTAGTGGTGTGAAAAAAAACTCCTTAATGGTAAGGCCACACGTGGAGATTTCGGGGAGATCTGTCGCCTGGCGACTAATCTCCTCGAACAGGTTGGTAGCGGTGCGCACCCGGTCGCATCGCCGCATGTGAATAAGCGCAGGCGACTTTACGTGTACCGGGTACGCACCGCTACCAAGCTATTCGGGGAGATTCGTTGCGGCGATTAGTCGCCAGGCGACAGATCTCCCCGAAATCTCCACTTGTGGCCTTACCCTAAAGACTCACTGACACCAATGGTCAGTGCCACTTTGTTTGTTGCATTTCCTGCTTTTGCTGTTGCCCAGTGGCGGCTGGGAAAACAACTCAGTGGCCCCCAGCCCTTTTGGGCCCCACTACACTAGCCCAGATCTGCTCCCTGGGACTGCTTGAGTCTATATGGCATGTTCATGAAAATAGGAAGGTGCAGGTGGTACCACTGTATTGTTTTTATAGAATAAGTTAACATGTGACCTATTGGGCACCGTTAATACTCTGCCGGGAGGCAGAGCACCCACCTTGGTTCATAAATCATCAGGTGTACATTACTAAGGCCCCTGAATTAAAAAAAAAAAAAAAAAAAATCATTGGTGGCAGGGGGCTATAGACTATTAAAATAAAACATTGGTGGCCAGGGGATTAAAAAAAAAAAAAAAAAAAATCATTGGTGGCAGGGGGCTATAGACTATTAAAATAAAACATTGGTGGCCAGGGGATTAAAAAAAAAAACACATTGGTGTCAGTAGAATTGAACTGAAGGTTTCAGGACCTCCATTATAGCTTTTTTGTGACTTCAGTGTCGGCTCCTTTCGTGACATTGGGTATTTGCCGCTTCAGGACTTCAGTGTCAGTTCCTTCGAGACTTTGGGTCTTTCCGCTGCTTCCGAACTGTGACTGTCTTCGGCAGGCGCAGGACGGCTCTCGTAAGGGGGGACGGCTCTTGGAGAAGTGCAGCACTGCCGGGAGACTTGTCCCCCCCTGATGGCGGCCCTGTGTTTCAGTATTCAGTACTGATTGGAGCTGCCACCTTTCTTAAGCTGGCTATAGTCGTAAATATTTTTAAAAGATCCAATGGTTATCATGATTAAATGTCCAATGTGTCCATCAACTAAAAAGACCATTGAAATATTGCCAGCAAAACTGAAGGGTCGCTGCCTGCTTGGCCCTGCAAACATAGGTAGATTGCATAGGGACCGATAAAGATTTTTTAAAGGACCAGTAACATCAAAAAATAAAATTGTTTTAAAGTAATAAAAATATAATGCAGCGTTGCCCTGCACTAATAAAACTGCAGTGTTTGCTTCAGAACCACTACTATTGTTTATATAAATAAGCTGTTGTGTAGCCATGGGGGCAGCCATTCAAAGGAGAAACGCTCAAGTTACACAGCAGATAGCAGATAAGCTCTGTGGAACTTAATGTTATCTGTTATCCATTACTTATCCTGTGCCATATAGCCATTTTTCAATTTCCACCATTGCTACTTACCAGCTTGTTTATATGAACTATAGTAGTGTTTCTGAAGAAAACAAATCAGTTTTAACAGCGCAGGGCAACACTACATGATATTTTCTTTACTTTAAAACACTTTTTTGGTGTTACTGTTCCCTTAACCTGGCCAATCAATTTTCAGACCAATGTAAGATGTGCAATCGTTCGAATCCCACTAACCGCACAATAATTTGACAGATTGGTTGGACTTCGCTAAGATCGGTCGTTTGGCAGAGAAAAAGCTTTGCGTCTATGGGGAGCTTTATAGTATGGTTAAGGAATTTTGCTACAAAAAAGAATCACATTTGAATCATCACACCATGATAATGTATTCTATATATTAAATGGAGATGCATTTATACTTAATGGATATAAAAGAAGCATGAAATCTTACCAAGAATAATCAGCAAAGAAGCATTTTGTTATAGCGATCCGGTACATTAGGAGTCAGGGCTGAAAGGAAAACATTTTTAGGTTTTCAGTGTGGGATTATGATTCCGCAAAGACACCACCTCCAGTGGTTTGATTTTACCTCAGCAGTGGTCTTGATGAGGGGATCAGTGGTTATGCTGGCTTTACTGTAGCTGAGTAATATACTATGCAGTTAGTGGTGGTTATGCTGCATTTCAGCAGAGATTATATCATGTTTTTGCTGTGGCTTCATTATATTTCAGCTTCTGGCATTTTTCTGCAGGTGTCTCAAAACATTATTGAAGATGGAAACATTGTTTGGTCCATTCAATTTTCAGCTCTGCTGCAAACATCATATTTTATTTAAGGAAAATATTTCTAAATTGTGTCTATATTTCATTTATTTTCTCTTGTATAGACAGTAAAGAATGAGGCCACTGTTTATTATACACAAAATAATTTTCTGCTTATGTGCATTTTTAGCATTATATAAATGGCACTGTAACTTAATGTGCCCTGGCTAAACTAATCTGGAAAATTCTCAGTACAAAAATAATAATGATACACCAAGTAGAAAAAATTGTATTATTTCTATTAATGTCTATAAAGTACAAGGCTATTAGAATTTTTTTAGGTTTTGGCCCCCACTTCCCTGATCATCCAAATTGCAAATTCTTAGGTTCCCCAAAGGAAAATGTAAACTTTACATTTTAGCAGTACCATAAGGCAAGAAGCAAACATTGTAGCATGTTTGTCTTTTTAACCAGAAATTGTGTTCTCTGCATTAGTGATGCAGCCTCAGAAGTGATCCTGCACTGACAATATGGGAAACCCTCCTGTATTTTGCATGACTATTGTATATTTACTTGTTGGCTTCAAGGGCCACTAGTCTTTATTGTATGGGGCCAAAGCATGGCCAAATCAACTCCTAGGTGTTGACATACCTGATAAAATTCTCTTTAACACTCACAAACACACATATAAATACCGAACAATTGGTGTTCCCACAAAACTTGTGCACTGTAAGAAATATTTTTAGTTTTCAAAGAAATGCATATTGTATCACCACTATAGCATCTGTAATATTCTTATAACACAAACAAGCTATTTATTTTGCTAAAAACATCTGTAATGTATATAAACTGACTTCTTTGAATTTATAACCAATAATACACAAGAGCCATTAGTAACCTGTAAAAAATATATCTTAATATATGGTTCTTGAAGCTTAGCAGGGCCGGACTGAGCCAGAGGAACACCGTGAACAAAATGGTGGCTCCCATCCCTTGTGGGCCTCTCCCCTGATTGGCTGCCCCCTGTAAAGGAGGAGTTGAGATTAGCGCAATGTGATATGTGCATGCGCAGTGGGGGGAACTTCGGAATATTGGTCCTAATATCTAATATTGAAGTGTAAAATGTAAATTTTTCACCTTCTGAAGCAGCTCTGGCATCGCCGCCCCCCCCCCTCCACACACACACACACAAACTGTTCTAAATTGATATATTTAATGGATTCATTTATTTTTGTCCCTGCTGAGCAGAATTCCTGGATTTCATTACAGGTAGCTTTTAGAACTGATACAATAGTTGCTAATACTCCAGAGATGCTGCTGAGAAATGTATCAACTAAATGTTGCAAAAGTGTAATAGTTTAGAGTCTGCAACTGAATTACTGAGCTGCCAGACTCAAACAACATTCAAATTTAAACTTAGATTTTGGAAAAACAGTAAAAAAATAAATAATGGAAAGTAATTGAAAAAGTTTTTATTTCTGGGGAACAATCTGAAAACAAATGATCTGAAAAAAAAATGTTTGGAAGGAGAACAACCCCTTTGAGTAATATAAGAAATGTACCCTGGTTTCACGTGGCTTGTGGCCTTATGCAACTAATTACATGCAATCACACAAGTGCATAAACCACATTGTAACAAAACCACAACTGTACTATTAGCACAAACACACAGTTATTTTCACTTTTTTTGCACTACATAATAAGCATTCTTAAGTTCACATGAGCAAATCCTTTTCCATTGGTTTCACCCTGGTGACATAAAGGCAATATTTCCATTACTGTAGTTGCAAGATTTCACAATAGTAGATTTCTGCTACTGGCACAGATAGCAACATAAACTGAATTACAAAATGTATGGAAAGTTGTAAAAATACTTTCTAATTATTTTATTTTTAAAGATCTTATTTTAAAAATGAAAACACTAATGCGAAACTCTTCCAAGCAGTATCATTAGGGTTAAACAGTTAAAATAGGAGCAGTGGGGCATGTAAATATCATGCCAAGACACAAAACTAAATGACCATGTCAAAAAGCTCAAACATTTTTTAACTGGCAAATAAGAAATTAATTTGCTTAACATACCAGTAGCATAAAATTGATTGCCAAGTTTTTTTTATTTCATTAAAAGGCAGAAGGAATGGCCTCTTCACCATGAGGTGTATTTCCTCTTCTCCAAAATGAGACTCCTAAATAATTGTACTGGTCATGGAACACTAATTTGCACCTAATCATTGATTATATTTTTTTTTAGCCACTAAAAACAAACTAGGACGGAGCTGGGGGAGCACATAACAAACGCTATTTGGACGCTTCTCATTTGGTCTGCTGTCCAAAAGTGTATTGTATCACCCTATCAGGATCAACTTGCTGCATTGGGGCAGCTATTGAAAGACACAAGATTTAAATACTCAAAATGTTACTTGACTTGTACTTTTATGTTTTTTTTTTAAATCAATACAAATAACCAAAAAGACAAAAGAATCATGTGAAAGAAAGCTATGCTCAGACATTTTTATTATAACAGTATGAAAGCATTTCAAAGACGTTCCCATTAACTCTCTGCAACACAATAACCAGAATTTGTCTATAATCTAAAGGTTGGCAACATAACTGTGTATAATTTAGAGTGGCCGTGTATGTAAAAGTAATTGTTGTCACTAGTTTATATTCAAACCTTATGGAAAAACAAGGATGCCCACTTTCGCCACTGCTCTTCAGCCTCTGTATAGAACCCATGGCTATAATGGTTAGTTTTATCCCCTCAATTTGTGGGATTGAAATAGACCCAAGGAGCTATAAAATCACTTTGTTTGCAGATGATACTATCTTTACCCTTTCAAGCCCCTTGCAATCACTCCCAAATGTATTCAATTGTATAGCAAACTTTTGCATTCATATAAATCACTCTGAGATGGTAGCCACCCCACATGGTATGATGGAAACATCTCTTAAACTACTCAGTTCCAATTTATACTGGATAAAAACTGGTATGAAATGCTTAGGTGTTAAATTAGCAGACAAAAAGTCCATTAGCTTAATTTCATACCAATGTTTACCCATCTTAAAAACTTCATGAACATATGGATGCTATATCCAATATCTTTATTAGAGAGGGTCAATGCCATAAAAATGGTGATCTTATCCCAAATTCTGTATCTTTACAGAGCCCTCCCAATCGGAATTCCAGCTAAGGAACTCAGAACTCTCCAATCTAATACAGCATATCCTCATTTGTGTGGTGCAATAAAATAGCCTGACTATCTAAAATGCGGCTAGGCCCAAACAAACAAAGTACTTATCCCCCTATATTCATCATACACTACAAATATGGCACTATTGTCAATTTAAATTTAAGCTTAGAGGATCACAAAGTGCTGTTATTCCTATCCATACCAACCCAGATTACACCCTGTGCTTCATGACTCTAGGATACAGATGCTGGTCTACTAAAGGCATCTGGTCTATGCATCAATTTATACAACTGGAGAAATGAATATCCTGGGACACTTTTAAGGACAAATTTGATGCAAATGAGCAAGAAATATTTCAATTCTGACAAGTATCTTAATGTATTAAATCTGTCTTTCCAATAATGTCTGAAGTCAAACTAACATGGTTGAATGGATCTATAACAACAAATCTTTGGTTTCTCAGATGTATAGATCACTGTGGCATGATAGGACTCCAGAAAAGACAAAACACCAAGTGGGAAACATGAATGGGAGAGACTCACACAATGAACAGAACTGTTTGTAGCTATACGCCGCATTAAATTATTATTATTAAAGATAAACCCTTCAAAATTCTATACAACTGGTACATATCACTAGATAAATTACAAAAATGGGACCCAAACTACTCAGGAACATGTTTCAGGGGCTGTGGGATGGTAGCAGATAATTGTCATAACTGGTAGACATTCCTGGCTGTGCAACTACTATGGATTCATATGTTTAATATTTTAGAACAAATGTTTCAAGTGCACATTGCACCAGATCCAGGGGCAGCACTGCTTGGCATAACATACCAAAATGCTACAACAAACTAGCTATTCAAATATGCTCGGCTACAAAATATACCATAGCCTCAGTATAGAAATGACCAGGCCCAGACTGGGTGGATAGCAGCCAAAAAGAAAATTACATATATTCTAAATGACAAACTGGATAAATATGACAAATCTGGAGCCCTTGGAACAAGAAACAAGACTTGACTTCAGATGATATTGCCTCCCAATCTGAAACATCTAATTTACATTGAATGTAATGACAATATAGCAACACAATGTTATATTGTTATTGTTATAATTTTGTTAATTAATACTGTTAATTTTATTCTACTTGACTTTATTTCACTACAACTTTCTCTTTTCTCTTCTTTACTTCTCTCTCACTCTGTTTCAGCTTTTTTTTTAGGAGGATTCAGATTCGGCCCGAATAAATGTGCCGAACTCCTTTTCAATATATAAACAAGGAAGCAAAAAAAGTTTTTAAGAATGTGGTTCTATTTTTCGCTTCCTTGCCCTGATTTGCATATGTAAAGTAGGATTCCGTTTGGTATACAACCGAATCTTTCAAAAGGATTCAGGGTTTCGGCCAAACCAAATATACTGCACCCCCTAGTATTTTTTAAATGAGATTGCAGATAACACTGTTTCATCTGACAAGGTGTATTATGGCACTTCTTTTCTTGTATAAATAAAATATGTCGGTGAATTAAACTTCCTGGACTAACCATACTAACCCATACTAATATTTTTCATTTAATAATAATGGAAAATTAAGTAAAATGAAGCCTACACAAAAACAGTGCAGTCCATTCCCCTGAACAACAGTATATGTTTCTATAACTATATGTTTCCTATAGCTCCTCAATGCATAAATACAAATGTGTGACTGTGTCTATAATCTGTCATTACTTGTATTGTTATCAGCAGAATGCATTTCACTTGCCAGTCGGCTGTCAGACCTGTGTGACCGTATGTTAATGATATTCTGAACTATGTTTGTCTGTGTCTGCACGCCTGTAAATGAGTGCCAGGGAATTGAAAATATGATAGATCTTTGATGAGTGCATGTGGATGGCTGCCTTCAGTTCGTAATTTGTTCTACTGAAAGCCATTTTTAAATATAGTTTTGTGTGCTATGGATATCAACACAGTTAAGTTTAGACATATTTTCTTCTCATTGCTATTTAAAGACTGAGACTATAACTGATTATACATAAGATGAACTTTATAATGATCAGTATTGGTTCTTGGAAATTTACTAACACACATTAAAAGCCTATTAAAAAAGGGAAGCCTCGATGGAGCAACAAATATGATTTTACATGGGCCAAAGACGAAATTACCTATCTGGGTATACAAATACCAAAAAGGCCAAATGAACTCTACACCCGGAATATAACTAGTTGTATAAGGGGAATTACGCAAGACATAAAAAACTGGCAAACCTATCACCTTTCTGCAATGGGGAGGGCCAATCTGCTTAAAATGGTGGTATTTCCCAAACTCCTATACAACCTCCAAAATCTTCCCATCCTAATACATGATAGGGATATCCAATCACTGTACAAACTATTCAGAAATTTCATA
>CM044437.1:55871729-55889220 GCA_024363595.1 Xenopus borealis
TGTTGAAGGCATTTCATAGTTGCCTTATACATTTGTCCTAAAATGGCAGCATTGTACACATTACCAGCTTGGAGCTTGATGAGTTCTACTATAATATTTAGGTTCTTTAAGGCTTTAATGGGCAAATAACCTAGGAGATGCAAGGAAACATGGCTATTAATCATATTAACCATATGCCCAGAAAATACTAGATGTTGGGCGAAAGGATAGCAGCTCTGTCTACACTAATCACGATATTCAGCAAGTTAATTGCTTTACCCTCAATGTTTTGGAATGTATTTCACATTTACTGTTTTATTATTAATAAAACACGTTGAGGCCAACTCTGGAAGTATCAACATCATGGAAAAATCAAGGTGATGGCATATTTGTAATGTGCAAGAATTGTGTGGCTGTACCAGAGATACCTAGATTTGGGCTGATTTGTATGTGCTCTTGATAGGAATCTTGGATCTACTCATCAAAGGCATCTGTCATTAGTGCTACCAGTTACCTGGAGTTCAGTCGTTAATATTAATAGAAAGTGAAAGCTGAACTTGTTTGGGGCGAGGTGTGAAATGAGTGTGGAAAGCACTGTCACAGACTGGCAATGACACAGGAGGGGAGAAGGTTACATGTGTCCTGCCAAAAGAAAACAAAGTGAGAAAGGCTATAGTTGTGCATGAAATAAACATACATGTTCTGCAACTCGCTCTATGATTTAGCCTTTCACTGGTTCCTACAGTTGTACAAAGGCTGTGGATCCCAAAAAAAAATTACGAAAAGGTAGTTATTCTACAAACAAGCTACAGCATACATGGAGTAATGAGTTTAGGTGAATTAATTTATGGCCTTGGATAAAACAAAACGGGTAGGACAAAACTTGATTCAGCTATCAAGAGCGGAACCTAACATTCTTGTCTGTAGAGTGTTCACATTTGCACTCTGGAGAAAGGTCATTAATCCACAAATTCAGATTTTAATTCAATCTTTTGCAAGATTGACTTCACCACCTCAGACCAGATGAAGTGCTAAAAAGAAGCTAGATCTCACTCACTCTTCTGTCGCTTACATCATATCCTGTGTGCGAAAATGCATTAAAGTTCCAAAAACGCTTGCGACTTTTCCTTTTGTGGGATTGCCTGCAAATGTCCTAACTTAAATTTTTTTTGGGTAACCGGTTTTCCCCAGACATTTCATAACATGTGGAACATTCATTTTACAGTGGGCTCATGTGTAGGGCATTATATTAACTGTCTTGTCTTTATTAAGGTTCCCTGGACATTTGTAAGGAAAAGTGGTAACTTCAAGCATTTGCACCAATATTTATAATAAAGACCTTGATGCAACTTTAAATTATCCACCCTGTGCAAATTGACCTAAGTGCAAAATAACTAGTGAATTTTTGCTAGGCACATTATAGGCAACGAACGATAGTGCATCTTCGCTAAGAAATGCTCACACTGCTGAAGTAACGCTAGCAAAAAGTCATCAGCGCTCGGCACCCAGTACGAAACTCTACATGTTAGTGAATTGGCTTAGTCATAATGCATTTGCACCTGGAAAACTGGTGCAAGCTGTGCAAAGCCGACGCTGGCAAAAATTCGCCCATTAGAGAATCTACCCCTTTTTTTGAAAACTTTTCACCACTCATCCGAGTGGCGAACTATATACTGTATTTCATTAACTGATGGTGGCAATATTTTACTGACCCACCACTGGCCATGCTGTAGGGTGCCAAAAATTTCTAGGTGGGGCTAAGAGGATGAGTCACTATTTCTTCAATTCAGTGTTGGTCAAATGTAGGGATGCACCAAACCCCTGAAACCTTTGTGAAAGATTTGGCCGAATACTGAACCAAACACAAATTTGCATGTGCAAATCATGCTGGAGGAGGGAAAAAGGCTTGCGCAAAGAGTGGCTTAACAAAGATTCAACCAAATCCTCCTGAAAAGGCTGAATCCTGGCCGAATACCTAACTGGATCCTGATTTGGTGCATCCCTAGTCAGATGTAAGTTTTCTCTTGCGCATTAAAGGGTGTGCACGGAACTCTAACATCCCTATTTAGGTACTTTTTATTTAGAACATGCATGTGAAATTAGGAAAAAAGTATTACAAAAGAAGCATCCACTTTCTTTTCAGCTAAATCTGAATCTGTTTTAGAAATTGCAGCCACTTTTGGTTACACAAAAGCATTTCAATGCTTCAACAAAATGGTTAAACCAATTAGGCAATAATTTAGGCTACAAACAAATGAATGTCTATATCATTCATGCACTGTTCCTGCCCTCTGGTCTGCTTAAGGCATACATATTAATAAGGGTCCAGTTATTTTTCTGTGTTTTGAAATTTGTTAGTTGTTGTACAGCATTGCCCTCACACAAGGTACTGATTAGATGGAGAGAAAACAGATAAACAGGGAACCACTATCTGGATATAATATATAGAAGAAAAACAAACTAAAATCATTTTAAGGGCACACAATTAAAGAATGAATAGAAAGGGATTAGGATATAAACCTATGAAAGCTGAAAGCCACTACCTTGAAAGCTGAATTCTGTCAGATTTATGTAATTTGCTTTTGCATTTTTGGTCTGGAATGACTGACGAGAACAGTTCACCCCATTTTAACCTTATTTGGTCAACCATATTTCCCCATTCATATAAAAGTCGCTTAATATTTCCACTGAATAAAATGTATCTATGGTGGTTAACCAATATCATTATTATTTATCCATATAGCACCAGTAAGATACTCGGTGATTTACATTAATTTATAACAAACTGGGGTCTTACAATAATTCAACAAGGGTTGCAGAATACAAATAGGATCAGAGGGTCCTGCTCACAAGAACATACAGTCTAAGCAGGCAGCATTGGATTGAGATGTGCAGGGCCCAGTGTGGCTTTACCCTGAAGGGCCCCCTCCTGTCGTCCACCTTCCCCCTCACTGCCCATGCCACATACCTTATACTTTCATCTGCCTCCTTAAAGGAGAAGAAGGTGGCGCCCGTGAACTTCGATACCCTAAATCTGCACCGAGGTGTAATTAAAGAGTTAGGGGCATATACCATGGGTAACAGCTAGGCTGGGAACAGGGAGTGGGGTCTATGTAGGGTTTTTTGAATTAAGGGTTTTGTTCTCCTTTAATAGCTGCAAACTGGTGGAGGAGCATCTGCATCCTCCACAGGGAGTGGAGGATGCCCCAGTCTGACTATGTAAAACAGGACATGGCTGAAATGGAGGGCTTAAACTGAAGGGATTGGGTTGGTTGGTTATCATTTCATTTTACTCAATTACAAAAATAACACTTCAGGGAAAACATCAGGGCTGAGAAGGGGAACATGTTTTATACTTAAATAAAAGTTTGTTTCTAATTTAATGATTCTAAAATGATCTCCTATTATTCTCTGTTTATAAATATCCTTCATTGATCAGTGTTTAATCCCTTATTTTCTAATTTCACATAATTTGCTGTTTTATATATAACAGTGTTATAACTATTGATGGCATCTGCTAATTTACATCTTCAAATGAATTAAGTAATAGCTGGCATCCTTACCCAAAGCCCTATAGTAGGCCTGGGGCTGTTTCAGCTTGCTTAACTAGCTGCTGAGTCTGGCATTTTTACATGTTATTCATACATACCACTAGCTGATACTCTGTATATTGTACACTGTATATATAGCAACGGGACACTTTGCTGTTTTAACTATAAAGGGTGTTAATAAATAGAAAGGGTAAGAAATGATCAGTTAAGTAGTTTTTAGTAGCATTATACACAGCCTTTGTTTGGCATTTAACTCTAGCATGATCTAACTGAAGTCTTTGTTTTACTTGGCTATTTTTATATGCTTTCCCATTACAGAGCAGGAATTAACCACCCTTCTGCCAGAGGAGTCTGTAACACATGGCCTCCCACTGAACACAGAAGTTTAAAATCAAATACAGTAAAAAAAAACACTGCCCTATACATTATGGAAACTGGAAATTAGCCAGAGGGATTCTGTAAGAAAGATGTAGAGAACAGAACAGGCTGAAGTGAGACTTTATCAGGCAACCCCTTACAAGAAAGTTTCCTCAATGCACTAAAAGTCCTTGTTTAATGTACCTCTAGAGGCCTTTTCAGTAACAAGTATTTTGGCTCAAAGCTCCAGCCTACAAATCACTTCTTGACCTCTCTTCCTGCTCCGACCTGCTGGAGTCTGTTGTTATTGTTGGCAGAGAGCCTTCATCAGGAGGGAAAAATATTATAAGACTCCTCTTCCAGCACTCCCTCCCACACAACTGCCACCCCCACCAAATACACTCCCTACTAATTGTCCTCTCAGGACATCATCTTTGGACTAATGTGAGATAGTTAGTCCTAGTTTTTAGTTTCAGCTGCTAAAAGTAGCCAGGCTGTCCTTAGCATCTTCATCCCATGTGTAAGTGTCTCCCTTATCTTGGGTTGTTGGTTTGTCATTTAAAAATCATTTAGATACTACACAAACTACACATACTGTATGATGGATAAACCTCACGGTATGGATTTGTTTGGTGTTAACAAGTATGATGGTAATGGAAATTCTATAAAAACTTGCTGCAATGCATTCATTTATCTTTGTATTGAGTTATGATTTCTTTATCCATGTCATGTCTTTATAAATTATATAATGTATTTAAACAGCAATGCTCTATAACTGCACTGTATGCTTTCTTTGGGTCTCCAATTCTATTGTAGCATATGTGGCAAAACCTGCAAAATCCATTTGTCATCAACTTGACACCCTAAAAATAAATCAGACAGCTATGAGCATACAAAGCACTCTGGCAAATCCAGACATGAATTGTGTGTCTATCTACTGTCCTCAGAATAGGCCAAAGGTTGGCAACCATTTCAGTGTCTATGGATCATGTCTGCCCACTCTAATCTGGCAAAGGCAGCGAGCTGAGCTTAAGATAAAGGGGGATAAATAGAGTCCCTGGATAGCTTTACAATTTATTTATGTTCTATTGCCATTTTTAGAAGGCACATTGAGCTCAGGGGAAAAGTACACACACCACCAGACAGTGTAATACTTCTAAAAATATCATTAGCTGAGATACACAGAGGAAGATTTCCACAAATGCCTGTCTGCTACTATATGCCAAGTAACTTGCTTCCTTTAGAGCAACAGTGCCCATGCCTTACTAATGCAAGGTCTACTTTTAGTGATGTTGTCCCATAAGGCTCTATATCCATAAAAGCATTGTTAGCATTCTTTTCCATAGAAAATATTACTTAAATACAGATTTTTGGGAAAAATGTATATTTCTATATTTAACAACTATGTATTTCTTATGTAACCTAATTTAATAAATATCTGAAGGAAAAGCATGAAATAGGAGGGTGTCTTGAGATCTACTTATCACAGCTAAAGATCCCAATCTACCTTTTGGGCACTCCTGCTTTAGAGGCTTATAATATACTAAAGTGCTGTGTTTGTTGCTAGTAGGGAGAAAAATATGCAGAATAGAGCTGCATATATATTTTTTTTTTTACAACTCTCCTGGATACAGGTATGGGACCTGTCATCCAGAATACTCAAGACATAGGTTTTATATAGTATTATAAAACATGTCTGTTTATCAGTAGGTCCAGAGGGTACATGTAATACTCGAGGGGTTGTAAATGCACCTAAAATAGTGCCATTACATGAAAAACAATTGGACAGCCTTGGCATACAAGAATAGACATGAAATTGGGTTAACAATAGACTACTGTAATAGTAAATACAATTTTGACAATTATTTTTTCCATCGACCTCAGTGGTATAGCATAGTGGTTTTAAAAAAAAATTACTTGGAACAGTTGACATGTTGACTTGGGGTGTGGTTATTTATTTGTATTGACTTGAAGTCCACTGAAACCATTGCTCTTAGTTATACATACTGATATTATTTCTATTTAACCTCTAAAGCATATGTACCCATAGGCCCCAGAGACCACCCATTGTAGTCCCTGATCCCAAATCAGATTATTATTAATATTATTGTGTTTATTTAATTTTCCTGCAAATGGTATGAAAGTTGTATGTAGGCTTCTTAGAATCTATCACCTGTGGGTGGTTCCAACTTAACCTGAGCCTGCAAACAGTGCCCATGTGGTATAACAATAATGAATGCTACTGATTATGGATCTAAATATTTAGCTAATGAGCCACATGCTTCAAAAACATCACCTCAAAGGGAGAATATTTGGTTTAAGGTCTTCCTCGGGTAGATATATGAAAGGAGATGCACTTGAGGTGGCACTGAAAGGAGTGAACATTAACACTAACACTATCAACTGGAGCAATTTTTTTGAACTTTCCATCTAATCAGGTAATGCTCACATATAAATGGTGAAATAAACATGATTCTGCATCATCAGTTCAACTAATATTATGGGATTATAGGTAATGCTTCCCTTCCAAGGCTCATCGCTAAACCCCACTCTGGCAACTTACATGCCATGATGTGATTTTATCAAGAAGGAGGTTCTTTGGACATTCTGTCTGGGTCTGTATTTTATCTACAATTGGCAAATTGTAGAATTTTATATTCTTTAAAGATACTGTCACACTTAAATATTATCTCCAAGACTAATTGTATGCTTACTACTAAAGAGCCCTTCACTGACTGATGCATCTTCGAGCAATACACCTTATAGCCAACACTTAAAAGATCCAGTAGCATACTGATATTTAAGATATTACTATCTTTATATGATTACTTTCCTCACTATTTGTAACACCAGCTTCAATGTTATTGGGGGATAGAGACATCTGTATTAATGTAACACGTAGCACACGGAGCAAAGATTGGCTTTAGATTGCAACAGCTGTACCGTGAGATAGTAATGGAAAGGTTCTGTAATAACCATACCAATATGTAAGTTTACCAAAGTTCTGCTACTTTGAAATATAGGTGTTTTTTGGATTAATGTTAGTATGAGATGTAAAAAAATTGTTATAGCACTGTGATATCAGCAGCTGTGCCAATTTAACAACCAGCACCAGTGAGTGTCAACAGAAATGCTTTTTTCATTTTTGCTGCCCGGACTAAAGATACCAATGCTGTTATTTCTGATGGGGCATCCTTTCATTATGTACAAGGACTGTGAGCATTTGATGGCAGGTACTCCAGGTACTGTGCTGCTTCCTTGTCTTCCATACTGCAGACCTACAACATCTGTAGCATATCAGAGAAACTTAACAAAGAGAGAGAGAGATAAATCAATGGGAAAGACTTGGAAGGGAGCTGTGAAAGCTCACAATTGTACTGCCAGATTCCTCTTCTAGTTTTAGGAATACAATCATCTAACATTCTGGTACCCATACACATTTGTAAATTCCCTGTCACATCACAAACACAATACACATACCTTTCTTTAATTTATCATTCTTGTGTAAGGATATAATGCAAACCTTATGTCATGGGAAAACATGTTTTTTTCAAAACGCACCAGTTAATAGTGCTGCTCCAGCAGAATTCTGAACTGAAATCCATTTTTCAAAAGAGCAAATAGATTTTTTTATATTCAGTTTTGAAATCTGACACGGGGCTAGACATATTGTCAGTTTCCCAGGTGCCCCCAGTCATGTGACTTGTGCTCTGATAAACTTCAGTCACTCTTTACTGCCGTACTGCAAGTTGGAGTTCGCCTCCTCCAGCAGCCTAACAAAAGAACAATGGGAAGGTAACCAGATAGCAGCTCCCTAACACAAGATAACAGCTCACTGGTAGATCTAAGAACAACATTCAATAGTAAAAGCTGATTCCCACTGACTGATTCAGTTACATTAAGTAGGAGAAATGACAGCCTGCCAGAAAGTAGTTCCATCCTAAAGTGAAGGCACCAGTCACATGAATGGAGGCAGCTGGGAAACTGAAAATATGTCTAGCCCCATGCCAGATTTCAAAATTGAATATTAAAAAATCTATTTACTCTTTTGAGAACTGGATTTCAACGCAGAAGTTTGCTGGAGTAGCACTATTAACTGATGTGTTTTGAAAAAAAAAACATGTTTTCCCATGATAGTATCCCTTTAGGTCACCAACTACATTCACATTGCAATGAAAGTTAAAAAAAAAAAAACAATAAGCATAAAAAATGAAAAGGTCTTTCCCAGCATATGTATACAAACGAGGGGGAAATTTACCTGACTTAAAGGGATGGTTCACCTTTAAGTTAACGTAGTATATAACTGTCAGTTCTAAGCAACTTTTCAGTTGGTCTTCATTATTTATTTTTTAAAGTTTTTTAATTATTTAAAACTTCTTCTGACTCTTTCCAGCTTTCAAATATGGGTCACTGGCCCATCTAAAAAACAAATGATATGTACAAATCATGTTGTTATGTAGTTATTGCTACTTTTTATAACTCACCTTTCTATTCAGGCCCTCTCTTATTCATATTCCAGTGACTTATTCAAATCAATGCATGGTTGCTAGGGTAACTTGGACCCTAGCAACCAGATTGCTGAAATTGCAAACAGGAGAGCTGCTGATTAAAAAGCAAAATAAATCAAAAACCACAAATGAAAAACCAACTGTAAATTGTCTCAGAATATCACTCTCTACATCATACTAAAAGAAAACTCAAACCTGATGAACTGCATCTGATTAGTCAAAATGCATACAATTCTGACCTTCCTTCTCTTATAACTGATTTCATCTCTCTCATCTCACAATGTTCCATTCCTAAAGGAGAACTAAACCCACTTGCTAATAAAACCCCCTACCCTTCATAATCCCGCCTCCCTGCTCCCCTCTGCACAGGTGTTAACATTGTAAATAACCCTAAGCCGGTAATTACCCCTCTTTGCAGAGTCAGTGCAGCGTAGCTCACGGGGGCCATCTTCAACGCTTCAGTAACCTTCGTTAAGTAAGTGCCGTATTGGCGTCTGCACAGTTGTAGCAGTCTACCGCTTTGTGGTAACTGTGTATGAGTCAAAAGTGATGCAAATTACCGAAGCGCTGGAAGAAGACCCGAAGTTAACCACAGCACCATAAGATGGCGCCCATGAGCTCAGCTGCGCTGACTCTGCAACGAGAGGCAGGGCTGGGCCAAGGGGTAGGCAGAGTAGGCACATACCTAGGGAGCATAGCAGGGGAGGCACCAGGCACGTACCTTCTCTGCCGCCTACCCCTAGTCCGGCCCCTTCTTGCTCTTCAGGCCGTGCTTGCTCTTCATCCGTGTAGCCGGCAAACCTGTGTGGAAGTGAGGCACGCGCGCGTCACTTATGCATCCTTTTTGGCGCATGTGCGTCTGCTACACACGCCAGCTGGGGATGCGACCGTCCAGCTTGCCTAGAGACATTTACCGATTTAGGGATTTAGGTTCAGTTTTCAGGGAGTCCTCGAATTACATACACCCAACATATAATTTTTATTAGCATTTAGCATTAATTAACCACCTTTCCCAATCCCCTATTGTGTGTGTTGTCTACTGAGGAGCACAGAAAGGTAAAAAGAAATACTATATTAAGACAGACATCTGTCTTGTTGCATTTATTTTTTTTAAACTTCTTTTTTATTGTTTTGTACAAGAGGTAAATTTACAAAGTAGCAGCAGTATAGAAATAACATTGAGAGGAAAGAAGAAAAGAAATAGTTGCAGAGAGTAGAATAGAAGGGAGGGGGAGGATAAGGTATGAGTCCAAGTTCAGGTATCTGGCATATTCTTATACACACATTGATATAGAACATATGAGGACTATTGGTTTCTTGGCATTCAGAGCATAGAATACGAGTAGAATAGGAGACCATACTCCATAAGAGTCCATGTTCAAGTATCTGGCATTTTATTTTACACACATCGATTAGAACACACAAGGGCTATTAGTTTCCAAGTTAAGCACCCAGAGCTTCCATCTGTCTATGAACTTGTCTGTACATCCTCTGGCAAAATAGGCAGCTTTATAGCATGGCAGGGCTTTGTTTACTATTTCTTTCCAGGTTTCCAGTGTTGGCATGTCCGGTCTGTTCCATTTTAAAATTATTTGTTTCTTGCATAGTATAGTAGAAGTTGGAGTAGGGTCCTGCTTTCCAAATATTTACAAGGCCTCTTGTGAGGTCCAATAGTGCCAGTGCTATGTTCAGTGGCATCGTGTGGAACATTAGTTTACATATGAATTCAAAGATTTGTATCCAATAGGCCACAAGTTTGGGACTGGACCAGACCATGTGTATCCAGGCGCCTCGGTGACTGCACCCACATGTGCAGTTGAAGTCTCTTGTGGGCGTTATGCGATGTAGGCGTTCAGGAGTTAAGTATGAAGGGTGTAGGAATTTTAGCTATATCAATTTATCCTACTTGCTATTGTAGGTTGTGTTAAATGTCTTAGGACTTCAACCCACTTATCAGGGTCCAAGTCCCCTAGATCTTGAAGCCATTTATCAGTGGCATAACTACTCCCTGCTGGGCCCCCGGTACATGATGGGCACCTGGGCCCCCTGTTGAGCCCTTACCTCTATAAATCCCATGCTCGAGTGTTAATAGCATGTGTGCTGTAAAATTTCCCCCTAGCTAACCCCCTAGCTATAACCATTATCGTTGCTCTGATGGGCCCCGAGGGGGTGGGGGCCCTGGTGCAATTGCACCCTCTGCACCCCTGGTAGTTATGCCACTGCCATTTATTGTAACAGCTGAGCACTTGCTTTTCTTCCTTAGCTTGTATGGTCTGGTAAATAGTAGAGAGTGATTTAGGTACTGACTTTATTTGCATATTGGTTTCCAAGAGGGTGGCCTGGATTGAGGTCTGTGGAGTCAGGAATTGCGTCTGTGCAGTATGTCTGAGTTGTAAGCCCCGGAAATATGTGGATTGTTTCAATTGGTAGGATTTTTGTATTTGTTCAAGCGTTAGGAGTTGGCCTTCAGGGTATAGGTCTTTCACAAATTTGAGACCAGCTTTGGCCCATATATGTTAGTCCAGTATGTCCTCCATGTGGGGGAAGGTCTTGTTGTGCCATAGTGGTGTGTGAGGTAAGTATTTTGTTTATCCCTTAGGAGTGAGGATCTTTTGTACTGCCCTCCAGGCACTAATAGTAGTTTACATTGGTTTTGTTACTAGTGGGTGTGTCTTCTCTCCCCTGTATACTAGCAGCCTTAGGTCCTCTCTAGATCCCAGAATGACAGCTTCTAATGTTACTGCCGAGTTTGTGTGATCTGACTCAAACCACCAGCGAGCAGTGACTAGAATAGCCGCCAGGTAATAGTGGTAAATGTTGGGCAAAGCAAGTCCACCGGTTTGTGTTGAGCATTACAATGTGGTAATACTTATCCTTGGGATCTTGTTAGCCCAGTAATTACTGAATTTACCTAGGCAAAAAAGCTTTTTGGTAGAGCTATAGGTGTATTTGTAAAAGCATAGTAACTTAAGAATATATTTCATTTTAACCAGGTTAAGTCTAACATATAGGGGCAGATTCACTAAAGCGCGAAGCGGCTAACGCTAGCGCAAATTCGCCAGCGTGACATCAAATTGTAACTTCGCAAATTCACTAACACCGTCTCTGGCGAATTTACGCAAGCAAAGTAGATAGACTTGCGCAACTTCGCACCCTTTCGCCAGGCGTAGTTGCGCACTGGTGAAGGATCGTAATTACGCAAATTCACTAAGATCAACTTTTTGCTGTTCGTTAGCACTTACGCTAGACGTAACTTCGCCAGGTCAGACCAGGCGAAGTGCAATACAATAGATAGGAGGTTGAAAAAAAAATGTAAAATTTTTTTCTAAGTCCCAAAAAACGCTGTGGCGTGTTTTACCATTGTGGGTGATAGTCTGAAAAAGATTGATTTTTTTTGGGGGGGTTACCCTCCTTCCCCCCTACATTTGGCAACACTACTATACAGGGGGTACATGTAGGGCAATAGGACAACTTTATTTTTTTGATTAAAGGTTTCCTGGGCTTGTGTAGTGGCTGTAATATACACTTCTATTATACTTTGTAATTCGCGCCGTATGCAAATGAGACTTCGCTAGCGTAACTGCGCTTTGCCTAGCGAAGTAACACTAGCGCAAATATGCTACCGTTCGCTGACCTGAGCGTAACTTCGCCCTTTAGTGAATTTGCGTAGCGCTGGCGAAAATCCGAACGCGAACGCTAGCGAAGCTTGCGCTGTCGTTTCTTCGGATCTTAGTGAATGTCCCACATAGGGTGAGAGGGAGTGAGACCCACTGAAATAGTTTACTTTTCATATCTGTAAGGATAGGGTCGACATTAAGTTTCCTGTACTGAGATTTGTCTTGTGAGACCTGGTTTCCAAGGTATGTAAATGAGTCTGCCCATTGTAGTGGCGAGTCTGGGGGCAAATGTTTTTTTGCTTCTGGATCAAATGCAAACAGGATCGACATACTCAAGTTCACTTTAAGACCCAAGTATTTACCATTGTCATTGATAACACTTAACAGATTAGTTTGGGTTTGGTCTGGATTATCTAGGAATAGTAGTAAATCATCAGCATATCATCACAGCATCAGCATATCATAAAAGGTTACCCCTTTTAAATCCACCAATATCTGCTGTAGTTCTAATTATTTCAGCCAAGGGTTCCATAGCTAGCCAAAATAAAAAGGGGGGCAGTGGGCAGCCTTGTCTGGTGCCCCGTTTTAGTGCAAATGCCAGAGAAAGCCTGTTATTGGCCCTGATTTGTCCAGTGGGGGAGTGGTATAGTGCTTGTAGCCAGCAGAGGTATTGGGGCCCAAAGCCAAATCTCTTTGCCATAGATAGCGCTGCTATGGCCAACGTTCCTAAGTTGTTGTGTTATATTTGTAAATGCGTGAACTGCCTTCTTATATTTACATCTGTGGCCCTTGTTGGTATGAACCCAGTTTGGTCTGAATGGATTAGAATCCATAATGAGTGGCTTAAACCTGTTTGCTAAGACCTTGTCTGAATCTCAATATGGAGGTCATACATTTTTGCTGATATTGCTGTCTGTGATTCACAGATGGCTTCTAAGAGCATATTGGATTCCGGTGAGACTTCTGCTGTCCACGCTGGGTCCAAGCCTGGGACATCAGCCATGGCCGGCAGAGTTCCTGCATCAATACAGGCCCCACATTCTCTCAAGATTGAGCCACCTCCGCTCTGGTGCTGCTATTTATGAGCTGTTTGGAGGGGCCGTGTCTGTTTATTTTGGTTGTATCGACTGTGTCAGTATTTCCCAAGGTGTAGAGAATTTAACGGCAGCCAATATTTGTGCTGTGGTAATGCTTGTTGCATTTAATAAGTAAATGTTTATGTTTCACCTAAGATACAAATTCAACTTAAGAACAAACCTACAGACGCTATCTAGTTCCTAACCCAGGGACGACCTGTATTTCCTGATTGGGGATCAAGGCCACTGTCTATAGATCCTGAAGGTGCATCTCTGAATCTGTTACGCTATCTCCAAAGGATGTCAAAAGGTGCTCGCTTTGAATTGCTTTGATGTTACCTGACATGTATGTGTATATCTCAAAGGATTGTATGAAAACCCTGGTTGTGCTTTAAAAAGCTATAAAGGCAAATAAATTCAATCCCATTTATATTTTCCTAAAAAGAAACCTATCTTCAATATACTTTGATTTAAAAATGTGTATCATTTTTATAAGAAACCTGACTGTATGCAGTGAAATTCTCCCTTTGTTTACTGCTGTGCAGGGTCCGACTTCTTTTTAATATGTCAGGATTAGAGGTCTGGCCTGGCAGGGGCCCATGAGGGTCATGCTCCACCGGGTTTTTTCCTGGTTTCCCGCCAGGCCAGTCCGACCCTGCTGCTGGGGTTAGGAATTGTCAGATGGTCCCTAACTGCTCTGCAGGGAAACAATCATACTTATGAACAGCCAGCCAAGCAGAACTCAAGCAGTTTTGTTTGTTTCCCTGTAGAGCAGTCTGCGACAGTGTACAGATTTGTATTGGATTTTATTTTTGCCTTTACAACCCCTTTACTGTTTGCAACTCCAGCAACAGGGGCAAAGATCATGGAGCCAGATTTAAATAGCTAAATTGGGATTCTATTTTAGGATTATTTTGCTGCAGCCACTGGTTCTGCAGAGTTGGAGAAAGTTTGTATTAAAAATTACAAAAACTATAAAATCCACATTCGATTAAATGACGACACAGCACCAAGTGTAGTCTGCATTTTCTGATTATTAATCAGTCTTGCTATCGACTTCAGGCAGATATTATTTGACTTGTGAAGATCATTTATGGTGATCCCTAAGCAGCAGGCCAGACCACACTGAGCACGTCTTGGTCTTACAAGATGGTGACCCCCTGTGGCCAACTTTGAAAGCATAAATCATTTGTTTTATTAGGCTTATGGTGCAGTTCATGTTTAGTATACAAAATACAGCATTTCTAGCCTTATTCTATTTTAGACTTTACTTCCCCTTTACAAGAATAACGCCTGTTGCTATTTGTTTTGTACAAGAACTTTCTGGTGTCCAGTTCTTTATTTAGTCACACTGCTTAAGTGAGGTGTAGTTGCATAACACCATCCATTAACCCTTTCACGTGGCAAATGCCTATCCTGTTGAGAGAGGGTCACATGTAACCAATGTTCTGCCTGTTTCATAACTGAACAAGGTCTAGCCTAGCCTAGATGGGTTTAAATCTCCCTAGTTTTGTGTTTCCTAGTTGTTCCCAGTTACACACTACCTGAAATTACATAGAGTTCTGTAAACAGCACTTGGTTATTAAGTTATTGGCCTACTTCAGTATCAACTGTGACCACTGAATCTTGTGTATTATTATTGTGCAAAATATGAGCATATTCATTGTCACACTGGTTCTCCATTGGCCTGTGGGTTTGTGTGTGTCTTTATACTGTCAAGTACTTACTTGGTGACCTCTTATATCATATATATGATATAATATATGTCATATGTAGTGTAGATAGTAGTTCTCCAAGGAATGACGCACTCCAGGACTTCATAGTTACATAGTTAAATTGGGTTGAAAAAGGACAAAGTCCATCAAGTTCAACCCCTCCAAATTAAAACCCAGCATCCACACACACACACCCCTCCACTCTTTCACACAAACAATATATGTCCATAGCTATACTAACGGTAGAGTTTAGTATCACAATAGCCTTTGATATTAAAATCATTTGAAAATCATCCAAGCCCCTTTTGAAAGCATCAACAGAATGAGCCATCACAACATCACCCGGCAGTGCATTCCACAACCTCACTGTCCTCACTGTGAAGAACCACCTACGCTGCTTCAAATGAAAGTCCTTTTCTTCTAGTCTGAAGGGGTGGCCTCTGGTGTGGTGATCCTCTTTATGGGTAAAAAGGTCCCCTGATATTTGTCTATAATGTCCTCTAATGTATTTGTAAAGTGTAATCATGTCCCCTTGCAAGCGCCTTTTTCCCATAGAAAACAACCCCAATCTGGACAGTCTACCCTCATAATTTAAGTCTTCCATCCCTGGAAGAAAGGTCTTGAGAATTGACAATAAACTTCACCTTGTTTGCTATCATTATGAAGTCCTGGAGTGCGTCATTCCTCTGAGAATATATACATACAAATACACAAAAGCCGTGAATATCTTGTAAATAATATCCTTATAAACGGTGAGTTCTGATGTCATTTCTGTCATATGACTCACTGAAACTTGTGTATTATAATAAATAAAGTACCCCCAGTTGCAAAATATGACTTCTGCCTCGTGTTTTAATATGGTCATGAAACTCCTAGGTAATTTATAATATCCTTATAACTTACAACAGGGGGTACTTTATTCACTATATAATACACAAAAGCCGTAAATATCTTCTAAAGTATATCCTTATAAATGGTGAGTACTGATGTCATCAGTTATAAATAGTGAGTTCTGATGTATAATATCCTTATATTTTACAAGAGGGGGTACTTTATTCACTATATATAGGGACTTCTTGTATCTTTATAATACACAAGAGCCATGAATATAATGTAAATTATAACCTTATAAACGGTGCTTGATGATTTCATCGGTTATAATCCTATAAACTTTTGTATTATAATAAATAAAGTTCCCCCTATTGCAAAATATGAGGATATTAGATGCCACCTTGGAGTTCCATGGCCTTTGGCCACGTGGTCTTATATGGTCATGGAACTCCTAGGTAACTTGTTTTATTTTGTATAATTCCTTTTATTTTACAGTAGGAGGTATTTTATTCACCATAGATTTTTCAGTAGTGGCAAAATAAACTGGAACTCCAGTAGGCACTTGATTATGCTAATATGCTTCCTTTCCACTATCTATTTGGTGCTGTAATTGTGCTTCCAGTCCAAAATCATTGTGTCTCCTCTTGGTAGTTAAATATGCAGGCAGCAGATTTAAAGATCCAACTTTGTTCTGACATGAGTTGGGTAGATAAAAGCATGGAACAATATCTCCAAATAAAAACCATATGGCAATAAAACAGAGCCTGCTTATTGCCTATGAAATGAGTAAGTGTGGGAAGAAAAGTCCCTGCAGGGACCAAACTCTAGGCCTCTCAAACAAATGAAACAGCAAAAGCTCTATTCTTTTCTCCACCACTTCCTTTACTAATAGGATATTATCAGAAGGCTAGAGGTATTTTTTTTTATTCTTGATCGATTTGACCTACAGTAATTCTGTAAGAAAAATTATCCTAAGGCAGGAATGCATCCATCCAGCTATTAGAAACTACATCTCCCAGCATCCCAAACCAGCCTTTTCTGAAGGGCTGAAAGTTTGAAATCCTGTAATTTCTTCCTTACAGAGTACATATAGATAAAATGCATTTGTTGGCCCTTCAGCAGCATGATTTTCGTCCATCAATAGCATAATAACAAATATTACAGTTTCTGTTGATCCATCAGATGGTCTTTTGACTACACCCCAATACTTGTTGCCACTGTGTTTTTAACCTTCCCAATATGCCAGCAATGGTGTCTAGTTTGCTCACCACTACTACTTACCTCCAGTGCATTAACTGAGTGCTGAAATGGTTAGGCATTATGGTAAAAAAGAAGAAGGGGGTTCCAGGCAACGGTTGCCTGAGGGGAGGAGGTTGGAAATCCCTGATATCAGTGTTGGACTGGCCCACAGGATACCAGGAAAACTCCCAGTGGGCCCAGGTGTCAGTGGGCCCTCTTGCTTCTAACAATTTCTATTATATGGAAAAAGAGGCTTGATAATGGAAGAATAGAGTATAGTAAGTAGAGCTGAAAGAATAGAAGAATAAAGAGATTAAGTGCGGACAGAAGGAATAATAGTTTGGAAAGTTGGGCCCCTGGTCTAAGGTTTTCTGGTGGGCCCCTGGCATCCCAGTCCAACACTGCCTGATATAAACACTTGATACACGTAAGCATGTTTAAACTTATAAGGGTCATTTAGGTGTTGGCCTCGGGGGTAGGGTTGCCACCCAGCTGGTATTTTGATGGCCTAGCCAATAAAACATCTGCCAATGCCAGGGCCGGTATTACAAGTTTACCGGCAATGTAGCTAGGAGTAAATTTGTAATACCCCAAACAAAATCCCTTGCCCCCCCCCCC
>CM044437.1:55907921-55934142 GCA_024363595.1 Xenopus borealis
TTCTGGTGGTGCATTAAGGGTTGATCTAGATAGTGTAGGGTTTTTATTCCCCCACACAAATGTGGATTGAATGCGATCGATGTCTGTTAGCACTTTTTTAGGTATATAGCACGGTGAGTTGCTTAGTACATACAAAAATTTTGGTAGAAATACCATTTTACAGATATTTATTTTGCCTATAAGTGTGAGAGGTAGCTTTACCCAATGGTTTAAAGTTTCTTTGAATTTGTTTATGAGTGCGTTTAGATTCAGGGGTATAAATTGCGTTGGGTCTTTATGAATTTGTATTCCTAGGTATTTGAAGGTGTTAACTATTTTGAGTGTGCATTGTGGGTCTATCATTTCAGGGACTTTGTTATCTAAGGGGAATACCATGGATTTTTCCCAATTAATTTGAAGACCTGAGAATTTCCCAAATTGTTTAATTATGTCCAGGGCTGTTTGGAATGAGGTATGGTGGTCTGCTAAGTATAATAAGGTGTCGTCCGCATACATTGAGATCTTTTCTTCCACTGATTTGTAGATAAGTCCTTGGATTCGAGGGGATTGCCTTATCTTTATGGCCATAGGCTCAATGGCCAGGGCGAAGAGTAGTGGGGAAAGTGGACAGCCTTGGCGGGTGCCTCGAGTCAGGCTAAACTTGGGGGTCACTATTCCATTAACTTTGATCGTTGCTTTTGGTTCTTTGTACATTAATTGAACCCATTTGACGAATGATGGGCCAAAGCCCATTCTAATCATTACTTCCCACAAGTAAGGCCATTCAATAGAATCGAAGGCCTTGGCCGTGTCAAGCGATACTATTAGCCTCGAACCCATATTTTGGTGAGGTAGCTGAAGGTTTAGAAATAGCCTTCTTAAGTTGAAGCCTGTGGATTTAGTTGGCATGAATCCAGATTGGTCTGGTTCGATTAGTGTTGGAGTTACTTTGATCATTCGTTTCGCGAGTACTTTAGCTAAAATTTTTATTTCCATGTTAAGTAGGGAGATTGGTCGGTATGAGGAGCACATCGATGCATCCTTCCCTGGTTTAGGAATTAGTACTATTGTGGCTTCTTCATATGATTTAGGTAGGGAAAAGATCTCAAATGCGTGTGACAGAGTTTCATGTAGCTTAGGGACAATCTCTTTGATATGTGTTTCATACCACTCAATGCCAAAACCATCTGGTCCAGGTGATTTGCCTGATGGGAAAGAAAGTATAGTTTCCGCTATTTCGAGCTGGGAAATAGGAGAATCTAAATATTTCCTTTGATGTTGTGTAAGTTTTGGCAGAGTTAATTCGTTTAAATATTCATGTAATTCTGTACTTGTGTAGTGAGCTGTGGATGTGTACAGTGCTTTATAGAATTTACAGAACTCCATGGATATGTCTTTTGGGGATGTTCATATATCTGATTTTAACTTTAATTTTTAGATAGCTGGTTATCGCTGGCACCTTCAGTTATTGTAGAGTCACTTGGTTCACTACTGACCACTTGTTATAACACTAAATATTTATATATGTTTTTAATCACAACATGATATCCCTCTCATATTAGTTATTGATAACACATTTGTCACTAGTTGTTTATAAACTGGATTGTGGCAATCCTTTTAATATTTAATATTTATGCTTATTTATATTCTCACTATATGAGGGAAGTATCTCCTTGTCTGTAAGGGTTAATATATGTGTGTAAGAGTGACCTCATTATTGATGGAGGACACTGATTGGGTTAATGGGGTTTATAGATGTGTTTCACTTAGTAACACTATCCTGATGACGACCCTGTGCGGGTTGAAACACGTAGATATGCAATAAAGAAATCTACATTTTATCCACTGACTGCTGAGATAATTTTGCTGTGAGTGCTTTCATCTTGGAGAATATATATATATATATATATATATATACAAACACATATATGCACACACATACTTTTTTCAATAGGATTGTATAACAGGTATTGCTTTCCCTTAAATCCTCAGCATAGTCTTTGCAGTTCTGGTCTATCTATATGATGTATGTAAATCAAGAATTTACTGGATAGTGACCAATCATTATGTTACTAATTATTTTATATTGCAGAGGGAAATGGAAATAATTTTTATTGCTTTTTGTTGCCTTTCATGATGAAATATGATCAAGAGAAGCAAATTTTATACCTAAATGCTAATAACTGCCAGTGGGGTGGGTCAAATAAATAGTAAAGATTTTCAAATTTTGATGTCAACATTCAAAACTGACAAACAGCCTGATTGCTCCTGGTACCTATTATAGAATTAGTACTGAAACTGCTTATTTAAACATGTAAAACAAGAAGAAATTATCCTGTAATGGGTATGGTTTAGTGATGTGCAGGTTGGGATTTTCCTGAGACCCTGGTAGACCTGCCCTGCCAATCATGTCACAAAAGGGGCGAGCAAGCAGGCACACAGGTTTATAAAAAGTGAACCCGGAAGTCAGAAACTGGCTAAGTGAGTTCTTCTGCCCACGAACCAGGAGATGGGGTGAGAGGTCGGCCGGAATCCACCCGACCCAAGGGTCCCGCGGCGGATATCAGGCCGGCCAGCACATCACTAGTATGGTCCTAGCCAACTCTTGTCTCTCTCTGTGTCACGTTATTCACTTCCAGGCAGATCACTTCAGAATATATGAAATCTACAGTAAATGTGTGATGCAATAAACAAGGAGCCCATAGCAGGGTTGCAATCAAGAATTAATGTTCCATCCCCTCACCATGGGGCAAATTCACTAAAGCATCTAAAGCTAGTGCTAATTCGCCAGTGTGATGTCAATTCGCAGCTTCTCGAATTTACTGAGTCAGACTCTGCCAAAAATCCGCTAGCGAAGTAGATAGACTAGCGCAACTTTGCACCCTCACGCGAGGCGAAGGAGCACTGACGAAGGGACGTAACTACACTAATTCACTAAGATGACTGTTTTACTGAACGTTACTTCTTACGCTAGACCTACTTTGCCATGTCAGACCTGGTGAAGTTCAATACAATAGATAGGCGTTTGAAAAAAAATTCAAAGTTCCAAGAAAAAGCTGGCGTCTTTTAACTTTTGTAGGGTGATCTGAAAAATAGTGGAAATTTCTTGTGGGTTACCCTCCTTCCCCCCTTGCATTTCCTAACGCATGGCAACTCAACTATACAGGGGGCGCATGTTTAGGGCAATAGGACAACTTTATTTTATTTATTAAATGTTTCCTGGGCTTGTGTAGTGGAATGTAGTGGCTGTAACATATACTTCTGTTAGAAATTTTACTTTGTGCCGTATGCAAATTAGGCATCGCTAGTATAAATGCACTTTGCCCAACAAAATAACAGTAGCGCAACTTCGCTACTGTTCGCCTCCCTGAGCGCAAAGCCAACGCTAGCGCATTTTCGCACTTTAGTGAATTTGCCCCATGTGTCTCATAACTTCTTCTCCTTTTAGATTGTAAACTCTATTGAGCAGGACCCCCTTATATCAGTTATCAGTTGTATTATTGTATACAATCCGTATGTTCTATCAATAGAACAATGGTGGTTTATAAATACATGTTGATGATAATTGTAATGACAGAATGTAAATCAAAAGTAATAGCAGTAACAACTTTATGTATTGCTTTGGTAGGACATATTAATAGCATACTTCAAATACTTAACATTCATTATATTATTCTATAAATGTTTTGTTGTTATTTAAAGGGATGGGTCACCTATAACTTTTAGTATGTTATAGAATGGCTGATTTTAAGCAACTGCGCATGCGCCGAAAGTGACAGAAATTTCCAAAGTGCTGGAAGAAAACCCTGTGGCGCCTGTGAACTCTGCTGCACAGTATCTGCACCGAGGGGTAAGTAAAGAGTTAGGGGCATTTACCAAGGGTAACAGCTATGTTGGGGGGGTCTATGTAGGGTAGAGTTTTTTTAATTGAGGCTTTAGTTCTCCTTTAAGGGGGTTGTTTATCAAAATCCACAATTTCTGATGTTTTAGATAAAAAGTCTGACCAAGCTAAAACCCACAGTTTGCTGTTATTTATCGATAAAAAAAATTAAATCGGATCAGGAAAATCTGTAACTTTTTTGCTTTGTGCAAAAAAGGCCACATTTTTTGTGTAACTGGCGGAATGGCGAAAAAACGGAAATGTTGAAATTATCATACGAAACTCAGCCCAGACAATAATACCTTCAAATTGCAAATAGGACCTCCACCAGACCTCAACAGTATTTTCAGATTCAGACTTTTTGCAGACTGGGATATAATAAATCTTGGTTTTTTTTCCCAATATAAATTTGGATTTCATAGTAAAAGAATTCAAATTTTTCAATTGCTATTACTATTTTGTATTACATATCTTTGTATTCAGTCACTCTCCTATCAGTCTCTTATTGAAAGAAAAGCATGGTTGCTAGGGTAATTCAGACGCTAGCAACCACAATCTGGAGAGCTGCTGAAGAAAAAGCGATATAACTCAAACTCAAAATAACTCAAAAACTACAAATAATAAAAAATCAGGGCCCGGACAAAGGCCGGGGCCTAGGTCATCGAAATATTAGCACTGTAAATCCGGCACTGTGCAAATTGTCTCAGAATATCACTCTCTGCATTACTAAAAGTTAACCTAAAAGTGAACAACCTCTTAAACCTGAACAGAGAGTCTTACTGGTATTGAAACCTGTGAGGATAGCACTTTCACTAGGCCCTCTTGTATTCAGTTTCACTTGTTTAATAACTTTATACAGTGCTGTTGTAAAGTGAAAAAAAAGTTAACTTTTATTACATGAACATCCTTTTAAAACCAGGATCAACACCCCTAATCGAAACAAAAGTGTTAAAAATAAATAGGGGATGTCCCATTTGCTGGTCTGATTCTGTTCTATTTATTTCCATGGAATGCGTTTGGTTTCCTGGGGCCAGCACCCTGCAGTTTCACTGCCCAAGTATTTCTAAACGGCTAATTCCTCAAAGAAAGCATGCCTGGCAGGAAGTCTCCCAAATACTGGCTCCCTCCCAGGGCTTCTATTCCCAGCATGAGATTATCACTTGTACTCAAGTCCAATGGGTAAAACAGATGTCTGCAGCAGATGGAGAAATCATCTCCTTGTCCAGGGTGCTTGCTGCTCAGGCATATTTAAGAAATGAAAGGCCATCACATTCCTGGGATTCCCGCTACCCAAAGAAAATGAGATTTAGTAACAATGTACACGTATCTATGTGCCAGAGGACTGATCTGTATATACGTATACTTTGCAGTAGGGAATTCACATTTCAGTTCTGCACTGTTATGCTGATCTGATGAATGACACTTATATGTTTCCCCAGACCTTGTTGCTGCTTTCCTTTACTGTTCTTTCTGGACTGTGCCAAGTCCTCCCAAATGAGAGAGCACAGAAACAGGAGTCCGCCCTGGCTCACGCCATTGAGTTTGACTTGGGTGCAAAGTATTTAACAGAGAGCTAAACCCTAACTGTAAATGTGTGAAGAAATCTACTTTATAAACTAAACTTACTGACCAGTCTAAAGTTTTATAATCTCTGTAACAGTTATGATTCAGGCCTTCAAAGTTGTGCACAGTAGTTCTCCATCTTGGATTTAGTTGGGTATGTCAGCGACACACACAAGCTCATTGTGCTCTGGGCAGTTGTTGAGAAACTACGCTTAGGGGTTGTTACCTCTGGCATTTGCCCTAACCCACAAATGGCCAGTCCGGGCCTGCTTAGGGGTTGTTACAAAATCAGCAAGCAGAAAATGACCTTGATGGTCATGGGCTGGTAGAGAAGCCCAAGACACAATGTGCAGCATTTACAATATAGCCTACTTCTTTGTTAAACTTTAGTTCTCCTTTAAATATGTGTAATAATTATATACTGAATAAGTTCATCTATATTGTATACCTATATGTATATTATAAGCAAAGGAATTCCATAATGACCATAACAAGGCATGAGGTCAAAGCCTGAGAGCTTGAACAAAGGTCATGGAACACTGAGGTGACAACAAAAAAAAGAAGAGAGAAAAGAAAAGCTTACACTAGAAATGTTTGTTAAAATAAGACACTTGGGGAGATTAGATAATATATTCCATAAACAAATGTGGTAACATATAACAAATAAAATAAACAAATATCAAGTGCAAATCAAGTTCGCTTTTGTGAATGTGCACAATGTATGCAATAAAGGTTCGCAATAGCAAAGCATTTTTTGCACCAAATTTTTACAAAACTCCAGAGCAGGTATTAAAGGTTAGCAATGCGCAATTAAGATTCCCAGTGCAATGAAAGCCTAACTACGAATATTATATTGCGACAGGCAAATTTTTTGTTGCAAAATTTTGCAAACACTACCCCTCACACTACAGTAGGCTAGACTCGTTTCGCGAATTTTGCGCCGATTCGCGAATTTCTCTAGAAATTCGCGAATTTTTCGGCGAAGCGAATCGCGGGAGATTCGCCCATCACTAATTTTGATTATTAATACAAGGTGGAATTGAGGTGGAAGAATTATTACATACAAACTGGTGCCTTGACTCCTCAATATCAGACTTACATGTCATGTTGCATATAAGTTTTACTTTGAACATATATGTTACACTAAAATATGTAAACGTTTGCTTTATTCATGGGGCATCCTTAGGTCTAAAGGCCTGAGTGTCATTGTCATCTATCCTTAATGACCCTATTTTGCTCAGCAAATTAACATCTGTATCAAGTATTGTATTTGTATTTATTTATATAGCACCACCACTGTATGCAGTGATTTACAAGGCATAAACACAAGCAGGGTGCAGTTATTATAAAATTAATCAATATGTGCTTTAGTGCTTTAAATTGACTGTAAAACATGAAAATGTATATTATTATACTTATAAATCAACCCTTCTCTGCATATTGCATACTGTATATACAAATTGTATAAATGGGAGTTGCTTTCCTAAGCATAGCCTTCCACAGAACCACATAGATTACTTAGCTCATCAGTAGAACCGCATACCTCCCAACCATTTTTCATGGGACGATTTTGACAGCTCAGCCCGCAGTTCTGGGTTTGTTACTGAAATGTCCCGACTTTCTCAAAGTTTCCAATTTAATTGGCTTTTGGCAGAGAGTCCAGAATAGATACTTAGATACTTTTGTAACAGTTTAAGATAAGCATATCTCATGGGAGCAGAACTGAAATAACATATAAAAACCACAATAATGTGTTCAAACTTAACCTGCCAAATTTTGTAAAATGAACATGGTAATCAGGGGGTGTGGCCACATGTGTGTGGTTGAAAAAAAATATGTGCCCCAAATCTTTTTGTCCCTCTTTCTATTTCCAAAATGTTGGGAGGTAAAGAACTGTTCCCTTGATAAATAGAAAGTATTTGCTTCAGGGTTGAGCTATGTGGTTAGGAAGGTAACCCAGCTTAGGCCAATTGATCCTCCTACTCCAGATAGGGTTTCCATAACCCTTTTAGAGCTGTAGAGGTTAGCTTATCCGGCGCTGGCTCTAGGGCACCATACTGTCACACTTCTTTCTTATAAATGAATGGCAATATGCTAATGCAAGCGGATGCTTGAATAATCACTAATAATGACTATACATAATAGGTTGTATTTTTTTAAAAGCATTATAACACTATTAGGTTTATTCTGTGCGTTTCTTTTCCAGTGAGCCTGTGACCTGTTATGCTTGCAATACATTTTTGCATTGCCTGAGGCCAGCACGTAAGTGATTGGCCTAGTGTAACAAGCGACTGACATGGGGACTGAGTCAGCTTTTCAGGTCCTGTGTCAGCCTTGTGTCTTTGCCAGATGAATTGTTTTATTTTCATTTCCAAAGAAGCAGAACAGATTTATAATGCCATACTGAGCTAAGAACAGGCTCCTCACACTGGCCATGTAACGCTGAAGCCTCTTATCTTTTATACGATCTATGTTGCCCTCTAGTGAAAAAATAACAAATTACACCCAAACTATGTACCACAAGAACAACCATTCTCCACAGAGGGTCATTTATTAAATATTTACATTAGTAATATTATTGCAAAACTTTTTTCGCTCATTTTATTATGACAATCTTTTAATGAATATCTCCTGTTTTTGAAATAACTTATCAACTCCTTAATCGTAGGCCTAAACATGGAATGTGTGTTATTTGTACATATAAGGGTATCAAAAAGCAGTATTTCTTTATCCCTTTCTGACTAATGAAAGTCAGCTTCCTCCAGATTTGTTATGTCATTTGCTGCCTTCTGCTACATTGTGTACAAGTTAGAAACAGCAGTGCAGGCAATATAAACACCCAGGCAATTATTGCTTACAGATGATTTATTTTAAAGCAACTGAAAATGTTAAATAAATTTATATCGGAAAGTTGCTTACATTTACATTTTCTTTTATTATGAAAAAAGCTGCTAGCAGAGCCCTTTCACCTTCTGCATTATTAAAACAATTTGATATATTTGCATTTTTTTTGATGAACCAACAGTACCTCCTTTGTGAAAAAATATATGTATATTTTTTTACAGTTATAGTCAGGTGATCCCAGTGGAGGGCAACAAAAAGGTGCAACCATGTTTGTTTTAACCATAAAAGCAGCAAGCAAGTCGTAGGTAAAACTTTATCCCTGTTTAAAAAGTATAGCAAAGCTGTAGAATTTTCTATGAATCAGATGAAAGTTAATGTAGGACTGGCCAGACCAGGGATGACTTAGTTGGCCAGGTTAAATATATTGCAATATATGGACAAACCATCCCTGTTATATATCAATATACATATTTGGGAGTCAGATTATGCAAATATGTTTATGGCATACTGATAATGCAGTGGATCCCTTATGCAGACTGGGGTCCATAAGCTTCCAGTTAATCAAGCCTACTCCAATCTAATAAGAAAAATAATGAGCAACAGGTTAAGAAAATAATAACTGCAGTTTAAATGAGAATACTTATTGATAGGTGATATATGTAGAATAAAATTTCTTTTCTCAGTTTTAGGTGGCATCAAAACAAGAGAGGTGCAATATGGGAGAGCCCGAATATTCCCCTCGCCAAGTGAATTCCTTTTCACTAAGGAAAAATTATGTTTGGTCTTGGAAGGGACATAGGGGCAGATTTACTAAATTCACATGAAGGATTCGAAGTTCATTCGAATTTTCGAATGTTTTTGAAGACCACTTCGACCAGTGAATTTTGAAAATTCGATCGAATCGAATGATTCTAATGATTTGATTAAAAATCTATTCAAATATTAGACTATTCGACAGTCGAAGTACTTCCCCTTTAAATTTTTATTCGACTGCCTAGTTCGCCAGATCAAAGATACCGAATTGGGTTTGGTTATCTTTGATCGAATAAAAATATTCGATTTGAACGATTTTATTGATTGATCGAATATTTGCTATTCGAATTCGAAGGATTTTTCACATGGTCGAATTCGAGGGTTTTTTTAACCCTCGATTCGACCAATAGTAAATCTGCCCTGTAGTGTAATACTGGTTGGAATAAAGTCTGCTGGGCACATTATAACATTAACATTCAACTTCAACTTTTTTCTAAACAAAGCGAAACAAATAATCTTTAACATTTACAAAAACATAACTGCAGTGGCGTAACTACTGGTGGGCCCCGGTACAGGATAGGCACCTGGGCCCCCCTGTTGGGCCCTTACCTCTACCGCTGTAAAATCTCTCCCTAGATAACCACTCTGCCATAACTATTTTAGTGGCTCCGATGGGCCCCAAGTGGGTTGGGGCCCTGGTGCAATAGCACCCCCTGCACCCCTGGTAGTTACACCACTGCATAACTGTAAAGCGTGAAGCCGTATATCTTAATAGAAAATAAGATCTTCTGCTGCAAATAGTGTTTCACAGCAGGGCAAGGGAAGCATTTTGTTTAGTTTTTTATTTCTGGTTTAGTAAACCTCTTGATGTTCTGACATTTAACTACAGGAACCTAGGATCCCGTGCCGACATGCCTTCCTGCAGTAAAAACATATTTAAAGGGCAAGTCAACACCAAAATACAATTTTGCCTTATAGAAGAAAACATAATTCTAAGCAACTTTGCAATTTATATTCATTACAAATTTTATATAGTTTAAAAGTTATCTGGATATGTATTGCTTTTGAAAGCTGTTTGTCTGCCCTTTTCTATTTTCTGCACTGGTGTGCTCTAATGACTGTAGATACAATGTAAGAGAAGGCAGCTGATTAACACAGTAACATAGTAAGTTAGGTTGAAAAAAGACACACGCCCATCATGTTGAACCTTTTAACTTTTTAACCTGCCTGACTGCTAGTTGATCAAGAGGAAGGCAAAAAAAAACCCATCTGAAGCTTCTCCAATTTGCCTCAGAGGGGGAAAAAATTCCTTAATGACTCGAAGAAGGAAATCGGACTAGTCCCTGGATCAACTTGTACCAGGAGCTATCTTCCATAACCCTGTATACCCTCACTTGCTAAAAAGCTATCCAAACCCTTCTTAAAGGGCAAGGAAAGTCTATAATAGAATAAGGCTAGAAATGCTGTATTTTGTATACTAAACATATACATGAACTTACTGCACCACAAGCCTAATCAAACAAATTATTTATGCTTTCAAAGTTGGCCACAAGGGGCTGTCGTCTTGTAACTTTGTTATAAATCTTTGCAAGACTAGACTACATACACATGCTCAGTGTGGTCTGGGCTTCTTAGGGATCGTCATAAATTATCAAAAAACAAAGCTGCTTGAGTTCTGCATGGCTGGTAAGTAAGGAGGGGGCTCCCCCTGCTGTTCATAAGTATGATTGTTTCCTTGCCAGAAGTTAGGGACCGTCTGACAATTCCTATCCACAGCACTAAATGAAGGGAGAATTTCACTGCATACAGTCAGGTTTCTTATAAAAACAGTACATATTTTTTAATTAAAGTATATTGGAGATAGATTTCTTTTTCATTAAAGAAAGTAAAATTGGGATTTAATTGATTTGCCTTTCCTTGCCCTTTCAGTGCGTGTTTGCTGCACTCATGAATATTTCATCTTTTGGGTCAGGACCTAGGGCATAGACAAGGTCACCATCGCCAATTAGATATCATGGGAGGGAAATCACCTAGTGTAACTTCACACTAGTAGCACTGATCCTTATATATCTGGCATCTTGTGTATACAAAGCTGCAGGACTGGACTGAGAATTAAAATAGGCCCTGGCATTTCAGGTACACAAGAGGCCCATCAGCCCACATAGAGGCCCAAACAGCCCCCACCAGCCCACTAAACACTGACTTTCTATGGTACCTTATAGCAGCCCCTCTGGCATTTGCCCTAACCCACAAATGGCCAGTCCGGGCCTGCAAAGCTGTTACATATATTGGCACTTTATAAATAACGCATGCTTGTATATGTGTTTATCATCAGTACTCGCTGTTGATTAAGTAAAAAAAATGATGGCTGAAGGCCATTGTGGAACCATGTGTTTTGCCAGATGCTTATTAAACTATTAATAGTTTGGAAAGTGACCAAGTCAACAACATTCCTACAGACCCTGTATGTGTTAAGTGTCAGGATGGGATGAAAGCCTTTAAAGGAGAGGAGGGTAAAATGAATACAGATAGAGTGCTACATCCACAGCTGTTCAGAGATGGATTTTCAGTCTCATCTTATGACACTAATGCGAAACGTCTGCAGTCCTGAACTTTACACCAGGGCCTCATCTGGCTTAGACACCTTCTTGATGAAGAGGCTTATAATGGATGACTGTTTCTATCAGTGGATGTCTTTACTGTACAGATGCTTGGTGTCAGTTCATCAGAAGAGGCTATTCTAGAGCTAGGGCCTGTGTAAAATAAAATTTGCCTGGAAAATGGTGTAAAAACTGTGTGAAATAAATGGAGAACTTATTAAGGTGTGTGATATTTTTATCCATGTGAATGGCAGATTTTCTGCCTTTAATTTACTCTGCTTCAGACCTACGTAAGCTCCAGCGGACGACATTCAAAGATAAAGCTCTTAAGAAATTAAGTCATTTTGCCATGTTTTTTACACAGAGACGTGTGGAGATGTCTGGAAAATTATTCAGCCAACCTTTACACCACATAATAAATCTCCCCCTTTATGCTGTACAGTCCTTAAAGGACAAGGAAAGGCAAAGAAATAAAATCCCATTTTTACTTACTTTAATGAAAAAGAAATCTATCTCCAATATACTTTAATTTAAAAATGTGTACCCTTTTTATAAACAACTTGACTGGATGCAGTGAGATTTTCCCTTCATTTAGTGCTGTGGATAGGAATTGTCAGACGATCCCTAACTTCTGGCAGGGAAACAATCATACTTATGTACAGCAGGGGGAGCCCCTGCCTTACTTACCAGCCATGCAGAACTCAAGCAGCTTTATTCTTTGATAATTTATGATGATCCCTAAGAAGCCCAGACCACACTGAGCATGTGTATGTAGTCTAGTCTTGCAAAGATGTATAATAAAGTTACAAGATGACAGCCCCTTGTGGCCAACTTTGAAAGCATGAATCATTTGTTTGATTAAGCTTGTGGTGCAGTAAGTTCATGTTTATGTTTAGTATACAAAATACAGCATTTACAGCCTTATTCTATTTTAGACTTTCCTTGTCCTTTAAAAGCATGGACACTGGATGGGAAGTGTTACCTGCAGGCAGTAACGTAACTGGAGGAGCCCTAGTGCGGGATGTGCAGCCAGGCCCCCCACCCCACCTCCATACGAGATTATGCGGCCAGGAAATCCTCTACTCCTGCAGGAAATCATCACAAAATATTTTATAGTGCACACAGTCGAGAAGGAGGGAACATTGCCTGAAGGGCTAGTAAGTCTGTGTCCATGCACCCAGCCTAAATAATGTTGCCACTTTTTATTTTGTCACAAGTTATACTATTTTATATGGTCAATATCAATCACATAACTGTCAGCTGCCTCTATGTATGTAGGACAGTCCTGCATCGCAGACTTCCAAATGGGTGGGGCCTCTCGCAAAGTTGGTTGATTGCTCTCCTCCTACATGTAGTACCAGGTAATGTTTTTTGTACCATGTTAGCTCGTTGCAAAAGTTATAGGGTAGAACTTTTGACATGAAGCTTAACAAAAGTGGAGTAAAGGTGTTACCTTTATTGCCTGACTAGGATTATAATCACAGCAAGTTTTCAGAACATTGCAGTTCCTTCTTCAAAGCTGATTACAAAGAATCAGAATCTGAAAGCTTGCTGTGATTATCATCTTAGTCAGGCAATAAAGGTAACACCTTTACTCCACTTTTGTTATGCTTCATATCAAAAGTTCTTCCCTACACGTAGTCCACCATGTGTGTTTAGCTCTGATGTCCATGCCTACTTTTGGGAGGGAAGTACAGTTGCTATGTTATTTGATTTTGTTTTATAGGCATCTAAGTAGAGCATATACATATTGCTTGGTATTGGACTACAATACCCTTACATGACTGAACTACAATGCCTATCACTTTCCATATGTACACCAGATAAACTATTCTGAAAGCTAATGATTCCCCATATTTCAGTCTAGGTCATGAATCTGAACATCATTTCTGAACAGATGATTTTGAACATCAGTAATCAGCATACCAAATATAATCCCCTCCCGCCCTGCATTGTCCTCTACATAACAATCAGCTGATGTAAGTGTTGGTTGATGGTGACTGATGCAGTCCCTTAATTGTAGAAATATCTACACCTAGTTGCAGTTACTTCCAGCACTTGTTTCACAGTTCAGAAAGCAGCAACCAGCATCTAAAGGGTAACGTTTACCTATAGGAAATACTTCAGTAATGTTTAATAGCACCTATATATATGAAGAATGCATAAAGGCTTATTCTCCTTAGCATTCAGAACTTTAATATAGAAAACTGAACATGGTGGCTAGGGTGAGATGGGCTAAAAGGAGCCAAAAAGCACTTCGCAAGCAATTACATGCCAAGTGAAGCCTTCTGAAATCAGAAGGTATTTACTTGTCTCATGCCATACACACTGCCTAAATACCAAAAATTTGAATTTTAATGCTCCCTTAAAGCATAATGGGCGTAGACTTTCGGTTTCGAACTTTAATATGAGGAAGAGCAAAGAAACCTCTCCTCTAAGCATGCACAATAGAATTCCTGTAAAACTAGTCACTTTTCCCATAAGACCTGTGAAGGAACATACAAGACTGGACAAAAGGACTGAAAGCAAATACAGAGATAAAAGACTGACATTTTTTAAATAAATGTATATTGGAATGGTGCTGAAATTGACATTTTCTTACATTAAGCTATTTTTGGGTTTACATCCACTTTAAATTAAACCAATGGTAACAATATATTTTTCACAGTTGTTTTCACCAGTTTGTGAATATTGTACACCAGAGTTCAGATTCATAAGAGATAAGAATTGAGGATTTCCAGATACACAATATAATTATCAGGAGACATGATCAGAGGAGAAAGTCTGGGAGGCATTTGTAGCCTGATATAATTACATTCACAGCTCATTTTTAATCCTGTAAAACTTCTCTGGGAACCAGTCCAAATTTTCTACATTGTCTCTGCCAGCTTATAAATAAGCATATTATGCCGCTTTTTTCCATTTTCTGCATTAGCCTTCTACAGTCAAGGAGTAATTAGCTTTTTATTTACTTACTGTGTAATTAGTACTGGGCTGAAATATTCCCCAAAGATGATTGCACAAAACTTTCCTGTTTTGGGGGAATAAAATAGCTTCTAAACATTTCTTTTATTTGTGATTCTGTACCAACATCCATCTGTTTCCAGCTCTGCACTTCCTTTCAGGAATGTCAAATAATTTGTCTTTTTTGAGGGGCTTTTTTTTATCTGCTTGATCACTTCCTTGCAGTTCCCTTTTTGTTTTTTTTTTGCATCATTTATGCTCCTGATCCCTAAAAAAACTACATTTAATTCTTTAAGTTTTTGATGTCAAAATATCCAAGCCCTTCCATTTGACAGTGAAAGGGTTTATTTGCTTTTTTATATCACCTTATGTGTCATGCTGAAATGTTTATGTACATAATTACATAATTCCTGCAGGCAATTTACATTCTATCACTCATTATATGGCACTCGGAGTGCTTCATTTTCTTAAGTTGCCTGAAGTTTCCTCGTGAGGCATTCTAGGAACTAGAATGTAAATCTCTGGCGGGAAGGGTTTTCGGGGAGATTAGTGGCCCGAAGAAGAAAAGGCCATTTATCGCTGGGTGAATAAACTCCCCAAAAACGTAGCGTGTATCACTACCCTAAAGCTTAACAAAGATGTAGGCTAGAAATGCTGTATGTTATTTTACCAGCCTTAGGGCCCTTACACACGGGCGTTTTTGACCTGCGCTCCCCTGCGTTGCGTTTGGCTGCGTTCAGCCGCAGGGGAGCGCAGGTCTAGACGCACCTCATTTTGTTCAATGAGGTTGTACCCACGAGACGCGTGTAAGCGCCGAATGCAGATTCAGACGCAACATGCTGCATTTTTCCTGCGTTTGGCGCCTACATGTGTTCGCATTTCTAGTCATAGTCACTTTTTTAGTTCTCCTTTAAAGAAAGTCTGTAAAATTGTGTGAGTAATTATAGATGTAGCAGTTAGTATTAGCTAATGTTATGGAGTATTGATTATGTGGCTGGGAAAGCTGGAATTTGGGAAATAAAAAGCCTTTTAATTCACCGTATCCTCCTGAGTCGTGGTGTGCGTGCCAAGTGGAAGTTTTGCCAATATTGTCTCCCTCAAGCTGGGTAAAACCCAAGTTTTTATACTCTCCATTTGTAATATTTGGGTGCCCTGGTAGCCAATGCTGGCTTGCATACAGCTGTACCTAAAAACAAGAGATCCTCCTGATCTGAAAAAGTCTTACCTCAAAAGCTAATACTTGGTAACCAATAATTCTGTCATTTTTGCAAAATAAAGTAACGTAAAGTAAAACTGAAAAGTTTTGGAGAATTTTTACCTACATTAGCCTGCATTGAGTTATACATCAAACTCCTCTCTTTTTTCCATTTCTCTTCTTTAGGGGTAGTGCTGATGTCACAAATTAAAACCAAATCTACTATAAAAAGGCATAGGTTCCTTGAAGTATTTGAATGATTTTACCTTAGAAGAGTACCATTGCCTCTTCATTCTGTGAAGGCTCATACCCATGCCAATACTATACATTTCTCAGACCATCTATACAAAATAATAATAAACTGTAGTCTGTAACTATATAAAAATGTCAGACGATAGAGCCACGTTAGAGAACCATTAATCTCTCTAGTCTGTCTAAAGCAGGGCCTTACTCATTTGCACAGGGGTCTGCCTGGGGCACTGGTCCAAAGTAGAATTTTCCTAAAGAATTTTTAACCAATGTGCACTGGTTATTTGGCAGCTCAGTTGAGGTAATTTTGTGCCTTAACACTTTCACAAGAACTGATCCCATACAGTCAAAATAAAGAGGAGGCTGCAGGTAAACTTGAAAGCGGGAAATGCGGCTGCACCTCCCATAGTGACTGCCTAGTTCCTAGTGGAAACTGGGGCTGACCCGACTGCAACACTCTATATACAGTAGTGTTATGTAAATATAATACACAAAAGCCATGAAGATCTTGCAAATAATATAGTGAATTAAGTACCCCCTTTTGTAAATTATGAGGATATTATAAGTTACCAAGGAGTTTTCATGACCATATAAAAACACGAGGCCGAAGGCCCTAATACAGGACATGGAACTCCAAGGAAACTTATTATATCCTCATATTTTGCAATTGGGGGTACTTTATTTATTCTAATACACAAGTTTTAGCGAGTCATGTGACAGAAATGACATCAGAACTCACCGTTTATAACTGATGACATCAGAACTCACCGTTTATAAGTATATAATTTACAAGATATTCACGGCTTTTGTGTATAATACACAAAAGTCATGAATATCTTGTAAATTATATCCTTATAAACGGTGACAATGATATCATCAATTATAAACGATGAGTAGTGATGTCATTTTTGTCACATGACTCCCTAAAACTTGTGTATTGTAATAAATAAAGTACCGCATGTTGCCTTGTGTTTTTATATGGTCATGAAACTCCTCATTTACTTGTAATATCCTTATAATTTACAAGAGGGGGTATTTTATTCACTATATACACACATACAGGAAAATGACGCTGCATTAGGGGGTTGCTGCAAAATAAATCATTTTTTCAATGTGCTGAACTACTCAGGCAGAGTCTAGCAGTTTGTTCATCGTTTGCTTCTCCAGCTGGTTCTGATAGGGGAGTTTGGTCTCAGGTTGTCAGGTTTGGCTTGTGAATTGAAATGTGAAAATATTTTTTTCTCCTGTATTGAAGGCTGGAATTTTCACTGAGAGGGTTTCACAGAACACAGAATACATTTTTTAAGGTGTCTTAAAAAATACAGTATTTCTGAAGTGGTATTCCATTAGAGTCCCAACACCATGTAAATTACAAACATCATTTGTTGGTCAAGCTTTAGCTGAGAGTACTGAACACTTTATTTGCCATTTGCCAACTGTTTTGGGGGTTGATCCCTTTAGTGTAAAATGTCATTTAGTGGTCAGGTTCTGAGATATACTGAAACTGACATATAAGTGTTTTTATTATTATTCTTTATTTATATAGCAATACAGCAGTGTGTTACAGATAGGGTTGCCACCTGCCCTGTATTTTACCAGCCTGGCCGGTAAAAATAAAGCTTGATCCCAATGTTATTAATAGGGAAAATACATAGAAATATAGGAAGGCTGGTATTATTTTGAAGAAAAGGTGTCAACCCTATTTGCAGATATATCATTCACATCAGTCCCTGTACCAGTGAAGCTTACAGTCTAGGTTCCTATCATGTTTACTTGACATACTAGCATTACATTTATCAGGAACCAATTGCTTTGCTTGTATGTGTTTGGATTGTAGGAGGAATGTGTATGTTGGAAAATCCACCTCTTTGTTCTGTGATCCTCATTTTCTGTTTGACCAGTCAGACAAAGCATACAAATGATACCAACTAATTTAGATTTCCTGCAAAATGGTCATTTGTCAAAGAAATACAAGAGGTCTGTATATCACCCTATTTGATTCTGTTTATTCAGAACAAAGAGTAGCCAACAGGGTGTTTAGGGTAAGACCACACGGGAAGATTTCGGGGAGATTTGTCACCTGGCGACTAATCGCCGCAGCTAATCTCCCCAAATGGCTTGCTAGTATCTTGCACTAAAGTCACCTGTGCCTATTCACACGCGGCGAAAGTCGCTCAAAATTGCCTCACTTTAGCGCTAGCGGGTGCAAGATATGAGCAAGCCATTCAAGGAGATTAGTCGCCTCAAAGGCGTGGCATTTTGTCGCCAGGCGACTAATCTCCTCGAATCTTCTCGTCTGGACGAGCCCAAAGGTGTAAGGCCTTATGCATACCTACCATTGCTTTATCATAACAATAAATCTTTAAATATTTTAGGAAGATCTTAACATTTAACAATACAATTACAACAGTTAACAGTTAAAAATAATGGTTCCCAAAGTGCAGAGATGTCAGTGTCACTTTGGACTTGAAAGAGGGATCCATCTTAACAGTAGAATAAAACTTTGAGGTTGAATGGTTGTTTACTATGTAAGATTTTTCCGGAACTATCCCAGTAGAATCCATCCCATGCTGTTGTTGAGCTACAGCTCTCAACATGCTTTATCTTTTTATACCATGATATAGTCCAGCAAGCTTTGGGAACAGCAAAACTTTTGAGAAACATTATGTCCCCAATAAAGTGGAAGCATTTTGCAACAGCAGTTTAGCTTGGTTAGACTTGCAAATGAAATAACGTCTTTTGAACTTTTCTCATTTTAGGGATGATCAGGTCAACATTATGGAGATGACAGTGTCCAATGCAGAAAAGTACTTTGGGCAGTTCTTCTCTGTGCTGGCATCATACACACATAAAACAGCAAAACTAAGGGATAAGACTGATGAGCTGATTGAGTACCTTATAAACTTTGCCAACACTGAAAATTCAGAGTTGAGGACGGTCCTTAAAAACATGGCGGATGACTTGGCAAAAATACAAAACAGGTATGTGTTGGCTGAGATATGTCAGCTAATCCAGTTCCAAGGAAGTATGCATGTGGTTTGTGTATACATAATGTATTGCATAGTTTCAACAGATAACATTTGTTTCACCTTGTTTTCTTGACATAACCAGAAGTGGCTGGGTGAGCCAGTAAAATTTGTATAAGCTTTAAAATAGCCACTGAGGCTACTGTCAGAACTAGAGAATATAGTATGCAGTGCAGAAACATATCCTCTCATTTTCCATATGGATATGCAACCTGTTGCCTCTGCCAAGGGTGCACTGAATGAGCCTTGTGATCAATAATACTGTTCCAACCAAAGATAAGCGCTAAGTATGGCGACACTCTCCCCGAATCTCCCTGTCTGCCCCAGCCCTTAACCATGTGACTGAAAACTGTATTGAAGCACCATTGCCTGCAATTGGATTGGCAATGAAATAGAGCTTTTCACTATTATGCACTGGTTGACTAATGATTTGTAAATGCCGTACAAACTTTTAAGGTTCAAACTCTTTACTGTGGTCAATTGGGGAGGTTATTTTTAGCACTCCCATAAATTTTAAAATCAGCCACCTTCTACCCTGAGTTATACTCAGGTTCTTTCCTACAGAGTCTCATGCAACATCTTTTGACTTCTCCCTTGCACTTCCCTGAGCAGGACTAATGCACAGTATAGTAATTCATGAGTGATAACTGTACTGTGCATGTGCCATGCTTCAATTGGTATGAGACATATCTGGGAGGAGGTAAAAGATGGCGATGCGTTGCTTTGGAAGTAAGTGATTTAATGAATGAATGAACCCAGTAATTTTAATCTTTAATCCTCTTTTAGGGTAGTGCCACACAGGACTGATTTTCAGCCTCTGTATAAACCAAAAATCAGCTGATTTTCTGCCCTTTAATTGTCCATGTGTTGGCATTTAAAGGCCTTGGTGCCAACACACAAAGTGGACTTTCTGTGCTGAAATCCATACCGTGTGTGCTATGGAACGCATGTAGATTGGCTGATTCTTGGATTGCATTTATACACAGGCCAAGAATGAGCCCTGAGTGGCTTAACCCACACTTATAGCAGAAACCAGTGTTTACATATATATCCTTCAGTCCTCTTGTCCTTTCTTTGATATACCCATGAACCTTTGAGGCTGCAGCTTGTAATGATGCATTCATTTTATAAGTTCATACCAATATATATTGTAAAATAATGTAGTATATATCCTAGCATCTCTCTAGAAATAATGAGATCATAATTGCTCGATTAAATTTAAGGCATATCCCTCTTCATTTACTTCACTAAACGTATAAAATCAGAGCAGAGAAAATGAGTAAGAATTCCATAGCATAATGTAAGATTGTGATTGGCTATTCCAAACACAATATGGGAAAGTATTTACAGCTGGAAGTTATACATTTTTATGGCGGAAGTCTTCATTTATCATACGGCTGCTGGCTTTGCACACAAGAGCATGAAGGATGATTAAAAGGGGAGCCGTTGACCAAGTCTTCAAAGGTAATTCCAATATCAGAGAAAGGTCTGACAAACAGTTCTGTATCTGAAAGTCAAATACTCCAAGATTCAGATCTCTTGTGCCTGGTCTCTGGCTGCTTCATTTCCATATTCATAGCTACTTAATCCTCAAAGCAATAATCTGCATGTAAGGATTTTCATCTTCTGCCCATGGAAAGCTGACCTTTGCTGGGTAATTTGAAACACGAAGCAGCGTTAATGAATCAGGCGGCGCTGGCAGTTAAATGATCTCTGTATAGGAAGAAGAAAATCAAAGGGGAGGTGAGGATTGCCTTAGAACCTTTTTAATTAGGCTGCTTTTCTGGGACGTGAAGCTGCTGCTGAGGTGATTATTTAGACATTAATTGCTTGTTACATATGATTTGTGAGCTTCTGAAACCTAGTCAGCGCTCATTATCTCACTGGAATACTTTGCATGGAAGACTCCAACAGGTAGTTGTAAAGGCGGCCATACATAGGAAGCTGTTTGGGCCCTTCAGACCAATTAGGCTGCTTATATGCCTGTGTATAGGGGCCCCCCAGATGAGCCCCCCAGATGAGCCCACCATGGCCTAAAATCAGCCTGATATTGATCAGGTAAGGTTGATTTTCCTGTCAGATCAAGGCATCTGTACATCGATGGGGTCATTGATCCTTACGCTGGGATTACAGCAATGGGGCAATGATCAAATCAGCCTGATATTTCGCACCTCAAGATGGGCATATGGGTGAAAGATCCACTTGTTTGGCAACCTCTGATCTTATAATGTATGGCCAGCTCTTCTGCAGTAGGGATGTCCAATGTGTGTAGGAAGGATAATTCCCAGTGTACCCAATTTCAACAACTGGCTTTTTATTAACTGCAAGTATATTGGCACTAAAATGTTCCTCAAGAGCTGATACCTTTAATGGGTCTTGGCACCTCCTCTGGCACTCAAAAGCAGAATTGTGCAGCCTCTTGGCCTAGTTCCTGGAAGTGTCTCATTGCTGGGTTACACTATCAGACACCCAGTAGCCAGTGAGATGGACAGGAGGCATTTTGTTTCTTTAATTAAACAGTATTAAAGGAATGCAATTAATGTTATAATTTGTTTCTGGAAATATTGTCTTGACAAACTCTTATAATAATTTAATGTAGCAAAAAACTGGAAAATCATTGACATTTTATAAATCTGATATGTGTAAAATCCATTCTTGCACAGATATTGATCAGCCTTGCTAAACTGGAAATGTCCTTGCAAAAGTTCTAAAGCAACAATCTAATGAAATCCCATTGACATCTATAAGGGGTAATAGGGAAATTTTTTGGAAAAATGCAACAGGTGCAATTCTTGTGAAATGTTCCATGTGCAATGGGCCTAAAAGTTTGTCAGGATACAGAACGCTTTTAGAGAACTGGCAGACAGCGCAACAGTGAATGTTTTGCTGCCTGTATGATTTCCACCTCATATGGTGGGCAGCATTTTCAACAACTGAGATAAAGACAAAATAAGTACCTTAATAAAAATTTAGGCTATGGGCAGTAGAAAAAAGCCAAAAGGCTGCTTCCTAAATGTGTGACGTTATCTGGTAGTATAGCTCGGGAGGTTGGTGGGAGGTCTGTGGAAAGCAACTGGGTTGTCAGAAGGGTTTTATTCTCCTTTAAAATGTGTAATTACATAAACATTGGATATACTGTATCTAGAATGAGAAGTTGCTTTTATTTTACCAAAGGTCTTATATGTTACTGGTTTGTGTATAGGGCATTCTTAAACCTCACTGCCTGTATTGATCTACACCTGGAAAACTGTTGATTTCACCACCCCAATGAATTCCTTTAAACAACTGATTAATAAAGAATTAGTTTATAAGTAAAGTGCTATGTGCTTGTCTGATTATTTGTCTCATTATTGCTCCAATTTTTTTAAAAATTAGCTAAACTTAGGTGCGAACCACCTAGGTAATAAGCAACCAGTTGATTTATTAAATTGCCCTTCAAATACTACTAGCCCAATTAATTATCTAATAATTCATCCGTAAATCTTAATTCATTCAAATAAATAATCAATTTCTTCACCATTGCCAATTAACAGTGTACTTAAAAATCACAATGAATAGTTAAAATACCCCACAAGCTCAGGTAACCAATGTACCAATTGATCCAAGGGATTACCCTTCCATTCACATTTGTACCATAAAAACAGATTGAAAAATGAAAAAAGAGGATGCAGAGGGTGAAATAGATCCATGAATTATACAAAATATTATATTCAAGCACAAGCACTTTATCACATAATTAACATAATTAATTGGAAACTGCGACTTTACACATCAGGGCAGGGCCTTCGCAATATGGAAGCTTTCCCTTTAAGAGCTGGTGGGAACTACAACCCACAGGCACTGTACAAACACACACATAGAAACTTGGGCGCCAGGAGGTTCTCAGTGAAACATGAACAGGGTTTATTGAACATATGCACAAGGCAATCAACCAAAGGTTTTACTCAAATATCGATGAGGTATTAGCACAATGACATACACCGTCACATCAGAGGATAGATCACAGCAGAGAACAGACTCCATTAGGCATTTGCAGTTAATACAACCATTCCCTGCTGGAATTTGTCAAGGAAAGTAGCCTCTACCCTCACAGTCCCTGCTCACTGAGGTCCCTGCAGTCAGGTATTCAAAACCTGTGGGAAGCTACTCCCTCCTGCAAATCCTCATTGGAGTTGAGCTACTCATACTGCTAAAGTGAACTTTCTGAGGAGTGCAAAACACATATTAATATATCTTATTCTGTGTATTGGGACCAACCTCTTGGACGTGGCTACTTCTGACTAGAAAGTATAACCAGCATGTTGCAAGGGTAGAACAACTACAGTTCATATTAATGTAACACACTTGGCCCCCAGGCTCATGATTAAATCATAAAAGGGTCCAATGCCGAGAGAAGACTACATCAAAAGCCTGATACAATCTTCACCCAAAGTGACTTTTATTTGTCCTGTAGGTATCTGGCCAATCCAATAACAGTCAAGTAGGCCATCATTGTGATCCAACAGTAACTAATAATCTGCATTGTGGCTCAGGATAATTTCGGCCATTCTCTGATCTATGCCAGCCAGTTATGTTGTGAAGCCCCTGATCTGCTTAAAAAGCCATTGCCTTTCAGGTAAGTCCTGACCTCCTTTATTTGGAACTGCTACACCAAAATAACTACAATTTGGAACATGCTATAACCATAAAATGTCCTCCAAGTGTGTAGGTAGGTTTTGGACATGCAAATCACAGCTAAAGGCTACATGTTGCCCATTATAATCCAATGAATGCTTCATCCTATGGATACTAGTTGATTCTTTGACACGACAAACACCTGATATGGAACTGGTGTGTTTGGATCTCTATCTGTTTCCTAAAAATCGCATGTGTATTGGCAATCTGGCTCATGTGGAAATCAGCACTTGTGCTCAAAGCAGTCTTGGGATGTGGTGTGCTTGTGTGTTTATGTGTATACACACATACACACACACACATATATAGTTATTTTAGATTCAGCAACAATGCAGATTTGTTCCAATTTATGACTCAGAAAAAAGCAAACACTTCTTAAATGTACAACCAGTACAAGACTTCATTCACAGACTCATGTGACTTCATTCACAGATTTATTTTAATGAACTCTAATCCATCTTGGAATGGAATGGGGCTCCTGCTAAATTGTTTCCATGGCCTGTTAACAACGGGAAGACTTTGGCATCAGCTCAAGTTGTAGATTTTTTTTTTTCAGAAGATGCTATTTAAACAAAGCACGCTCTTGTAAGCTGTTTTGGAGAGGCTTTTTCTATGTTTTGTGCTCTATGAATAAGGGACACACTTTTGTGGGGACACCATAAATGAGCTCTAAAATGGCATAAAGTAAATGAAGATATTTACAGATGGGCCAAGATAGGGAAATTTGCACGAATACAATTGTTATTGGGTCTAAAGGAGCCCTAGTATTTGATGTCTTTTTACAAATATAATTAAAACAGTATTATATATATATATATGTGTGTGTGTGTGTGTGCTTATTTAGATATCATGAGTATGCTTTTTTGCTTTTTCTGCCCTTGATGAAGGCTGTAATGGCTGCAACACATTGGGTTTTTATGAAACTATTTGTTAACAAAGATGTATTTTAGATTATTGGATTATGCAATCCCATCTGTAAATGTATCAATTGATTTTGTGGGTTGTTTCCTTTAAGGCCCTTACACATGGGGGTTTTTGACCTTGTCTCCCCTGCGTTCCGGTTGGCTGCTTTCAGCCACAGGGGAGCGCAGGTCTAGACGCACATCATTCTTTTCAATGAGGTTGTACCCACGAGACGCGTGTAAGTGCCGAACGCAGGTTCAGAAGCAACATGCTGAGTCTGAACCTGCATTCGGCGCTTACATGCGTCTTGTGGGTACAACCTCATTGAAAAGAATGAGGTGCGTCTATACCTACGCTCCCCTGCGGCTGAACGCAGCCAAACGCAACGCAGGGGAGCGCAGGTCAAAAACACCCGTGTGTAAGGGCCCTTAGATTAGCATCTCACTATGGTGTGCCCATCCAATCTCTTCCATTAGCCATGAAATGAAAGTCACTTGAAATTTACTTTTCAGTTCTTTCATCCCAAATTGTCCAGGCAGAATCCAATGTACAGAAAGCTTCACTTGATGCAGCGCGTACCACTCACCAGCTGAAAGAGGCCATTGATAATTTCCAGATGCAGAAGATCAAGGACATACAGTTATTTATTCATAATCATTCATATAATATCTTTCATAAAAATATTATAGTGGTCACACTTGCTCCATCCTTCTGAATTAATTCTTCCAGTATCAGCTGGAGGCCAGTGGGCAAAAATAAAACAATTGCTAATTTTTTGGTTTGGGCCTTCATAAAAGCACTGAGTTCCCTGAAACAGACTCTGTGCATAAAATTAGGCCCCCTATTGTTGTGTATAATATGTGTAAAATAAGACCAACAAATCTACAAATGCGCTATATCCTTGAGATTCCCCCTTGTAAAAGTCCTGGGCTCTCTGGGTTCAGTTTAAAATTTTGGCTTCTTGCACAACAATCTATTTACCCAGTTTTTTTTTTATGTTTAATATATAACGGCTGGAGTGACTGGACATCTAACAAAATAGCCAGAACAGCAGCTCTCTTGGTTTCCACTGATTAGTTACCAGCCAGTAACCAATCAGTGACTTGAGGTCACATAAGTCATAATTGTTTGAATCTGAGCTGAATGCTGAGGATCAATTGCAAACTCACTGAACAGTTATGTCCCATGTGGCCCCCTTAAAGTCACTGACTGACGCAGAGTTAGAGAGCTGAAAAGCAGGAAGTTGTGTTCTGTTCTGTTACGTTAGACATCCAGTCACTCCAGCCTTTATACATTACATTTTTGGCTAACTAACTATATTAGAAACATTTTTTATTTTGCACTGCCTATCTATTTACCCAGTTTTTATTTATACACTGAACTGTTCCTTTAAGCATACAGCACCAACAAACCAGGTCCTGTTATTCCGGATTCGCAACATGTTGTCAACATACAGCATAGTGTTTTCCAGAGGTGTTTGAGCCTTCACCTCAGTACAATACCTGTGTCAGTGCAGGATACAAGATAACATTTTTACCAGCGACAAACACACTAGGATCAGTTCAGTAAGAATTTGTAAATATACCAGTGT
>CM044437.1:55949909-55962457 GCA_024363595.1 Xenopus borealis
GAATTGGCCATTCTACAACATACTAAAAGTTAACTTGAAGGTGAACCACCCCTTTAAGGCCTCTCCTATTCATATTCCAGTGCAATCAGTGCATCATTGCTAGGGTAATTTGGACCCTAGCAACCAGACTGCTGAAATAGCAAACTGGAGAGCAGGTGAATAAAAAGCTAAATAACTCAAAAAAACACAAATAATAAAAAATGAAAACCAATTGTACATTGTCTCAGAATGTCACTCTCTACATCATACTAACAGTTAACTCATAGGTAAACAACCCCTTTGGGGGGGCAGTTGTTAATTTCTGTGCCCTTGGGGGTCTAGTTACGCCACTGTTGGTTAATTCCTGCTCTGTAATGGGAAAGTATACAAAAATAGCCAAGTAAAACAAAGACTTCAGTTAGATCATGCTAGAGTTAAATGCCAAACTAAAGCTGTATATAATCAGGCCCAGATTTGTGGAAAGGCCACCTAGGCCCAGGCCTATGGCGGCAGGATTTTAGGGGGCGGCATGCTGCCCAACTGCACCCACATTGGTTCAGAATTTAAATTTCCTGTGTGCCAATTCCTATTGCTCCATCCTGAAGGGAGTGGACAAACAACAGCGGGCTTAGGGGTGCCCGCTAGGTAAATCCGGCCCTGAGGGTGACAGGGTGAAAAATACATTCATGACATTTATACTGGAGCCAGATTGAGATTTTTGTAGCATTTAAGATGAGTGAGTGTAAGCTGAGATACTTGCAGGGGAGCACTGTAGGCTAGTCAATTGGAGAATGAAGTTCACTGAACTTAAGTCTTGGTAGGCAAACAGGACATGACAGGCTTGGAAGAAGGGAGCCCCTTCCCTGATATTGATGTATTAAAGGAGGACTGTATTTTCCCAAGTGGGGATTAACTAGTAGGATTTGACCAGTAGATGCCATTAGGAAGATCACTTACATTTTGGAAATTCTGTCAGCATACCTCCCTTACTTCCTTAAGATTACAGTTCCCATCTTGCAATAATTTGTCTTTAATTCGCTAATGTGTTACCAATATTTATATAGTACCCCCGCAGCAGCAAGCAGGCGCTCTGCCTGACAACAATCCTGTAGTTCAAGGCTGTTCAACTGGCAGCCTGGAGTCCTCCCCTTGTGTGGCCCCCACATGAAATTCTGACTGCAGTGTCTGCTTACCATGTGTAAATTTAATGTACTGCTACAGAGATTAACTGGCTCCTGCATTTTCAGACTGTAATCCCCTGTATTGTTCATGAATGTAATCCCCATGCATTGTTCACACTTACAACACCTCTATTGTTCATACCCCTAAAATACTGTATTGTTTACACCTGAGACCCAGACTGAAACTGCCCACATTGTTCACCTGCTAACACCTCATATAAACTCCTGAAGGGTTACTAGCACTGTGTCACTGTAGGTATTACATCTTTGAGTGGTCCTGATAGGTTTCCCTGTCTCCTACTCTGTTCTGTCTGCCCTATGCTGCCTGTGTGTGCCATACTCTGCCTTCCCTATGCTCCCTGTGTGTGCCATACTCTCAGGGCCAGTTTTAAAATAAGGGCTCTGTGGCCCCTCCCTCCCAAAGAATCATGAGCGCATGCGCATTCATTCTTCTGAATGGTTCTGGAAATAAACAAATCAGGCGTGCGGTTGGGCGGCATGCTGCCCCTTAATTCATGCCACATGAGGCCCAGGACTTTGCGGCCTGATGCAGATCCAGGCCTGCATACTTTGCCTGCCCTGTGCTCCCTGTGTGTGTCATACTCTGCCTGCCTTATGCTCCTTGTGTGTGCCATACTCTGCCTGCCCTATGCTCCTTGTGTGTGCCATACTCTACCTGCCTTGTGCTCCCTGGGTGTTCAATACTCTGCCTATCCAATGCTACTTTTGTGTGCCATACTCTGTCTGCCCCATGCTCCAGGTGTGTGCCATACTCTGCCTGCCCTATGCCTCCTGGGTGTACCATACTCTACCTGCCTTATGCTCCATGGGTGTGCCATACTCTGCTTGCCCCATGCTCCATGTTTGTGTCATACTCTGCCCTATGCCCCCGGGGTACCTGCAGTGAGCACCAACAATTTGTTTTTTTGGCGTGCTAATACCATTAATGTGGGTATGGTCTTGTGGTAACGTGGGTGTGGTTTAAAGTGTGTGTGGTTTAAAACAGCGAGTGGTCAACACTGGCTTCCATTATTAGCCGCCACAATGTAGGCTAGAAAAATCCGGGCCCTCAGTACTCCAGAAGTTGACAGCACTCCTGTAGTTAATGGGTTAACAAAGACAGCTAGCATACCCCAGTCTAAGGACCTGTTTTACTCACTGTGGCCAATTCACCAAATCTCACAGTAATCCCCTGTGCATGTGCTGCTTCTGATGAATCCCTAGCTCTGGTAAATGAGAAGACTCTCAGGAAATTAAAACGTGCTGCAGAGAACAGATGCCTTGTCATGTTATGCAGCACTTTGAGAAAGAGACAAGCCTGAGCCATGGGCCTGTGTTCAGTTCATTCATCTGGAACTGAGCTACCTGCTGAGTGTAATTATGGCTCACATTCTAAGGGTGGTTATAGCGGGGAGGGCCGTCAGTAGAACAATAAAGCACCCAAATGGCATTTTGTCTCTGCAGATATACTAAAGTGATATGTTATTGCTCAAAGATACACACTTGCACACTGCTCTTGCTATAGCTTCTCGAGATACTGAGCACAGGCCAGTATATAGGGCTATGTGTTTGAAAATGGAACCAGTCTGTACCCAAGGGGCATTGCTATATGATGCACACAGACAGCAGTCAGTTTAAATGCCAGAGCCATGAAGTGTTGAGTGAGGGCTCAAGGCAGTGCTTTTTGGTATGAGGCCCTACTCATTCTGGCCCTACTTGTCCCCTCACATCTAATCCTAAACCCCCCTGTTCTTTTTGTTCCACACACAGGACCCCTCTTCCCCTGCTACTCTCCACTTGTCTTCTGCTTTTAGCCCTAGTAAGTGCCATCAGCTTCCAGAATATTTTTAAAAAAGAAAACATTTTATTCACTATGATTTAGGGTTATGTGACAGTCATCAGCTTAAAATGCCTATACGTTTCCCCCTTTGGAATGGTGTCTGCTCATTTCTGAATGATGCATTTAATTTCATTTGTTCCATGAATGTTTATTAGAGTGTACAGAGCACACTGCAGAGACAACAGGAAGTAGAAGAAGACAGATATGAAGAGTCAGAGGAGGAGGAGGATGATTATGAAGATCACAGACGGGTAGAATATGCCACATTGTGGAAATAATACCGTTACAGGCAGATGGACTGTAATATCCTGTGTCTTTCCTAATCTAATATTTAATAAAAGACTGACTGCAATGGTGGCTTGAGGCCTGCCATTTAGACAATCATTCATGCTGAATAAAACAGTGTGATTAACACAGGACAATGTGACAAAACAGAGAGTTCTTTGCATGGGCAATATGTGCATATAATACACAAGAGCCATGAATATCCTGTAAATGATATCCTTATAAACTGTGCTTAGTGATGTCATTGGTTAAAATTGAAGCTTAGTGATGTCACTTCTGTCACATGACTCACTGAAACTTATGTATTGTAATAAATAAATAAAGTACCCCCTGTTACAAAATATGAGGATATTAGAAGTCACGAGTTCTATGACCTGTGTGGTGGGTACTTTATTCACTATACTGTAAATATATACTGAAATGTTTCTGTTTAACATTGTGCATGGGGGATTAACTCATTTCTCACTGACTTTTTCCTACTGATATATTGAGTGCCGTTGTCTGGCATGTTTATTATCATCACTTCTTTCACATTATTAGGGCTGAGAGCACATGCAGGACTGAGCTAGTGATGGGACAGGGACCTCCTCTCTCGTGTTGTAATCTGTGACATTTCATCTTTGTAACTCTATATAATGTGTATTTATTGTACTCCCTGTTGTACTCCTAAGGCATCACCACCACCAATGTAAGACGGAAATATGAAAAAGACTTAATGTCCCGTTCACACTGTTATATTGAACCTGATCTCATTTTTATTTGATATTCTAAGCATTATACATTTCTGGTGCATTTCTTAGCATTGTGTATTGCAGTGGCTTTCTCTCACTCACTCAATTACTGACAAGGAAACACCAAAGGAATAATGAAACCTGTTTTAATGACTCATTGCACAGGAAGTTGAGTCTGTAGTTGGGGGCCTTAGTTGAAACTACTTTGAGTTTAAGTAGTGCAGGATATTGATATTGTGTGCACATATATACTACTATACCTAGTTCTTAACTGTATCAGAAAGAAAAGCAGATAAAATATAACCCCCACATTAAAAGACTACACTGTAACAAAGCTCTATTTGTTTTCCATAAAGTGGCCCAGCAAGTTGCCCCAAGACTCGAATGCCAAACGTCACGCTGAGTGCAAAGGGATTTCATTGGTAATCTCCAGAGACACTGATCTTCAGCGCTGGACAGGTGTCGGGGGTCCACGTCACACTAGAAGAGCCAAATTTCCGGCTTGAAAACCAGAAAGCTTTAAAGTTACCAGGAGCGGCATTTCAACTTGCCTCATTGGTGGATCGCCCTGGTAGTCTCCTTTCTGTGAACCCATGCCAATGGCAGATAGGCTTTGAAAAGTATATACAAGAAGGAATGAGTTTATTTTTATAGGATGTGCAAAGTTAAACATGAACACTGTTTATATTGTTTTGTCTTACATCATCCCCTCTCATTGGGAGCAGGTGAGAAATCACATTCTACTGTGTTTATTTAAACATGTATTGTGGTGAGAGTGAAATTCCAGTGTCTTGCAGTGGAGTCCTGTGCGGGTCCATTTTTTGCGACCCCTACCTGACCCGTACCCGCAATCTGCAATCCACAACCTCATCCCGCAACCCGTATTCTTACCCGTCTGGACCCACTGTCTGACCCCAACCTGCAACTACCTTATCCGCAACCTGGACCTACAACCTGACCAACAAGAATCAGGAAGTGCTGTCCTGCTGCTAATCAAGAATCAGGAAGTGCTGACATTGTAACCGGAAGTGACACCATCAGAAGTAGGCGTGATCAGAAAAATTAGTAAAAATTGCTGTTGAGAAGAAGCTACCCTCAACCCGCAAACAAAGAGAACCGCTGACCTACACCCGGAACTTGAGTACGCAACCCGCTGCAGGACTCTATCTTGCAGCCTTCCCTGGAGTGGACAACTCTCAGAAGCCAAAGGACGACAATTATATCTTGTGTTTACTTTCCAAAAATTAGTGGCTTTTCACAGAAAGTATCCAGATCCTGTTTGCAGATTTAATTGCGGCTGATAAACAAACTCTGGTGTGTATTACAGTAATATTTATTTGCTAGTATAATGTTTGTGAATGTGTAGTAGCAATAAACACCTAAGCTTACTTCATCACATGCTGGGGAGTTTATTAAAGTGGATTCAATTGAATAAATCTGTGAAATTTGGGGTAAATCTTGCAAAATACGGGAGGCAGGCAAAAAGCTTTCCTTTTAAATCCGTGACCAATGAAAAGTTTTTTTTTCCCTAAACCAAATTAATATGCATGACTTTAAATTCCTCTACTATTTATATTTTGTGCAACATTCACATCATATATGTCACAAAAAGTAAAGATTGTTTTATATTTATGGGCACAGATTGATTACATGGACCAGTACCAGGCAACCCGCGCCCCACCCCCACGCTGCCATGTGTAATGTGAGGACGCACGTGCTGAAATACAGATACATGAAAAAGGTATCCAACCTGCTTCCCTAAAACCATTGGACTATGTCTGGATTCTTAGTGGAATAATAATGGAATGACTAGAACCTTGCTATCCCTGTGCTTTTTGTATAACTACATATTGTTCTGAACAGGCAACAGAAAATTGCCTTGTTGTAGAAAATTGTACATCTGAATAGCCATAGCAACATCTGCTGGCTGTATTTGATATAACATAGTGATATAGTAGCAGATCAAATGATTTCAAGAGGCCTTAGGCTTGTGCAGGAATTCAGGCACTTTTAAAGCTTGGTACACACGGACACAGATAAAGCAATAGGGTGACGCCCCTTAGTAGTTGCTGGTGCTATTGAACAATAATACAGCCATTTTTTTATGGCTTAAATTATTAACAAGTCGGGAGAACACTGCCCTGTGGAAAGTATAAGTGATTTAATCATGCTAAAAAGCAGCTCACACAACCAAAATACAAACTTTGGGGCAAATTTACTATTATTACCCAAAATAAATTAGTTTTTACTCGATATTCAATTAGCATTCGATTTTCAAATGGTAATCGAATAGTTTTAGGCTACCCTTTTATTCGATCATCAATCATTCGATCATCGAATAATGATCGAATAATGATCATTCGATCATTCGAATGATTCGTATGATTCGAACGATCAAAGTCATCTGGCGAAGTAGGCAATCGTAAACTTTAAAATTTAAATCCTTCGCTGATGGAATGTATTCGATCATTCGCTATTCGATGATCGAATATGCCAAAATTTGCATATTAAACCAATCAAATAGATCCTACGATTGAAATTCGATCGAACTTCGATCTATTCACGTGAATTTAGTACATCGGCCCGCTAATCTTACCCAAATCAGAGTTGCCATCAACTGAACCTTCCGGGGTATATTTATCAAAGCGTGAAGTTAAGAGTGAAGTTCCGCCACTAGAGGGAAATTCCGCCGCTCTCCATTCATTTCTATGGGATTTTTAAAGGCATATTTATCAAAGGGTGAACTTTCACTTCACCCATTGATAAATAGGCCTTTCAAAATCCCATAGAAATGAATGGAGAGCGGCGGAACTTCCCTCTAGTGGCAGAACTTCACACTGATAAATTTCCAAATACTGCCTGAGTGGATTGGTGAACTATATTAATATCCGGGAAAAGTTATAACCTCTGCTCATGAAATAGAGAATACTATGAACTGAGACTGAAATTTTTAAGCATATATGAACTACAGCTAGTCAACAATTGATTTTCTACAAGACAAGTGTATAGATTGTTTTATTACACAGTGTTTTAGTACCCATAAAATTAATTTCAGTGTGCAAAATATATGGTTATTTAATTTTTTACCTTGTCCTACCAATTGCAAATGAGCCCCTACATGTGTATCAGCTGATTGGCCAATGATATGCCCATTCGGTGTCAGGAAGTATAGTCAAGGACATTTTGGGACATGGAGTGATTTTGCAATGACACATCCAGTTGTGCTCATAAGTTTACACACCCTGGCAGAATTTATGATTTCTTAACCATTTTTCAGAGAATATGAATGATAACACAAAAACTTTTCTTTCACTCATGTTTAGTGGTTGGATGAAGCCATTTATTGTCAAAGAACTGTGTTTACTCTTTTTAACTCATAATCACTACACAAACTACCCAAATGACCTGATCAAAAGTTTACATACCCCAGTTCAGCCCCCCTTTAACATCAATGACAGCCTGAAGTCTTTTGTTGTAGTTGTGGATGAGGCTCGTTATCTTCTCAGACAAAGGTAAAGCTGCCCATTCTTCCTGGCAAAAAGCCTCCAGTTCCATAAATTCTTGGGCTGTCTTGCGGGCTCAGTGGTGTAACTACTCCCTGGTGTGCCCCGGTAAAGGATGGGCACCTGGGCCCCCCTGTCGGGCCCTTAACTCTATAAATCCCCTGCTATAGTGTTGATGACATGTCTGCTGTAAAATTTCCCCCTTGCTGAGAACCTGCCATAACCATTATTGTGGCTCCAATGGGCCCCTGGTAGTTACGCCACTGTCTGGGCTGATGAGTGCAAATTTTCCTCCAGTATTTTTTGATAACTTGCATGAATTCTAACCAAATTTCATGTGCCTTTGTAGCTCACGCATCCCCCAAAACATCAGCGACCCACCACCATGTTTCACAGTAGGAATGGTGTACCTTTCATCATAGGCCTTGTTGACTCCTCTCTAAATGTAGCGTTTATGGTTGTGGCCAAAAAGTTAAATTTTAGTCTCATCACTCCAAATGACTTTGTGCCAGAAGGTTTGAGGCTTGTCTCTGTGCTGTTTGGCATATTGTAAGCGGGATACTTTGTGGCATTTGTGTAGTAATGGCTTTCTTCTGGCGCCTGTATTTCACCTGAAGTTATTTGTGGGTTTTTCCTTGGATCCTGAACAATTTTGTAAACAGAGCAAAGAGATAAGAGGTGAAGATGGTTACCTTTAATAGCCATTCTAACCCCTTTGTGTCAAGTTGTGTGCATGTTATCAGGCCAAATCACCCGGGTATGTAAACTTTTAGTTTGTGTAGTGATTATGATTTAAAAAGAGTAAACACGGTTGTCTGACAATAAATGGCTTCAGACAACCACTAAAGATGAGTAAAAAAAGTTTTTGTGTTGTCATTCATATTCTCTGAAAAATGGTTCATAAATCAAAAATTCTGCCAGGGTATGTAAACTTATGAGCACAACTGTATATGGCCAACGTATCTATATCATGGTAATGAGAAAGGTTTTCTTCTATTTCAACACAATAATGTCCCATGCACAAAGTGAAGCCAGTACAAAATTGGTTTATAGAGAAGGGAGTAAAAATACTTTGACCCTATTGGAAAAGTTTTATTGCTGACTGCGAGAGTGGCCCAATCGCTAACATCAGTGCCCAAACCTTGCGGCTTAATGGAAGGAAATTCCACCAACAATGTTCCAACATCCAGTTAAAAGCTATCCAAGAACAGCAGAGGCTGTAATAGCAGTACAGGAAGTACCAACTTCATATTAATAACCTTGGTTTTGGAATGACATGTCAGACACTCAGGCAGGTGTCCAAATACTTTTGCCTGTATTGTGTATTTCCAAGGGAACAAACTTTTCATGAATAGGTGTAGTGATGTGATGAAACTGACAGTGAGGCAATTTAAAAAATAAAAAAAACATGGAGCAGAGAACTGAGCCCACAAATAACAGCCTGTATTCCTACTACAGACTCTGCTAGAACTGCACTGTCCAACTTCTTCCATTTTTAGTGGGAATATGAGCCGACATCCTTCATGTTTTTGGGACGCATTATATCAAAATAACATACACAGCAGAAAAAGTAACCTATGGTGGGAGGGGGGGTGCAGTTCAAATTAAACATCAAGGCTACATTTAGCTTACATACCTGTCCTGCACAAATAAAAGGAAGATGTGGCACACAAATTGATTTCATAATCAATAACATGAGTGACTTGTACAGCTGTTGCCAGAAATACAAACCACTGTAATATGATAAAGAAAATTTTATTTAAAAAAGTATGTGCAGACAATGCTACTAATCTTGTATACACAGAGGCTAATGCAGCAACTGGCACATGGATCTAGAATCTGTTTTAGCCTTGCTCTGGCACAAAGGGGGTTATGTAATAAAGGGCACTAAGTTTGCCCAGGTGCAATAACCCATAGCAACCAATCAGTGGGTAGAATTATTGGTTGCTATGGGTTACTGGTCCTGGATAAACTTGGTACCTTTTATTACATATGAGGTTAAAATGCCACTTGGGAAGAATAAAAAAACATTTAGGCAAAGAGTTTGAACAAGGGGCGATACCTTTATATGTTTAAAGTTTAAGGTGAATTTGATTAGTTGCAACATAGCAGGTATTAGGTATATTTGCATTATTTAAAATTATTGGATTGTGTAAAAAAAGTAAATATAAAAAATAAAATATAGTTAAATAAGCGCAACACCTATATATATATATTTAACACCTTATTTGCCACAGATCTTAGAATCGCTTAACGCTGATGCACCAGCTCCACAGACTCCACTTTTCCAGGTTACAGCCTATGCAATGCTGGATCCTGAGTCATAGAGCAAATCATGATCAAGATTTAATAAAACATAACTTCAAGTGTTAAAGGCATTATCTTAACTCCTTGCAGTTCGGGAAAACTCTATCCCTCTGACGTCATTTTTTGGTTATTGACTTTACTCCCGTGCCCTGCAGATCCCAGTGTATAACAATAAAACAATATGAGAGAAACATGATATGACAGTGATTGGCTCATAAGGAACAGTAGGTAACAGAACAAGGGGCATATATAATAAGCCACTTCTGATACAAGTCCCTGTAAAAGAATAGAAATCAGGATAATGTCACAGGCACAGGAAGTAAATATAATTTCCCTGTGCAGCATCAGTTTATTCAGGCACTGGTCTCACACTCATAAGCTCTGCTAGTGGGTCAGATGAACCTGCACATGGGAAAATGGCTCCTCTCAGATGTTTTTCTCGTCTTCCATCAAATGAGGAAATTCTCCTCCACCATTGTCTGTTTGGACACGTTTTTCTTTCCAATTTGATAACGTAATATTTCCACCAACTGGACGCAAAATACAGAGAAAGAAAACTGTATTACTATACATATTTCTCATAATCTAGTTTTTGTCAGTGGGCACTAGGGCCAGTATATATATTTTTTTAAGTGCAAATGACAAAAGAAACTGTGTTTTCTTATTTCTTGAGCTAAACAGGGCAACCAGGGAGATTAAGGGGTAAATTTATCAAAGAGGGAAATTCCGCAGCTCTCCATTCATTTCTATGGGATTTTGAAAGGTGTATTTATCAAAGGGTGAAATTTCACTTTCACCCATTGATAAATACGCCTTTCAAAATCCCAAAGAAATGAATGGAGAGCTGCAGAATTTTCCTCTAGTGGCGGAACTTCACTCTTTAATGAATTTACCCCTAAGATTGATCCTTGCAATGTAGATAATTATATTTAAGCGCATAGATATTACCCCCCCATCACAATGGAATTCTGCTTACAAAACAGTTAAAACAAAGGGGGTAAGGATTAAGCTGTACATTAATAATATAATTTTCTTCCTAAACATGGAGGAGATTCAATCTCATTGGCTGTAGATTTTTTGTGATTAAACAATACATAAAAGTAAATTTAGGACAGGCACAACTACCATTTCACTGCTGTCAGTCTCAGCTCCCAACACAAATCCAAGGCTGTGATAGGGAGAAAGCAGGACTATACCTGAGTATGGGCAGGAGGCAGATTGAGGACTTTGAGTTGGGGACTGTGGTTGAAATGGGTTAGGGAATGTTTGAGCAGGATTATAGATGGGACAAGAAGAATAAATATGGCTGAGCTGGGAGATACAGGTAATGATTCTCCACTAGCTCACACAGTCAGAAATCAGGAGTATGGCTGAATTTGGATCTGGAGGAATGTAGCTGATCTGTGGCAGGGAGAGAGAAAACAAGGTAGCGCTTGGTATTTATTTGGGGCATAAAATCAATAAACACAAGTTCATACCAAAGAACAAAAGTATCTAAGTGCTCCATAATCACAAAACTCCTCCACCTAATGTGTTTTATGACTTTGCGCACTTAATCAGAGGACCTTCTATGTTAATGGAGGGAACCACATGAGGAACTGCAGTGTGGAATTGCTATTTTTATTTAGTATTTGCATTGTATTCAAGGCCTTGAGCAATATTCTATAATATACTAGATGGCTCTACCCTGCACATTTGTTAATAAATAGAAGCAGGGAGGGACAGTAGTACTGTACCTACAGCTGAAAGAAATATGGGGTTTGGGATAAACTGGGAAATGGGGGTGAGAGCAGGAATGTGGCTGAGCTGGGACAGGGAGGGAAAATAGCAGGTTTGGGCTTATTCAGGGCAAGAATGGAGAGAACAGGATTTTACAGTACATACTGTAATTAGTATTTTAAATACAGCACTGGGGATGATTGTGGGTATATTTGCAAGAATAATTGAAATCACTATGGCCCAATTTTGTTTGTTCCAATAAAATGCCTGATTTTGCTGACTTGTTAATGTTTGTGACATATAAATCAGTTGGGCTTATGTCAATTCTAGATGGATGGGCAACCAACACTATTGCAGTCAAGTTGTTTAATTGTGGTGAGCATTTCTATGTGTCATTCATTTACATGACTGTGTAGGACACTGTAACCCAGGCCCGGACTGGCAATCTGTGGGTTAGGGCAAATGCCAGATGGGCTGCTATAAGGTCCCATAGAAAGTCAGTATTTAGTGGGCTGGTGGGGACTGTTTGGGTCTCTTTGTGGGCTGATTGGGCCTCTGTGTACCTGAAATGCCAGGGCCTATTTTAATTCTCAGTCCAGTCATGCTGTAACCTAAAGCACACAGCTCACTAACCACAACAGGTATCTCACCATCTGAACCACATATGTTATGATTGTCGCCAGCACAAAATTGTGTCCCCAAATCATCGATGCAGAAGAGCAGGGTGTCAAACAGAGGTAATACCAACTCATTGCCATAGAATAGAGTCCTGCTGAAACGAGCACTATCATCTAAACAAGGAGATAAAACATCTAGTGAATGAAATCATGTACAAATATATCACAAGCTGCAGTATATGAAAATTAATGTGTATTAAGGTGTTTTCCATTTAATATAAATACACTTGTGTACATGGCACACTAACCTTTTACATCGCTCCTTCTGTATCTTCTATAGTGAGAGGGCTAATTTGAAATCATATTCCTATTGCACAGCTTTGATT
>CM044437.1:55964215-55980577 GCA_024363595.1 Xenopus borealis
CCTCCTGCCAGTCTTAAGACACACAGACACACTTCAGACTTATAGAATGGCCTTGAAAACTGCAGCACAGTCAGATATTGATTGATAATCTTTAATTTGCTTTTGTCTTTCAAAAATGAAAGTCACTGATTTAGCTAAAGCTTAAAGGCCTCTGGGGGAAACTGCTGGCCCCCTTTACAAATTTTAGAGAAGATTAGGCAGTTTCTCATGCTTACCACTGTAAAGAATAGACTTCTCTATAGGTTGCTGGAACTCCATATCCAAGATGTGTTCCAGAAATAGCTTGTCCTTCACCACATAGTCTATCTCTTTGTAAACCTGAAAAATATTGTAGATTTATTTTTTAAATCTCTTTTATTTGTGCATTTTCTACAAGAACAGGAACAGTCTCAAACCGGTACGTTTGCCTGATGCTATAGACAATTCAATATTTATGCTATAGATTTGAAATAGGCATTCCATGGGGACCATATTTCTGTATGTGTATCCATCTGATCAGTTAATAAAGAGGTTAAATACAATAGTTTTGTGTTTATTCTCTCTACTATGCCATGAGATGGATTTTTGTAACCATTGTTTTGCAAAATCAATTCTGGCCACTGCTAAATTTTGGGACAACAGTTTGTTTTGTGGCTTGTTTAAATCTTTAGTGAGAAGAGCTAATGATGCTAGACAGATATATTTCTCTATGGGTTTGTCAAATATACCATGTATAGTTCTAAAAATATCCAAATATCTAAAATAGGTGTCCACCAAATATGTAAAAAAATCCTTAATTCTTTAATAACTGTGTTCAGGAAAATCCTAGATATCCCATATTTGATTCAATAGTCCCACATCTCTTTCCCAGTCCACCATATAATATAGTTGGGTGTTGGAGTTTTGGGATAGTATTCATTTATAAAAAAAAAAAGTGAGAGCACCCCCTTGTTGGCAGTAAGTTTCCAAGGGCTGTTAATGGAGGGGTAAATATTGTGGATTTTATGTCCTTCCCCCAGCACCTTATATGTCACTTAATCATTACAACTGTTTTTTATTATTGCAATATCTGCACTGTGGTGAAACAGAAGCAACCCTGACACAAAGACATTAGCAATGAGTACTTGGCTTAATTAGACATCACTAATGAAAATAAACTTACATGATCCAGGAAAGAGGAAAGGAAGCGGTTTATAGTGTAATAAGTCTTTATCCTTTGCTGCATTAAGGGGTTGCTTTCATTGGATCCTCTCTGTCCCCTGGGTGTCTAGGAATATACAGTAAGATTTGGTTACACAACCTATTCACACAACCTATTCAGTTGCATTCTCTCTGAATTTTGAAGGAAGATTGAACTCTAATTGCACATGTTACTAATGCTTCGCTGTAGAACAAATATACTTCAAGGATATATCTACCACGTTTCAGTCTTTTAGTACATAAGGGGGTCAAGTACCTCAAGAAGTGGCTCCATAATCTTTTCATATTGATCCCGCACTCGATCGCTCAACAGAACCTCAAAGGTCTGGATATCAGAACTGGGTTCCAGACCTCTCAAAGGACACAAGTTCTCCTGGTCAATAAAGGAAACTAATTATTACTGAATGCTCAAGGTCTGTTCTGGAAACACATTGAGAAATATACTAGAAAATGAAAAAGGGAAATGGCAGGTAGTTAAATAAGCATATCATGTAGATTTAGTCACCTCTTCTTTTTTCAGGTTAGAGAGCATGGTCTCCATGCTTACATCAGCCTGTCCATGGACAGAGCGACCATGGATGTAGTACCCATAGCACCTGTGAGTCAGTATGAAAACTGACACCTGCAGGGAAATGAAACAGATATATAATCAGACTGGTCAGTTAAGTGCAAGATGCTCAGTAGATAAAACATAATAATATTATCAGCATATTAAGCTATAACCAGCTATAAAAATAATATAAAATTTAGATATTATACTGTAACAAGAAATATAGGAATGGCTTGAAGAATCTGCCCTGTGGCTTCCGAAATACTACAAACCATCAGGAACAACAGTGTACAGTAGGTTATACTCATGCACAATAATACACACAAACAAAACAATTCTTTGGGGCATTTTGTAACTCTATCTACCAACTTGTTCCAGTACTCACATTGCTCAGTGAACACAGATCGGTAAACTGGCGCATTTTGTCTTCAAAAAATCGTTCATAGATGACAACACAAAAGAGAATCTGCAAATACAAAGATTAATGCCTTAAACCAATATTAACATCTGATAGCAGAGGTGCTGCTATTCATTAGCAACTTTTTCAAGAATTACATTTTTACTAGTCAAGCCATGGACTGACGTGTGTAATTTTTTAGGACACCATCACTGTGTGGCAGACACTACCTGCCCATAGTCTGCTCATTATAAACCTCTACTGGAATAAAATTCTTATCCATTAAGCAGTAAAGTCCTTTGGATTTTCTTTCTTGTACTGAAATGAGGCTCTTCCTTTCCATATAGTCACCTGAACAATGCCCACTGCCAGCCACATGGATGCAGCTATGCCAAATCTCAGAATGATGCTCCAGGATGCCAGGTAGGTGCCACTTGGAGGGTTCAGGTCAAGATTTAAATCTTTGGCAGTGATGTTCTTAAGCCCCACCACCTGCAGACAAAAATAACAGTTTGTATGATCACAAACTTCTAAATGATTATGGTTGGGAGTGGCTAAACTTTCACAGCCAGTCACTTGCACGAGCAGCTGGGAGTTGGTCAGAGTGATGGGGGTTGCCTTATGAGGCTGCCATGCCCCTTCTTAATTCTTCTTCTTATTTGATGCCTCCCTTCCTTGCATTTAACTACTCCTGATCATGCTTTAATTTTTGTGATCAAACAATCCTTCCAGAATTATTACTTTACACACTGCCCCATTCATTCTGCTCTTGCCTTCTAGCAGCACTTTTAACTATCATAATCATATCATATGCAACCTTCACAATGACTCTTTGTCTTAATGATTATAATCTTGCTTTGGATCAATGAATCAAATCTGTTATGAGTTATTAAGTCATTCTTTCCTTTCTAGCGTGTTGCTTGTTTTGTTTCAGTTGGGATTAACCCTTCCATTGCAATAACATGAACTGTTTGATCTTTAAAGATTTTGCATTCCTTTTTATGTTTATGTAGTGTTAATAGTACTACAGCATTTAATTAAAAAAAAAAATACCTTATCTAGCATTATAAATGTTTATGGTTCACAAAAATATGTTACCTCTAGAAGCAGCAACACAGAGAAAAGTTGGAATATGGGGCTAATTTTCCTATAGGTCTGCATCTCATTCCACTCATTAGCCACAAGAATAGTCCTCCAGATGCTTACATTAGATTTCCCTAAGGAAAGAAATACAAGAGTGAATGTTTGGAGTATTTTTGGGGTTGCTATTTACGAAATTGCGGGATATTTTCCATTATTTTCCAGCTTATGAAGCATGGTAGAGCCTGTTACCTGAATAGTTTTAAAGCAATAAATTATTTGATGTTGGTTACAGTTCCAGGTGAGCTGACAGCTGAAACCACCCCTGAAAAAGCCAATAATCGCTCCATGGCCCTTATGTACAGTGCATGAACTTGCCTTGGGAATTGGATGTTATCTTCTCCTTTGGCTTTTCCCAGTCAATTAAGAACATGGAGACAGTCAGCTGGGAGACCAGAAGATGAAGTAGCTCTACAGTCTTAAGTAAACACAGACAGTAATCAGAGGGCTTGCAAGTCACATGCTCATACTTTTGGGTCAATCGATTATACATTCAACTTACCTTCAGAGCAAAAGCAACTGATAAGTATATGATAAAATCACTCTCTATCTGCCCACCAGCAGGTGGCAAGGTGACATGTACTACTGAAGTCTGCCCCTGGAAGAAAAAAGTACAAGCATTCAAGTTCCCCATATATTTATATATTTTTTGCTAAGATAAGTGATTAATATAGCATGAAATCTGGCATATGTATTTTCCATTGTGCTACTTTATTCTGTCTTTTTTTGACTTCTGCTACTAATTAAACCCTCATGGAGTTGTAGCGGTATTTTGCCTTTGCCAATGCTTCATTTTGGACTTTTCTTGTCCATTAAGTGCCATTATGGTTTTGCAATTTGGGTTTCTAATTTCCTTTTATAAGGTGTTGCAGATTCATTCTTAACCTCAGTTTCTCTCCTGTGTCTCCTATATGTGAGATATTTAATGCATAGGATCATGCTGATAATATATGATGTGGCCCATGTTAATATTCCCAGAAGAGATACTTTGGGAATATCTAGTGAAATGGACTAACAACTATTTAAAATCACTCTGAACTATCCTGAGTATATTTTTGTCATCTTAAATATAAAATATTCTAAAGCCTGTGAGTCTTAAAAAATAAAAGAAAGACATTTCGTTCAACATTTTTTTTGCTAATAATCTTGCAGAACAGTACCTTCCTTAAAGATTTAATTGCCTTGTGCTGGTAAAATGCATTCATGGGACTTAATTTATGTGCAAAACTTTAATGGTCAACGTTTCAGTCTTACACGGAAGACCTTTATCAGGATATGACAAACAGTTCCCTAAACCAATTGAAATATTCAGTAGTGACTGAAAATTGGCAATTGGGAAAACCCTCCCACTTCTCCAACTTTCAATCACTACTATTTCTTTTCTTTCATTTGTTTTTATTGACACTACTACTGACTATTTCAGTTGGTTTGGTCCTTTGATTTACAGTTCTATTTAAAAATATTTCAATTTCAGCTCAGTAAACTTGTTTAAATACCTTAAATGCTATAAGCCAATATATTGCAGTTCCCAGGGTGATAAGGAAGAATGTATTTGCCAGTGCTCCAGACAAGAAAGCCAGAAACTTTATGATTACCTGCAGACAGAAAAGAGGGTCTAAATGCCGAATATGTAATTGCCTGAAGGGATGGCTAAGACTGTTCAGAAATCTATGCAATGTTTGTGAGAGAAGGTCCTAGCTCCCACACAGACTTTTTTTTTCAATTAATTCCTAGAATATCATTAAGAAAAATGAAAAACTAAAATTAACTGTAAATACAGAGAATGAATTATGATCTCACCAGAATACCAATATACTGTTGCCCTGATCTTCGCAGCCAACTACTGGTCTCTAGGATGGCATATAGGCTAGCCAGGGACCCAAGGACTCCCAATGCAATCTGAAATGAAAAGCAGGTAAGACTTAGAACCCTGGTTGGGTGGCAATTATCATCAACATGTAAGGCTTGACATGAAACACCATAGATATCATACGCACAAAAACTGAAGGAAATGCGAAAAAAAAAAAATTAAAACTTACATCAGTGTCTCTCTTATAGGTACCCTGGCTCTGACTGTAGGTAACTGCAAATGAGACCTGGCAGATGCGATGAGAGAAACATTGTATTACTTCTGTTTGTGCTCAACTTTTTAATTTTTAATGTTGCTGATTTACAAAAAAGCTTGATAGAAACAAAAGAGCTGTGACAAATATATCTAGAACAGATCCAGACCAATAGAATCCAAGGGAGTGAAGTAAAAGACATGTTTGATGTTACTGGTTGAGGTCTTGGTTTAAGGTGATGGGGTATTGGTGTGATCTGAATAGCCAGCATTTGATTCCCAGAAGGCTGATATGTCTCTGGCTGAAAGTTGTTCGTCCATTTGGCTGGTAAGTGACATACTACCAAAATTGACATTTTGGATTTACAAATGGATTTACCAACATGTTTACACCAATGTGCACAAATCTGATTACAAATTAAAACATTTGGTCCCAAACACACAGCCAGTATACTTGAATACATCACAGACTGGAAAACGTGCTGAATGCAGTGTGGCACAATATATGCACGTTGCTCCAAGAGGCTACACAGATTGGTAACAACAAAGTAATACTGACCTGAGCTTTCCCACTAAGGCCTGGAATCTTCTGATATTGAACAGTCAGCTGGAAGGGAGACTGATCCCACGTGTTTCCAGTAGTCACATATACACTGCATGATCAATGGAGAAAAAAATTACAGGCTTTATAAACAAAAACCACTAAGATATAGTATGTCACATGACATAACCTTTAATTTGAAGGCAAACAGTAAGAGACACTCTATATTAATAATCATACAATGCACCCTAGCTAGCTACCTGTGACTACTTTCTCTACCTGCAGCATTGCCAGTGGAGTGCTGTTGCACTTTTGTCTCTGAGGAATACTCTACTCAGATATATATATTCTGGAAATGTGTTCATTTAAATTAAAGAATACTGCATTCATTTACTTGAAAATGTGTACATTTGAAAGCTGATTTAAACAATGCAGCATCCTATATTTATGGGAACTATTTTATTTAGAAATTACTCAATTTAAAACATAAATGGTTTGTATATACCTTACCCATAGGTGGTGGTGATATTCTGCTTATGGCTAAGGAAGGGTTTTGCTACTGGTAAGAGGTGGAAAGCGGTACTCTGAGTGTCAATTTGTAGCAATATAACCTCTGAAGTAATCATCTTCCATTAAAAAATATGTGCTTTTACATACTGTACATACATTCATCAAGCCACATGAGCAGCTCACCTTAGATTGAGACTGGTTGCTACAGTAACGTATGCAGGCGGGTTGGAAATGTTTCCAGTTCTTCCTGAAATGCCATCAACTAGAAAGAATCGCCTTAGCGCGTTGGTACTGCTGCTGGAAATTGGATCTGAAAACAACAGACATTAAAACCATTTGGTAGAATAGACTGTAAATGGTTTCTTGATATTTGTAGTAGTATAAATTTCATATTTTCAGAGCACATGGTCTGTATAAGTTGCTGTGTGGCACAACATGGCTTTTTCCTGCATATGATATCTATTTTTTGTTTCTAGACAAATAAACAGCATTAAGCATCCCTTAAATGTTTTTGGCTTTAAAAAATGTTGTTAGTAGTGATGTGTAGGCCGGTCCGAAAACTGCTGGATGGGCGGGTTCGGGCTGGCTCCTGCACAATATCTTTGGGTCGTGGGCCGCCCATGACCTTGCACCGCCGGCTTCTGAACCCTTAATTTATAGACTCGCGCTATAAATAGAGGTAGGCTGGGTGCAGGTTGGGAGGGGGCTGGTTAGGGTTGAGTGCGAGTTGAGAATTTCTTGACCCACACACCACTATTGCTGAGGTACCCAAAACATGTCTATACGACAGCCTTACAAGTCTTATTATTGTATTAACATTGCTGTTAATTGAAATTATTATGAAATTAAAATTTCTTCCTGTTCGACGAGTTACTCCACCATACAAAGTCCAAAGGAACAATGTATCCCATACTACCTTCCACTACCACATTACCACTAATGATTTGGGAGAGAACTCAGTCTTGTAATTGGGGCAGTATGCCTCCATTCCAAATTGATTGCAATGTTGTTTTAAAACGTTAATCCCCCTGACCTGCTAATCTCTGCTCTGAGCATTTAATTATCTATCTTGCAAGGACCAAACATGGAGGAGCTTCAATTTACCATTTTTGCCCTTTTCAGCTCATGAAATAGCAAAAAACATAGATTAGTGATTTAAACAATAGACAAATGTATGTTCAGCACAAGGCTTATCCATCCTTAACAATGTTGAACAAGGGGGTATAATTCACTTTAAAAAAAGATGTGCTGTGGGTATAGACTCCAATATTCTAAAGTAAACGCAGAAACATGATTTGGTGACATTTTCCCCCATTAATGCAAGTCCTGGCTCCAAAATACATTAGTCTCACATACATCAAGCCTGGGAATCTTTTTGCTTCTAATTTAAGTGTTGCATAACTTGCTGTCGCTATATAAATACCTAATGATGATGATGATAACTGCAGATTCAAAGATATGTAGTTCAGTGTAGTGCAGAAATTCTGACTATAACTGTGGGTGTCTCCCTAAACCAAGAGGATTCCTCACTTATACCTTAGAGCAGGGGTTTCCAAACAGTATGTCTGTCCCAGAGCCTTGAATGCTACCCAATTTAAACACAACATAATACTTTCTTTTGCACACTGTATCGTATACCATAACGCACTGGCGCCCACCACCAAACCCTTTTCCGAGTTGATAGTGGGTTTTCTTTTCTATGGAGACTTTAATGGAACAGTAACACCTAAACCTAAAGTAATTAAAATATACTATACTGTTGCTCTGCATTTGTAAAAGTTATGTGTTTGCTTTGTAAAGACTACTATAGTTTATGTAAATAGGCTGTGTGTAGTCATGGGGGCAGCCATTCAAGCTAAAAAAGGAGAAAAGGCACAGGCTACTTAGCAGATAACAGACAAGCTTTGTTTTAGTATACAATGGGATCCTGCATTCATTTTCTGCTATGTAATCTGTGCTTTGAATAGCTGTCCCCGTGCACTTTTGGTGTTACTGTTCCTTTTAGCAGATATGGTGCCATAAAATCCTTTGGAGAGCCACAACTGGCCCATGGGCATCAAGATGGACAGCCCTTTTTAGACTATAAGTAGATCACTATTATGCCTTCTTTGTGACAAATAAAAACAAGAAGGCTGCTAAAAACCAGATTATAGTGTAAATCAAAGAAATAAAATTCCCCACCTCTCCTTATAGCAACAGATTGAGCATTTTCTCTCCAGCTTGTCTGTTATAATGGACAACTTCTAATGGCAGAACTAAAGCATCAAACAAATGGCTTTACAGAAACTGTTTAGTAGTACAGAGCTCAATAACTGTCAACATATGATTCCATTTCATCTCTCATTTTAAGCAGTAACAGTAACCCTGGGATGTTCCCCCAACATATGTACAATTAAAGATCAATATTCATAATAACTTACTTGTACTGCCTTGGAAGCCAGCATTCCACACTGGTACTGGCCATACCATACTGACACCATTACTGGTGTAAGAAACAAAAAGCTCATAAAAAACAGGTTCTGGTACATTCTGCAGTAGATCAGCTACCTGTAGGGTGCACTGTAAATACAAAGTGAACAGTTCTTTAGCAAAATCGCACAAGCCAGTATGTCTGATATCAAATATATATTAAGAGTACATATTCTGCATAGTATTTTGTTGATAAGAATAACATTGACCCAATAATATTTGTCAGTCACTTTTATATATGTAGATCTGACACAGAGCAGTATCATAACAATATTACATTTCAGTTAACCATCAGTTAATAAAGTGATCAGACTGATGGTGTAAAGATGTCTGCTGGTGTGCTAGCTAAGAACTATTATCCCGGCAAAATGTTACATTTGGCATGGACATTACGTAACAATGATTGTTACAGCAGCACTCCGATTATTGGTTTTAATTATTTATTTGTGCAAAACCACAGCATGGCATTTGGCACGGACATTAGAACAAATACATAATTATTCATACAATAATATATTTAATTTATGGTGTATTATATGACTTTTAATTTAATAAGTTAAAACCTTAAAAATGTTAAAATAAATGTGGCAGCTAAAACCTGTCAAGCTTCTATAGAAGTCAAAGTATTTTCAACAGTAAAGATATTTTAATTTTTGAGGTTTTATTTAAATACAGGTATGGGGTCCATTATCTAGAAACCAGTTATCCAGAAAGCTCCGAATTATGGAATGGCTGTCTCCCATAGAATCCATTATAATGAAATAATCCAAATTTTTTAAAATGATTTCCTTTTTCTCTATAATATTAAAACAGTACTTGTACTTGATCCCAGCTAAGATAAAATGAATCCTTATTGGATGTTTACATGATTTACTGGTAGACTTAAGGTATGGAGATCCAAATTACGGAAAGACCCATGGTCCCAAACATACTGGAACAATGTGATTCTGATGTGCCAGATTTTTTTTGTGTGCAAATTCTGTTATTTTATAAATATGGTAGTGACTGAATTTACAAAATACTCCAATTACAAAATGTATAAAGCTGCCTTCTTCTGGTGCATTTCTTGCCACTATGAATGTATGATACATGAAAATCAAACTTCATAGACTAAAATAGAAAAATACAATGTTTTGTACTCACGGACAGACTGTAGAATGTCCCAAATCTAAACGCAGCATCCCAAACGGCCTGGGTATTTGGGCACATCTACGGCATTTATAAAAGAACAAGAAGGATGGAATTAGCAAAGCACTGCCAGGTGAGAAAGCATATTCCTTTGTATAACAATCATTAGGGCAACCTGAGCAGATGTAAAACATCATTTGGAATAATTTTTTTACAGAAAAAAACTGATCTTACATATTGTGACATATATATATATGACACAAAATACACACAAATATACCTTTTGGATGAACATGAAAAAATTAAAATGTAATTTATTTTTGCCAAACAACCCCAACCTTGCCAGTCTACCCTCATAATTTAAGTCTTACATCCATCTAACCAGTTTAGTTGCACCTCTCTGCACTCCCTCCAACTCATATATATATATATATATACTTTAAGTGCTGACTTCTTTACCTGCAAAGTTCCTCCTCTTAGATCTTGCCAACCCAAAAGATTTCCTCTGAGATCATATTTCAGAAGCTTGAACTGCATCTGTATTTAGAAAGTATCAATTAGCTGATAAAAATATAAATGAAGATAATATGTGTCTATGCTTCTCTTATGAGAAATTTCCCTATACTTTTCGTATATCACCACACTTGCAAAATAGTTTCACATTCATTCCCTTTCTTACCTGCACATTTCTTGTAAAGGACAACTGAGCAGGTGATGGTGCAGTGTTCCACAGCTGAGCTGTACTAGTGCTATAGAATAACGGTGGAAGGAATTTATTTCTGCAACAGAAAAAAACATAGTTTGGTCCCTTAGACCAGCATAAACATCCAACAGTTTACTAGACTTCTGTTATTTTACAAATAGATTTGCAACTTCAACTCCAAGTAAACTTCAGCAACTCTGGGTTGCTTTGGGGGAGTAAAAGAAATGTGGGGATTCTCTCTTATATAGCTTTTATATATACAATAATTTAGGCCCCCTCTTGATCACAATAATACACAGTGTGTAAACAGCAGTATAATCACGTTAGTTTATAAAATCTCTGATCTCTGTATTCCTACAGACTCACTGTGAAAGGTATACAAGACTATATAAATTCAGTGGTGTATTTGCCAGGGATGTCACATTAAGGATGACCAAGTTGGTGAGAAGCTGGCAAGCAGTGATGTTGCTGTAAATCTGTAAGAAAAGAAAATGTATACAGATGTCTCTGCTATAATGTAATGTAACATAGATAAACAGCATTGTCTGCAGTTTAAAAATACATTAAAGTATATTTATTTCTATTTCTCTATGACCAGAACTGAACATAGAAATCATTGTCAATAGACTGCACCTTTACCAACCATATGGCTTAAAAAAAGCCCACAGGGTATGTTTTCAGGTGAGATAATATAAATGCCATTTCCCCATTCTTATGGGAAGTGTATTAATAAACCCAGTAACTTTAATTTTCAAACAGGTAATGTTAAAGGGATTGTTCACCTTTGAGTTAACTTTTAGTATAATGTAGAGAGTGATATTCTGAGACAATTTGCAATTGGTTTTCATTTTTTATTGTTTGTGGTTTTATAGTTATTATTTATAATTATTATTTCAGATATTATGGTCCCTTCATGATAAACAATATGCTAAATTTTAGTGAAAGTTTAACCAATTGTTTCTGAACATTTTTACTATTTTTTAAAAGTTGCTAAGATTTTGTATCAATATGTTTATGAGTTCCCCAACCTTATTTATTTTTCCAGTCTGCAAACCATACACTCATGGTGTGACTCAATGACTAATATCAGTTAGTAATTTGCATTGGCCAACTGCAGAAGAAAAAAGAATGAAATTGAGAACTACAATAACCCATTTATATCTATTATATAACTATTAACTATAAACATTAATTATTAACCATCCCATACAATATGGGTACATGTTTATAATAGCAGTTCCCTTTAAAGGAGAATTCAACCCTTACTTTAAAAAACCCTAACCTACCCCCTACTCTACTTAGACCCCCCTCCTATCCCAGCCTAACTGCTACCCTGGGCAAATGCCCCTAATGTTTTCCTTACTCCTCGGTGCAGATTCAGGCATCAGAGTTCACGGCCACCATAACCTTCTCTTTGGAAATCTTCGTGAAGTGATCGGCGTATACGCAGTTGGAGCAGTCTTCCTGTTCGTGACAACTGCGCATGCACCAAAAGTCACGGATTGCTGAAGAGAAAGAAGAAGACCCGAAGATTTCCGAAGATGTCGCCCGTGAACTCCGATGCCTGAATCTGCATCAAGAGGTAACTAAAACGTTAAGGGCATTTGCCAGGGGTAGCAGCTAGGCTGGAAGGGAGGAAATAGGGGGGTCTATGTAGGGTAGGGATTTTTTTTTAAGTAAGGGTTGAATTCTCCTTTAAAAACTTACTACCACCTACCATGCCCCTCTCTCAGGCTACACTGGTTGGGATTTGGGGAATTCCATTGCCATGCTTGGAATGCATGGCAATGAAATTGAATGGATTGAAAAGGGATGCCCTGTCCATCAGAAATTAAATGTCACCAATGAAATATCACCAATGAAAACAACTCACTGGAGCTCCACAGTTGCAATTTGGACTTGTTTGATTGTGTGTTACGGATTCCTGTTAATTTCACCTTCAGGTATACATGTAGAAGAAACTTTTTTTTTTGCTTATGTGTCTACTACCTTACTCGGAGTGTCAACTACACTAAGGGGCAAATTTACTATTATTCCCCAAAAATAATTAGTTTCTATTCGATATTCGATTAGCATTCAATTTTGGAATGTTAATCGAATAGTTCTAGGCTACCTTTTATTCGATATTCGATCATTCGATGATCGAATACAAATCTATTCGATCAGTCAAATCAGATTAGGTCACAATAATCTAGACTGCAAAAAATATATCTTTATAAATGATCACCTGGTATACAAAAATTTTGCTTAACATATGCACAGAAACTTACCCTACATGCCTGGTAACTAGATTCTAAGTACAAGGTTTCCCAAGCTGATGCCATAGAATATACCTGTTAAAAGAAAAAATGGTCACATTGTCATTAGTCTGGTCTTATCTACCTTCCTTTAAATCAGGAATTGTTTCTCAATCTCAGAACAGAAGACTAGAACATATTATCAGGGGTGGAATCATTGTGAGGGCTCTTATCTCTCTTGTGATACAGAGGACCATATTAAGTTGAGTATGCAATCTGCTGTTACTGGCTCTTTTACAGCCCTATGTGATCTGATGCATTGTTGCGTCAAGTCCTACATTTTCTATAATATATTAAGGGGGCTATTAAAGGATGCTCAAGGCCCATGGGTTTGGGGCCAAATAACCTCACATGAGCATTTTAAAAAAAAAAACTAGCAACATTAAATAGCTTGAGCAATCTTAAATAGGTTCCTTAGAGTTTATTTACATTTTATTCAGGAATGATTTGGTAGGTACTTGTGAATTTTTAAGCACTACCCCAAAGATAGCATATATTTCCTTTCTGTTAGTAGTTAACCTGAATACATGGAATGTATATGGGGGTACCTATGCACAGTGTAAACCGGGGGCCAGCATAAATATAGGATGCACTTCCTGAATGGTATAGCTTATAAATTACTGTACCCAATCTTAAGATATATCAACAGAAATATTGCATGCCATATTAAAAAAATGCTTTACCGTTACTGCTTGTGGGAAACACAGGCCTCCAGACTGCAGAAAAAAACAAGACAGTAATTGAGTAAAATGTCTCATTCTGGTTTGCTTTGAGTTAAAAAAAATTGTCATTTTGCTCACCTGGTTACTTTCAGGGCAGGCACAGTTACTGCTTATGAAGGTTTGCTGGCACAGAATGCACCTGAAAAATCCAGATCAAAGCATTTCAAATGGTAAGCAGAGCATGACTTGAGGAAATAAACCTTTATGTTATACAGCAAAAATGGTTCTTCGGGGTGAGGGCAGTGAGGCTGATGGTGTGATGGCAGATTCTATTATTGTTCTATTGTCGGCGACAAAACTTTGCAACTTAGTGAATTAGTGTTCTGTGAATGAAGTTCGCCTGGAGAAGTGTGACAATGGCTGCGAAGTCATCACTGGCGAATTTTCGACAGTTAGTAAATCTGTCCCAGAAAGGTAACAGTGGATGTGGCAATATTTTCATAATCAAGGATCGTATTTTAACTTACTGGTTTCCAATGTCATTAGGTACTGATAATGCACCACAATCTGCACATGAGTATGTCTTGCTGGAAAGGTTTTCCGCTAAAAAAAACATATATAATTATTTATAAATAGATATGGGCGTAATATATATTCTATATATATATATACTTATCAACCCTGGACAAATTTGAACCTAGGCCACCACCCATAGCAACCAATCAAAAAGTAGCATGTTTAAAGCAGCTGAAATTAAAACAATGAAAACAGATTTTTGATTGGTTGCCATGAGTTAGAAAATTTCCCAGTGTAGACAATGCGACCTACAAAAGTTTTCTCTTGCATTGCTGAGTTTGTGTGGGCATGCTGTATATGATTAGCTTGTAGTAGTAGTATGAACGCAAGTGCTAAAATGGATGCAAAGTCCCATGTTGTTTACCAACAGTGCAGTGTGTTGCCAAGAATTCCAGTGCAACAGGAGGTGCTGCCACGTGTGCAGTTCTGCACAATTTACAAATGCATTGACTTTGGTAATCTGTGCAAAATTGCAGCCCAGATTTTTCTTACTGAATTTGTATGAGAATGGCATCACTTCCAGTCTTCCACTTCACATCATCAATAACAAATTTAATATGTTATTCTGTTGGTGACAGTTGATTGCACAGAAGCAAAACACAAGCTGGTCTCTCTCTGATATGCCCACCTTAAGGCAATATAGAGCTGATCCAATCGCTGGTAATGCAGGTGGTCAGACTGAGGGCTGCATCAACGAACTGGTGCGTTCCTCAATCTGAAGGGAATTTTAAGACAGCCTGATCAACAGCTGGCAGATTTTCTGCCAGATATTGATCGCTGACGACTGCTAGAGGGCCCCATACACTGGGCAATAAGCTAGTCTGTAGGCCACTTTTCTCAGCCCCTGTATGGCTGCTTTAAGGGAAGTACCACCTCCTTAAAACAGGAGTTACTTCCAGGACTCCATTAAGTCTGTTGTACTTTGCACTTGTGCATAACTGTGCGCAATCCACCAAAGCAGACTGAATATATATACATATTTATTGACTCCTGGTGCCTGCAGGAAAGTACAACAGCAAGAAAATGTTGCAACTGCAGAGTGCAAAAGTGACTTCACTTGTGTTAAAGGGGTGGTTCATGTTTAAGTTAACTATCAGTATGTTATTGAATGCTATTTTATTTAAATTACTGTGTGGTTTCTAGGGTAATTTGGGCCCTAGCAACCAGATTTCTGAAATTGCACAATGGAGAGGTGCTGATGCTAAATATAAAGCTAAATAGCTAAAAAACTGAATATCAGAATATCACTCTCTACATCATACAAAAAGTTAAATTAAAGATGTACAACCCCTTTAACTGCAGCTTTGCGCAACCTTGGAAATGTTATCTCTACTAAGTTAATAAATTACCTCTGATCTGTTGGGTTCCACATGTACATGTGCTGCCCGTACAAGACAGGCATTCTCTCTGGTCAAATGATACCACCTGGTCCTATAAGGAAGAAGAAAACTAGTTTGTAGTTTTTACAAACATCTATGATCTGGCATACATTGGCTTGCTATTGTATCACAGTGAATATGCATAAGGGATATCTTCAATAATTCAGATCACCATACTTTAAGTGTTAAATGTAAACATTAAATAAACCCAATAGGATTATGTTGCCACCAGTATGTATATATGTATGTTTGTATGTATGTATGTATATTTTTATTTGTATAGCGCTCCTTGAGGGCAAAGCACTGTACAGCAACAATAATTTAGTAGTAACTAACAAGGGATCACTGCATTAATAAGTAACAATAAGTGCATTATTATAAATACAGTTTGCATAAATATAAAATATAATTACACAGTGTTGAGGAGACAAGATGATGGAGGACCCTACCCCTTGGGGCTTACAGTCTAATATGTGTTTATGCAGATTAGTTTTCATTGGGAAAAAGATACAACAAAAAGCAAAAATGAGGCCAAAGTAGCATTCCTCTGGACCCGACCCAGAACAATAATCAGCACAATTAAGGTATAAAACCTGCATGGAATTCTGCCTCTTTTTTGCTTTTTGTTGAGTGTTTTTCCCCCTGATGAAGACCTGTGTAACTAGCGCAGGACACTTTGTTTTGCAGTATTACAGTATGTTTTCTATTAAATACATTAAAGGGCAAGGAAAGTGTAAAATAGAATAAGGCTAGAAATGCTGTATTTTGT
>CM044437.1:55991362-56002635 GCA_024363595.1 Xenopus borealis
TTGGACAGGCAATGTGGTGCCCTGCCCCCAACCACGCTCTTGTGATCTATACAATGCTACATATCCTGTGTGTTCTTCTTTAATGCACATTTTCAAAGTTGATTATCCTTCAACATTGAAGTATTGTCATGGCAACACTGACCCTATAACAGGTTTGATCAAAGAACTTATGGCGGTAGCAGTTCCATCTGTACAGAAGGCATGCAATAGCTCAGTATTAAACCTTTGCTTTTACTTGAAGGCATTTGTTGGGAAATGTAAAAAGTTTGCCAAGACACCACAGTCTTTAAAAGTATTCCTATGCCTTGATAATTATTAAGACAGTCTATGGGAGAGGGCTTTCTCGTAATTCAGAGCTTCTACAAAACTGGTTTCTAGATAACGGATCCCATACCTGTATTTCATTTTCCTAACTATATTGAAAACATATTTTATTTTGCCCAACCTATTTACCTGGTTTAATTTTTACCCTGTAATTTTACACCATGCGAATTCCAGGTTTGACGCACTTTGACACAGAATTTTAACACGACATAGCCTGCCGATATGTGGTGTCTATTTTACACAGCATAATACATATTTGAACCACACCCAAAATCCTCAATTATTCCTCAAGCTCAGAAATGGAAGCAGTGGGAGGGTGCGGCTCTAGTGTTTTTTTCTTTCATTTTATTATCCAAAAGATGATCTAGGAAATGCTATGCTAATAGCTAGGGCAGCCATTTTTTAAAATGATGAATCCACATTACTAAGAGGCACATATCTACTCTTGTGCTCTACTTGCTTGTGTTGATGTGCAGGAGCCCATATTAAAAGGAGCCCATAATAAAAGGTTTCTTTTTGCAGAGTATTCAAATGAATATTGGTATACTCGTTTACATGCTATAGGAATATGAAGCTGGTCCTCTGTGTGCAGGTAAAATAATGCTTCCACGCTCTTCTGGGAAGGCTTTCCACTACTTGTTGAAACAATATTAGTGAGATTTGATCTCATTCAAGAGGTTAGGCACTGCTGCTGTTTGGTCAGGCTTGGCTGCCATTTCCAGAACCTGTTAGAGTTAGACAGACAAATTGTGCTTGGACAATAATTTATTTTTCACATTGTTGTGTGTACCAGATTATACATTATACAAAACATGAATCTTATTTCTGCCTCATTACACATTAGGTCTTTTTTACTATAAAGGGGGAACTGTCATGAAAATTTTATATGAGCTGCAACATACTGAAATAAGAAACTTTCTAAATACAATAAATTAAACATTCTGTAGCGTTTCTGAAATAATCAAGTTTATCTTCACTATCCCCATTCATCATCATCTTTTTCTCTTCATTCAGGAGTTGGGTGTCAGATATTCACTGACAGTTAGATCCAATATATCTTATAGAGAGGCTCCTTTTGCCTAGAGGATGTATTAGAGCTCATTCTATTATTCTACTATTCTCATTCTACTTAGCCCCCTGTGAAGGTCCCCTCCATGCAGGTTCCCAGGCGCCATATTCTTCAGCAATGTCTTCTTCCTGGATCCATTGAAAGTTCACGAAGTTCAATTGGTGAACTTTTGGCACATGCGCAGTAGTACAAACCAGCAAATGCTTCCTACTCCACATGCACTGCCAAGTGCCGACGGATCCAGGAATAAGACGTTGCTGAAGAAAATGGCACCCGGGAACCTGCACGGAGGGGTAAGTAGCCACTTAGGGGCATTTGCCCGCAGGGAGAGGCCGGGGGACAGGAGGTTACTGCCCGAGGGATTGAATTCCCCTTTAAGGTATATTGTATCATTCATCTGACACCAAACTGCTGAAGAAGAGAAAATTAAGAAAAACAGATGCTGAGAGAGGGATAGTGAAGATAAACTTGATTATTTCAGAAACAATGCAGAATTTCTAACTGATTGCAGTTTCTTATTTCAGTATGAAGAAGCTTATATTAAGCTTTAATTTTCACAATCGTTCCCCTTTAAAGGGAATGCAACAAACACAGTAAACGGGTCATCGATGTCCGCAAATACTCAACAGATTCTGTATAGAAACAGCACTCAGTTTTGGCATCTATTTATTGGCCATGTAAGGTAAACATTAAGGTGCAAAACAGATAAACCATATGTAAATGAACTATATTGTTCTCCTGATTTAATCAACCACAGTTAATATTAAGGCTGCCACTTGTATATAGTCTCATACAAAATACAGAATAATATCAGGAAGCCAGCTAGACGTGGTACATATTTCTATTGTAATTGGGCCTAATAGGGTCACATGGGCATAAATAACCAGATCTTTAACTACAGAAAAAAATAGTGCAGAATGAAAGGGTTCGGTGTTTAATTCCAACATGCAGGTATGGATGGCTATTGGTGGATAGAGAGGGTGAGAGTAAGAAACCAGTTGCCTTGGTTGCTAAGATTTTTCAAGTGATGAGAATGTGCTGAATTTTGCGCCACAGCCAATGGATGCTATGCAAACCTAATACATCACCCAGATTGACAATATCAGATACAAGATTAAAACACAAACTGACCCACTACAGTAACAGCCTTTCAGTAAAGCAGGGTATTAAAGCATGCCCCTTTTATTTAAATAGTAATAAAGAGAGAACATGGCATTTGCATATGCAAGATAACTTGCCATGGCTGGGGCATTCTCTACAGAACAGCACCTCTAGTGGTTGCAAAAAGGTGCTGCTGATTGCCGATGCTTTAATATCCAAGGGGACCCCTAAGCAATGGCAAAGACTAAATTGCTGAATAAAGCCAGTAGCTGCAGTATTATCGACTTGATATTAAATGTAAAATATGTTTTATGAATGTTCAATGAACACTTGTAAAAACTGCCCTTTTAGCAGAAAGACAAAGCTATTAAAGTCTGCAGATGCACGGAACATGTGGAAGAACTCTGCTGCTTTCAGATCTGTACATGTTGTTATGTGCACACAATATTAATACTGATAACAAGCACAACAGCTGCATGCTGTAAAACCAACTGCTTACTGCTTGACTAATTGAAGGATATACAAAAATACAAATTAATAGTTTCAAAAAGTTGCACAAAAATAACTCAGTAGTAATACTCATGTTGTACATATGAAGGAGCTAAAGCTGGTCTCCAAAGCACTACACAACACAGATCTAAGCGACAGCACTGAATTATAGCACAGCAATAATACCAGGAGTTGATAGACGCAGCTACAATCAACCTTTCATGTTCTTATGCATTTCAAAGGGAGCATTGCCTGCATTCCTGTATTTGACATCATCATTTTCCTTGAAAACGGGTTTTCCCTGTGAATGTGACTTTTCATGCAGTTTAAGGGTTGTTAGTCATTTCAACCATTTTTACATAAAAAGTCCAATTTTTCATACCCCCATTTACAGTTTCCCAGAAGTTATGTTTTTTTTCCCCATGGAAAATGTAAAATCTGGGGTTTGCCTGTATGTTGAAGTGTTGTTGCTCATGTATATGGTAAATAAAGTCTATGAGCTATGGGCTATGTGTGATTTTCCAAGGTCTCAGCTATGGATAGTGAGACAGCTACAGGCTTAGCTCATTAGACTTACAAGACCAGTGACCAAGCTTATGGGTGGACAGTTAATAGTAGTTCTGTACAAAGGCTAGAGAGAACAAAATGACACAACATCCTAAATGAAATTAATTTTGGCTATTGCAAAATAGCTTATTTTTTTTACCTACTGAGACACAGACACTACAATGCTCTATAATAATAAGTTTCAAATGGGCTTTATCTCACTCAGTGCCACATTTAATTAGTATGTTGGTTATAAGAGGTGCTTTACCATATGTCCTACAGCGATAGTCACCAGGAAGACTGGACTATCCTAATCAAACAGGAACTCATCTACTTGCACTATCCCTTTAACTCCAGGACAAGTATTGCTGATACAATTGTACGCCTTCCCTGCATGTTTTGTTATATATTATTTTTTTAAATATATATTTATATTGTGTTTTTTTTTCTTAAATCAAAGACAAAGCCATCTTTATACGAAACACACATTTGTGGAGTAGTCACTTATTGCCTAAAACATCTATGCACAGTAAAAATAAAAAACAGTTATTCTCCATCAGCACAATTATCAAGACAAATATATTATTACATGATCAGCCGTCTTCTAGAAAGAAGCTGCTGTAATGCAACACATGCTGATTTGGCAAGGAAACAAGATTAAAAAGCTTCTCTGGCTATACAAAAATAAAGAAACTTCTCTCTTTCACAAACACTGTTTCACGTTGTCATTCCCACCCCACTATACAGTGAGTACACAGGCTACCTACAATAAATAATCTGATTTCCATATGTAGACAAAAGACTTTATACACTATTTCTTTCAAAATATATACAGTTTTTTTCCCTCTCTGTTTCCACTGAAATAGGCAGGTGCCCTCTGCATCTTGCAAGTTCACTCTTCCTTTTTAGTGTTTCAATACTGGAATAGGTTTGAAGGTTGCTCCCTTTACAGGGCTACTCCACAGTCATTTGGTCAATATGGTCAGTGAGTTGCTTAAATTTGTCTGTAAAAAGATCACAAGAAACCAGTTCAGTAATGCTATGCACTATAGAGGCAAATTGTGTACCACTTTGGAACATACAAAATGTATTTTTCAAGAGAAACAAGTACATGCATGTTGTGTCATGAGTCCATATTGCGTGTGCCTAGTGGAACTGCCCAATTCAAAACCCTTAGCAGTATTGTTTTGCTGCGCCATTGGCCATTCCCACAATGCACAACAATGAAGAAATTATTTTAAAACATTGTGAAAATTGTACAGTGGGCAACAGGCAACATGTACAGATGCAGAATATATCCCTATATTTCAGAATGCAGAGAATAGGATTCCACTAAACAAATAATATAGGTAGGCATTCTACATTGTATCACGAGAAAGGCTTGAAAAACAGTGAGACTTAAGCTGGCCATAGATGCAAAGATCCGCTCGTTTGGCGACATTGCGGATCTTTCCCCGATATGCCACTAATTGGAAGGGCTATATCGGGGTAATCCGGACCTACGGCTGAACGATCGGATTACACCAAGCGCAATGGACTTCTGATGGGTTGGTTGGAACAAAATCCAACCGTCCCGATCAATATTGTGTCCAGATATCGTTTGGGAAAAACCGTCGGAAGCACCCATACACGGGCAGATAAGCTGTCAAATTGGTCTAAATGACTGATATCAGCAGCTTTATCTGCCCGTGTATGGCCAGCATAAGCCTAAAATGTTGCCTGGTTGTCTGACCTAATAAATTAAACTTTTCACTTTTTGCAACAAAGAGGTGCTGCAGTTGTATTTTTTCTTGTATGTCTATTCAACCTCTGGCAAGGGTTCCTGGACTGCTTTGCATCCAACTCACAAGGTTATACAAGGTGGGTGAAGCACACACAATTTCTACTATTCTAGGAAGGCAGGTTCATCTGGAACAGCAGGAGTGAAATCTGCCAGATGAACTGCACATGGTACACAAATATACTTATGTCCATAAATCTGAGTTGTATTGGCTTTATCAGTTATCCAGTTTACTATATACCAGACCATATGAGTTAGGACTAGTTACTGGCACTCAAATAATGATTTTATACAATGAGAACATAGCATAAATAAAATAGGTCTACTAACTAACAAATTACACCAATACTAAGTTAAACTTAAACCATTAAAGAAAATCGCTATAAGACACTATAATTCATCAAAAATCTTCATAATTCATTGAACTGATAGATATTTTTTTGGCAGAGTTTAAAAATAGTTATCAGAGATCCTAGCTTAGTATGTCTTGTTTTAACTTGTTAAATGTAAGCAGGCTGGCCAGCCACACATACTGTAGCATTGTGGAAAACCGTTAATAAAATGGGACACTGGATAACAAGACAACCTTCTCACCTTCATCCAGGTTTCCAATCACAGCTTGCTTCTTCAGAAAGTCACAACACAATTTCTTGCTTAACCCAAATGCCAACATGTTGTGTGTGAATGTGCTGGGAATACAGAAAGGATTTAAAAGAGATTTAAAAAGGCTAAAACTTCCTATAACAATTGTATTTATTATATAAAAATACAAGACACTACTGGGTAGCATTAATAAAAACAAGGCAGTTTTCTCCCCAGAAAATCAATTGGTGGATGGGGGGGGAAAAATGTATGCGCCTTCCCTGCCTAACAAGGGGATCTTTCCCAGATATGCCCACAATGAGGAGTGTGATATCGGGTAATCCGATCGTGGGCCCAACGTTCGGATCATAATGTAATGTATACGGGCTGTCGGATCACGGGACCACATCAACGAACAGATGCGGTCTGTGATGCAATGGGATTTTTAGCCCTGTCCAACTGACACTTTCGACTAGATATCAATCAGGAAAGCCCGTCAGATAAAAGCTGTCGGCAGCTTTTATTGGGCAGTGTATGAACACCTTAAGACTGTGAACTTCTGAAAATATTGCTTGCAGTTCTGCTGACTTCTAAAAGGAGAATTTGAATAAAGTGAGCAGAGTCAGGGCCACAGGGAACTGGGTGGGGGTGGGGGGGATTGCCCAGCAAAAAGTCCCTGGGATAAAACCAGGCAGTAGCAAGGCAATAGCAGCCAGTGACCTTACCCCAACTGTCCAAACGTAATGTTCTCATTGAACTGAAGACTGTCATCCCGCTCTTCTTGAGTCATATGAGACCACTTATCTCTGTTAGATATAAAATATAAATAGGAGAAATCACACACAGAAATTTTATTTTCCAAAATATTAACACGCCCAGTTTAATTTTATGTTTGTTGCACATCATCAGCATGTATCTCATACCAAGAATTTGTTGAATTGATTTATATATAAATATGTTTGATCAATTTTAGCATTCTAATGAACAATTTAATTTCCCCCCAAAAGCCATATAAGCAAGACATAGGAATACCACAAAATTAATGCTAATAAAGCTCTAGTATTTTCTTTTTATATAACATCTATATGATTATAACATATATTAGGAGAGAGTTGTGATATCATTCATATGTTGAGTATAGTAATGTACATTTTGCTGCTAAATGCTTTGCGTCTTTTCCTTGCATGCACGCTCCCATTCTCTGCTTCCTGGGGCAGTGCACTCAAAGCCTTATTTTCCACTAACAGTGCAGATGCCAGTAGCAAACAAATAGTTTTGCCCAATCTCCAACTGGTTGGAAAATAAAAGCAAATATGAACAGGGGTAATTTAGCATTTGTCCTACCACACAGCTTTCTATGTGTTATGTCTCAGTTAAAGAGGAAAAGGTAGCCCACGCCTATGTAATTTGGAAGGGATTAAGCTCAAGATAAACATGGGCACAGTAAGTGGCAGAGGTATACCAGCTCTATGCACTAATATAAGCAAAACTAGGAGCATTTGTCAGGACTTATTGCTCACCAGAATGGGGCGTGGTCAGTGTGTAAAACAATGGTATGCAGATTTATCTGGGTCAGAGAGTGGTCTCTTGAATTTTCATTTTAGAACATTATTTATGGTTTGCTTAAATTAAATGTTAGCTGACTTGATACCCTACCAAAGTCCTTTTTCATTAGAGTACAAATTAGTGAATGGCATATCTTGTTGTTTAAGTAAATTACAAGTCACCCTGGAGACAGCATCTTGGTGACTTCTAATAACCATATCTTATAATCCTTTTGATGTACAAGAAGATGCATTAACATATTTTTTATGTGAAATGGAGACTTGTTGCTGAAAAAGAATATATTTAATCAGGTGACATATAGGACATCTTCTTTAAAGGAGACATATAGGATAAATGAATATATAAGTAATATATGGTGTTGCTTTTACATCGAGCTAAAAATTAATATTTTATTTATTTATATTTATTAGAGCTCACTATTGATGTTCTCTGGTCCCTGTCTGTGTTTCAAATGAGGTGTGGGTGTGCCCTAATGGTTCCTGCCAGAAGCACAGTTGGAGGGGGACAGCCAATCACAGCCCTGTAGTCACACAAGCACAGACAGGCTTCAGTTCCCTATCAGGTCCTATAGCTGTCCTACAGTGCAGTGAGCTGAGAGCCACCGGCTCCCCTGCACAACCTGGGAATTCAGGGAGCAGGAAGTGGTAGGGAAGGATGGGATCATTATGGTTTATTCAAATATTCAATAAATCAGCCTGAAACACTAGTTTTTTTTTAAACACAATTCTTCTATATCTAAATGAGTATAATGCACTGGTACATTCTTATATTTTACACAATAAGTCTCCTTTAAAGGGGCAGTATTGACCTCCTGTTGTACAAAGGGGCATACTGCCCCTACAATAAAGTGCCAAAAAAGTAGAAATGCATCAGTATTTGCCCCGAGGAGTGCTCAAGGCAATCTAAAGACTAAAGTTTGAGCTCTTGCTTCTATAGTCAAATAATTACATGTGATTGGGCTTAAGGTTTCAAAAAGTGCTGAAATGTACTGTAATAAGCCTTTCAAGAGAATAAAGCATGGACACAGATTCCACCTGCACTATTGTTTGCCGGCTGTAATTAACAAGCAAGCTGTAGCAGCTAAAAAGCCGTGATTAGAAATGTGAAAGTTAGCCTTTTGATATGGGCGTCCCATTGTCACTTCCCAACTGCAGCTGCAGAATAGGGATGTGTCACACTCAGAATAGCAAGTCAGTAGTAATACAGTTTAGGAAGGTGGGAAGATGATTGTTCTGAAAGTAGTATTTAGCACTTCACAGGCATGGGTTCAGAAAAACAATGCTCATTAGAGTGGAAAATAATTTAACACTTTCAAAGCCCTTAAACACGTGACATAAGATAGAGATATATGGATAACACAGATGCCTTTTAGGGCTCTGGCATACATGGAGATTAGTCATGCCACAATCAATCTCCAATATTGTGGGCAACTAACATCCAGAAAAGGCTTTCCCACTGGCAGTAATGTAAATTACTGGTGAGAAAACATGTGCCTTGTTTCCGTTTTGCAAAGTAGCCCCAAGTTTCCTAGCAAATCAACTACTGGCAAATTCAGAAAGTTTAAGCGTTGTGTATGTTTTCCCACTGGCAAGTTACATAATTGTGGTGTTTGAGGGAGTGGCATCCAAAAGGCGCTCTCATGACGGCCAGTGTGCCAGGAACACCCCTAAATGCAGGAAAAAGTATTCTCCCACTTGGTTCCACTGCCACATTTAGCTGCAGTGTCCTGTGGCACACAGAGTATTTGTTTTGTGGCAGATACAACCGAGTATGCAGTTATCACACTGGAGGAACCTGCTACATTATGAGTCAAAAACATTGGCAACTTGTGTCTGAAATTGCACTTCTAACACTACATTTGGCATTTGTAAATGGCCCCTACCACCTAAAATGGCCATTTGCCAACACATGGGGCTTGATAATGTGGTGGTGAAGTGAATGGCATTTAATGGGAATATCATAACAGGTAGCACTGAGCAATTTACAAATCATTTGCACATGCAACACATCCTCAGCGAATTGCACTGCATATGTGTTCTGTCCCAACCAAAAAGCACAATGATGGGCCACAGATGAGAATTGGAAGTTAAGTGTGGGTCAAAATAAGGGCTGAAATGGTTCCGGAGTGTATTGCTTCTCTATAGATAGAGATAAAATGTAGTAACTGTTCTTAGAGGTAGGTCCTGGCTGCTCCATCCTATTAGACTATAACGCTAGGGCCAGATGAGCCAGAGAATCTGCTCTTCTGCTGCTGCCCTTCTGCCTGATGTGCCTGCACCTGGAAACATTATCTCCACTTGGGTGCAGGCAGATGTAGTAAATATCAGCGCAAAATCACTGAAATCCGTCTGGCCCTAGCATAAGACAGACTACCTTGATTCTCTGTCTTACACAGCATGAATAAAAACAAATTTCATTTTTTGAAGCAAGTGAATTGAGATATTATTTATTTTATTTATTAACCAAAGCCTATCTCATATTTTTCTTGTAAGATAGCTTCTATATCTACCTGGTGAAGGTAGGACTTAGAATAATACAATAATGGGTTTAATGCATTTTGACCCCCTGGGCCCCCAAGGCATTTATTGCAGGCAAGCTCATGGTTTAATATGAACAAACATATATTCACTTGGCTGTCTGTAACATTATCAAAGCACATCATTATATAGAAGGATACACAGCTAAATAACATATGCCAACCAACCTCTCTTTCTCTTCCTCCCCAGCATTCTTTCTGGAGTGGCAGCAGAAACAAGGTTAGCAAAAGGATAGAGATAAGAGGTCATTCCAGAGGCAAGGGTTAAAAAGAAATGAAGAATGAGTTCATTGGCAAGTGAAGAAGCAAGACCATGCATCAATATTACAGCTTTCCTGTTCCAGAAATGCCCATAATCCAACATATTATGAGCGTCTTCAGAGCCAGAGTTGTATTTTTAGCTTCATAGGTTTTCAGCAGACAACAGTTTCCTTTAGAATTATGATTACTATGAAAGAGCTGCAGAGAATGTATTGAAAACCTAATATGAATCTGGTGTGTTAACATCACCACATGGTATGAGCAGCAAATGTTCCTTTTGAGGGCTTTTTTGTAAAGTTCAGCTGCTGATTGTGACAAGTCAGGTAATAAAACACCTGGCATGGTGCAGCTGAAACACTATTCTTCCCAGAGGGCTGCAAGAGGCTAATTAGAAGAGAAATGTCAACATGTTTATGAAGCTTCTTTATAGTGGTGATTAAAGCCTCATTATCCATTTTCTGACTCTGCAAAAGGTCGTCTATAGTAACGAGTTAAATTGAAAAATTGCATATTGAAAGACAAAAGTAGGACACTATAAGCCAAAATTCTCTGTTGTATTGCTCACAGTTTCTTTTATATGATCTATGGGGAGGAACACTCAAACAAGGCACTATATTATAATTACCACACTGTATCATATGGCCATAAAGATTACGTCCTATTGCCCAAATCCAATTTGGTTTGTTTTTCAGCAGGATGTGTGCAATCTAATACAGCTGTCATAAATGTTAGCTACAGATGTAGCAGCATACATATCTCTGCAAGTCCCAAGGGAAATAAGGTCCATATTATATGTATACATACTGCAAAGGTTGACAGCACTCCAAGTATAATCGCAACATGGCAAAAATATCAAGCACGTGAAGGTTTGTTGAGATCCAACATTTCTGTTCCTCACAGGAATATCCCTGAGGAAGGTTCATAAACCTTCACCTGCTTGATATTTCTGCAGTGCTGTGCCTATCCTTGGACTGCCGTCAACCTTGTATGTATGTATGTATGTATGTATGTATGTATGT
>CM044437.1:56099506-56117189 GCA_024363595.1 Xenopus borealis
CTGGAAAGGGGGGTCCGGCTCTTGGGAAAATGTAGCACTGCCGGGCCCCCCTTCAGCCCTGGACACTTGTCCCCCCTGATGGCGGCCCTGGGAGTATGCAGTGCAGTTTTGGACTCCAGTCCTTAGGAGGAATGTAAATGAGCTGGAGAGAGTGCAGAGACGTGCAACTAAACTGGTTAGAGGGATGAGGGTAGACTGTCCAGGTTGGGGTTGTTTTCTTTGGAAAAAAGGCGCTTGCAAGGGGACATGATTACACTTTACAAGTATATTAGACCTTTTTACCCATAAAGAGGATCACCGCACCAGATGTCACCCCTTCAGACTTTCATTTGAAGCAGCGTAGGTGGTTCTTCACAGTCAGGACGGTGAGGTTGTGGAATGCACTGCCGGGTGATGTTGTGATGGCTGATTCTGATGATGCTTTTAAGAGGGGCTTGGATGATTTTTTGGACAGACATAATATCAAAGGCTATTTTGATACTAAACTCTACAGTTAGTATAGCTATGGGCATATATGGTTTGTGTGAAAGAGTGGAGGAATGTGTGTATAGTTGCTGGGTTTTAATTTGGAGGGGTTGAACTTGATGGACTCTGTCTTTTTTCAACCCAATTTAACTATGTAACTATAAGATTGAGGAGGATGTAGCTTCATCTTATCAGTTCACCTGGTCTAAGCTGGTGAAGGAAATTCTGGCGAAAGAGATAACATTCAGTAAAATTTGCACTTTAGTGAATTTGCGGAGTAACGATCATTCCCCTGAGCAAAAATTCACCTGGGGATAGAGTGCGAAACCACGTTAGTGACTGTCTCTTTCACTAGCCAATTGATGTCTACGCCTGTCCCTGAGAATCAGATTTCTGGCGAATTTTTGCTAGCGACGGCCACTTTGCTCTTTAGTAATTCTGCCCTGTAGTGTCTAGCCGGTTTTTCCTTCGAGAGACTGAGCAAGCATGGACAGCGCCGCTCCTGCCATGAGGCAAGGTGAGACCCTTGCCTCAGGCTATATGGAGCAGCCAGTTACAAGGGACGGCAAAAAGCCTCCTCTTGTAACTTTAAGAGTCAAATTTCCGGGTTTTAACATGGAAATTCGGCTCTGCTAGTGCAGAGAGCGCAATTGCCCCCTTTGACCCGCTCCAACGCTGATTTTTAAGTGCAAAGCGGGAAGGGGGGGTGGCATCGGGCTGCTGCCTCAGGAGGCAGCCCCAGAAACACCACTGAGCATGGAATGACTAGAAACCAGTACATGGGCACAGATGTACCATAGCTTTTTCAAATGGTTATCTTTATGCTCATGTTTTATAAAAGCATTTGTATTTTGTCAGCAGCACCAGCAGCGGCATTTGAGGATGGTCAATCACATTGTGCGGCAACAATTGCACAGGATTCCATTTCCAATGTTATTTGTAAGGATCTTGCCATGGTTAGATTATACTGTTTTATCTTAAGTGAAAACGCTGAAAGTGATAGGTTAATCCACCCTCTCTACTGGGAATTTTGACTGCTAGTTACATAAGTATGGTTAATGGAATTGCTTCTGTAACACATGGACTGAAAATCCAAGGTTTTCTACTAAATAACCTGTGCTTTTTGCTCTATTTTTTGTTGTTTCCTTTATGGTAGGAAGTTGCTTTTATCCGCTATGATCTGTTTGAGATCTGAGCCAATCTGGTACATCCCATCAAATATTAGATCAACATCTGTCTGTATCATCTGTATCAGACCTTTTTACTCTTACAAGTCTTACACTTCAAAAATCATATTTTGAGGTGAGGATTGTGGGTTCCATCACAACTCTTGGCATAACAAACTTGCAATGCAAGCTAGACAAGGTTGTCACCTGTCTGATCTTTTTCCAACCATTTTCTCGGGGCCATTTTGTTGAGAACATAACTCTGTACAATACCTTTATTTGATGTCACATCCCTGTCTTCGTGTCATTAACATGCCCCCACATGTCATGACCCCACCCCATAGATCCAGGCCCAGACTGGCAATCTGTGGGTTAGGGCAAATGCCAGGGGGGCTGCTATAAGGTGCCATAGAAATTCAATATTTAGTGGGTTGGTGGGGGCTGTTTGGGCCTCTGTGTACATGAAATGTCAGGGCCTATTTTGACTCTCAGTCCAGGCCTGCATAGATCACATACCACATCATCATTCCATCCCCAGTGTCATTGGTTCTCCCCTTGCCCAGTTGTTACCAAGGCTAAAAGCAGCAAGCCTAAAGCTAGGCCCACTGATGTTGCAGCCAGATGGATCATAGCCACCTTCACAGGCCCTTTCTTAACTTTAGATTTTAGAGGCTTATACTTTGGATGTCTAAATGAAGCTGTGTCTGCTGGCAAAGTTTTTTTTTTTTGTATGATCCTCTTTTTAATATTTTTATTTAATGATTTAACAACTACAACAAAACCAGGTTAAGGAAAGAAGAATAGCGATAGGTAACAGAAGAAAACCTAATTATGATTTTGCAAGTCATGTCTATTTATAAAGACTGAGCATTCAAACAAGTGTCCAATATTGTGTTGAACGTAGCTGGGCAATGTTGGCATAATCTTGACAAGTAAACCAGCTTTTGTTTGGGTAATGTCATTAATAATTTTTTCGTATAGGGTTCATGCTGGAGAGATGTGCACTTCCAAGTCAACAGTATAGTTTTTTTGTTGTAAATACAATAACTGGAGATAACATTGATGTTGTTATGATAGACCTAAGTCTTCCAGAACACCAAGTAGATTTTGTATAATCGTTCACTGAATCCATCTTCATAGTTATTATTACTAAACTACGTTTGCTCTTCTGGTACAGGGTAACATAATCTGAGTTAGTATAGTCAGGCAACACAGGCTGTGTCAGAACATGGAAAATAAATCTGATTTCAGATGACATTTGTTCTTGTTACATGAGTATGGTCTCACCTGAAGAACAGTCCCTGCTAGAAGTGCTAAGTCTAGGTCAGACTCAACCACGGGTTCTGACTAAAGAAGAAGTAGAGTTATGATGGTATGCTTTTGAAGCTGGTAGTATTTGAAGGTGTTCATGACAGCAGATTATATCTTTTTTATATCTTTTTTTTGTTGATATGCTACTATTTTCTGTTTATTGTTTTGAAAGTGGACTTCTTTCAATTTCACTGTGATGTTATGTAAAAGTCTTTTTCTTCTGAACCAGCAGGTGTTGTGGTTGGTTGGTTAGATCACACAGAAATGTCTCAGAATACCACTCTCTATCATACTAAAAACTCAAAGGCGAACAACGCCTTCAACCCTCTACATATATTGATAGGATGCACTGACCAACAGAATCCTCATCAATGTTTGCTTCAAATGTCTGGCTGAAGGCCCCATGCATGGATAGATAAGGACTCTACAGGGAACGGTAAATAATTTCAAATATTTTATTTAGAGCAATATGTCACATGTATGGAGGTAGTGCAGGATCCTACCCACTCTTAATGCCAGTCACAAGTTTATACTGCAGGACAGGGTGGTGAGCTCAAGGGATCTGGTAGTAATAGTGCTTCTTTAATTGAAACAATTTGCATAAATAATATTTTCACATTAACCACTACATATTAAAATGGCATTTTTAGTATAGTCCCCTGTTTTTACATACAAGTTTGGGGACAAACTGAAACATGGTTCAGGTTCATTAAAGGGCAATTTATTAGGAATAGCAATATGAAAATAACATATAAATGATCTACTCCTCAAACAAATAATCCTTAATGTGAAGATGTATTACCAGGTCTCTTGTATCACAAATCTTCAAAAATATAAAGCCATTCCTTTTTCCCTTAGTTTGAAACCATGACTTCTGTATAATCTCTATTCATTTAGAAAGATATATTATACTCATTTTGCATTTGATAATGTAAATATATTACCTTTTTCAAATTGTATTGATATATTAACTTAATAAATAAATGATACTAGTGGCTTATTTTTGGCACATTCGGTGTCCGAGCCAAGAAAAGCAATCTAGCAGCAAAATATTTAAAGTACAGTAGACTCAGAACGTTTACAGCCAGACTTGTCTTCGATATTCCGTCAAACAGAAACAAAAGAAAAAGAATAGTTTCAAATAATAAAACAGGACAAGATGTGAATTTTACGAAAAAAGTTTTGCTCTCAACACTCTTGGCCATTATGATAAACATTTCATTATGTTACTTTACTGAATCCTGTAACCCAGTGTATCATCTATTAGCTTATGTAACTGTTACTGTATCTAGTTATGCCACCCATTATTATAGAATCATATGAATTTTTATAGCACTGCTGAACGCTTAAAATCATGGCACTTGAAGGACACAAACCCACCCTTTCTGATGGGAAACTTTTTTTATCCCCCTTACAATAATGTCAGTTCTGCAGTTTCAGTTAGAGCCCCAATTAGCTGCACGTAGGAACACAATTAGGTATCCTTTTTGAAGCAACTGGCAGAGCAGCAGATGAACTGAACTTTAAAGCGGTAGTTCACCTTTAGTATACTACAGAATGTCTTATTTTATTTTTATAGTTTATGATGTATATCTTCTGGCTCACAAGCCAGCATTCAAACTGGGTTACTGGTCCTCACGGTCAAAAAAGATAGCTCTTTATTTTACTTACTATTCAGACCCTCTCCTATTCATACTCCAGTCTCTCATTCAAACCATTCCCTGGTTACTAAGGTAAATAAGCACTCTAGCAACCAAATCGCTGCCAAAATACCAAACTGTACAGGTGCTGAACAGAGAGCTAAATAACTAAAAAATGAAGACCACATGCAAATTGTCACAGATGCATCAACGTCTGCATCATGCTAAAAGTTAATTTAAAGGTAAACTACCACTTTAGGTAAAGGAGATGACAGCATTCCTTTAAAGAATATTTTTTACAGGGTCTGGAAAAAAACGGCTATTTAAGAAAAACAATTACAATGAACATTTCAATATTGCTTGTAATTAAGCAAAGCCATCTTGCCCCTAAAGCTGGCCATAGACGTAACAATTACGATCTTTCTCGGAAAAGATCTTTCCAAGAAAGATTGTTTGTTTCAACACACACGTGTAGAGCTGAATCGTCAGATATACAGGTAGAAACAATAGAATTCTACTTGTATCTGACGATTCAGCACTAACAATAGCCGATATTCAACGAGCTTTCAAAGGCATCCGATCAAAATTTTCCATCCAGCCCGATCAACCAGCCGACCGATATCTTAATCTTTTGACGATGTCGGTCGGCTCATTTCCCACCATACACGCACCGAATATCGTACGAAAATTCATTTCCTACGATATTATCTGTGCGTCTATGGCCACCTTTAGCCTCCTCCCCCCAGCCATGTGGAACTTACCTCTACTGACCAATACTAGGCTGCCTTTATCAAAGTGCAATTAAAGTTGCTTCTACAGATTGCAGTTTAAGTGCATTTTTATAAAAAAATAAATAAAAATAAAAACCCTATTGGTGCTTCCTAACATTGTGCACAAAGCTTAAATATTAGTCGGGAAAATTCCCAAAATAAGCACCAATGCAAGCAACTGTCAGGCACCTATTGCCTAAAACCACAGTAGCCTGTATTTTTTGTTGGGCAAAAATTAAATCATATGGGTGTTTTTAAGCAATTGTCAATGAGGGCAATGGAGAGGGATATTCTTGACTGCCTAAATAAAATACAATAATATAAATAACAAATGATTATACTGGAAATCCCATGCTAATCCTTGTTTTGTTGGTTTCCCAAAACAACAAAACTGACACACTGAAAGTTTAAGGTCAGTGCAGGATTCAGTACCCTGGCATGTAAACATTCTGCCAGTCTCCACAGAACACTCATTATGGTGGAATATGCTGTTCCCTTTGTTAACCATCAGTCTGTTTGTGATACTTGCCCTAAGTTGGCAATTGGTAGTTTCTCAATCTGTTGTGCTTGTACAAATGACTTCAATATCTGCTACATTCAGAAAATAAACCAGTTTCCTGTACTGTTACACACTGACATTTTAATACAAAATATAGAGGTTTATTAATCCATTTCTCTATCAAATCACTATAACCATCATCCTTGTGGTTTGGGCTCTTATTTTCTGCATTGCAACAAATTGCCACCTCTCCTAAAAACCTTTCCCATTTATCAATTGTTAGAAATGATAGGGTTTCAAACAGAAAGAAGTTTTCCAAAAAGGCAGCTTTGAGGCAAACTAGAGGAGAATATTTTGGGTTGTTTTTTTGGTACATGCTGGGAGGCTGCCATTATAAGCAGTAAAGGACCAGTAACCCCAGGAAATTAAAATTCGATAGAGGCCTTTACACAAAACATTAAATATTTTTAGGGGAATATGCATCCTGCTTCAACTCAAAATCTGCTAAGCTTATAATAAATAAATATATAAGCTTAATTTTTGTGCATGGTATGCTTGGTTAATAGACCATGTATGGAAGGTTAAGCTTTCCCCTGAATATCGTGATCATTACCCCCTGCTCACTAGCATGTAGAATTATTCCTTTGTTTACGCTTTCTTTTTTTTGTAAGCTGCAATTAACTGTAGAATTTGCAGGTACATTTTCCTATAGCTGGCCATACATGTATATATATATGGCCTACAGCCCAAACAGAGTATATACAAGGAGCTATAGATGGTATGGCTGCCCTTGTATTCCAATTATTTGGGCAACTAGCCGGAAGTAAAGAGGATTTTTGACTCCACTTCATCTTCTCACCTGCCAATATGCTATTGATCCATGCACTGGTCAACATGGCACATTGGCAGACAAATCATTTTCAAACTGACAGCTATCCATAGTACAATGATATTCAAGGTCAGCACTCACCATACATATACCAATATTAATGGTGTATGCTATTACTGGTGTGTGTAGATGTCCTACAATAGGTGCATTGCTCTTGCTCCTAATGAATTGGCACTTGAACTTGCAGCCCAAATAGCACTTTTGACACTGCACTTGCAGTCTAAATAACATCTGCATTGTTTACGCTTGACTTGACCAAATGTTTTAAATGTTTTGGTTTAATTAGTTGTTTACTGAACTGCTGGGGGATGGTGAAGAATTAATCATGAACCTACAAACTTTTTTTTGAGCATTTTTTTTTTTTTTTTAATAGGCTTAGCATCAGAGACAGTATAAATCTTTATAATATTAAAAAGGTTGCCATAATACTATGTACTGTGTGTATTTGTGATTGGAACTATTTGGCAGTGTATATAGATGCCCCTTGTACCACCAGCATATCGCTGAATCATGTGACTAATGTCTGTGAAAGTTAACAGCAAGGCATAAATAGGACAACAACAATCACTTCTAAATAGGGATGCACCAAATCCAGGATTTGGTTTGGGATTCAGCCTTTATCAGCAGGATTCAGATTCGGCCGAATCCTTCTACCCAGCTGAACCGAATCTGAATTGGCATATGCAAATTAGGGACGGGAAGGGAAATTGCGTGACTTTGTCACAAAACAAGGTTTTAAAAAATGTTTTCCTCTTCCCACCCCTAATTTGCATATGCAAGTTAGGATTCTGATTCAGTTCCGTATTCAGACGAATCTTTCACAAAGGATTTGGGGGCTCAGCTGAATCCAAAATAGTGGATTTGATGCATCCCTCCTGAATGAAACCAGAATTTAAAACTCTCACTGTTAAGCCTATGGAACTTGGGGGTTTCAATGTTGTTACCCTCTGGTGGAGATTAGCAGTGGTCAAAATGCCTCTGTCACTGCTGCTAATGTTACTTAAAGTAAAGCACCATGTGTGAAAGAGCAGTGACTCAAAAATGCCCAACATAGCAGTGGTGACAAGGGTCTTTTGACCACTGTCATTTTCTACTGGCAGTCGAAATGTTTCCCTAGGCGTTACAGAAAAGAGCCTCACTAAATATACAAAACAGAGTTCCCTGAAGTGAGTTTTGTTTTATTTTATCCCTGGGCTGAAAAGTAAAATCCAAATCTAAAATAAACCAGGCCAAAAGTAACATTCTGGGGGGTTATTTACTAAACATCCATGTCAATTTGAAGTCATTGTGGTCTGTGCTGGGTTTTTTTTTTTGGGGGGAGGTTTATAGGCAAAAACTCGAAAAAACTCGAAGGATTTGGTTTTTCGGTCATGTTGTTCGGGCTTTTTTCTGTTTCTATTAAACCGTTAATTTATAAATAAATAAGGCAAAATCTGGAAAGGGACTTTGGTTGATCTTTTTTATTGGGACAATGAGATAAATTTGGATTTTAGCAAATAACCCCCTCAGTGCCTGCAGATATGCAAAGGTTCCTTCTGTCGAGTATTGGAATGGTCTTCTATGATTTACAGCCTAATCTTCAAATTAGAGATGCACCGAAATCAGGATTCGGTTTGGGATTAGGCCTTTTTCAGCAGGATCCGGATGAATCCTTCTGCCTGGCGGAACCAAATCCGTATTTGCATATGCAAATTAGGGGCGGAGAGGGAAATCACATGACTTTTGTCACAAGACAAGGAAGTAAAAAATGTTTTCCCCTGCCCACCCCTAATTTGCATATGCAAAATAGTGGATTCAGTGCATCCCGACTTCAAATCTGAAACCAAAGAAAAAACAGCATTTTCTTTGCGCTGTTCCAATACAAAGGATCCAAACCTACTCATTTTCTTCCCTCTTTCAACACCCATTATAGCTACTCTTACAAACACATTTTTGTTTGTTCTCCACTCTACTAGGAGAAATCCTTTTCATCACGCAGGACAATTAAAGAGGTTTAGAAAAATAGGAACAAATCACTTTTGTCCTGATTGAAGCCATACCCTTATACTTATACATTTGATATATTATTACATATGGTATGTTAGCCTTGATATATACAATTATAGGGATAATGTGTTTAAAAGCAACAACAAATTCCATTTAACCTTGTTTTGCTGCCACAGGGCTATGCAAAGCATTGGCCCTACTGGCAATTAAATGGTTAAATATTATTGTGTGGAAAGTGCATGCATTGATTTTCGAGGTACCAAGGTTGGAATATTCTTTTCTTGATCACAAACAGTGACATGACCTGAATCCAGTTCTGCAGATTCACTGAGTTCCTGACTCACTGCACTCCATGCCCACACCCATTAGGTTGTCCAGGATTGCATATTTTGGAGCATTTCATCAAAGGCTTCAAGCGATGGAGCTTCTGATTGCTGGAATCTGTCCCTCATCCGACTGTACAGGCTAAAAGATTTCAGCTCCAACCATATAAACCCGAAACGATCCTCGTCAAATAGGATGAATAGACCAGGGGTCCGTTCAGGACTACTGAATCCATGTCCAGCAATGAGGCCAGTACCGTAAAAGCTTATGAAAGGTAAAAAAAAAAAAAATCAAGAAAAAGATTACCATTACAAAGGAGAATAAAACAACATCTTGGCATAGGTTCCAACCAAAACTTTGGAAGAGCTATACATTAGGAAAACACTGAAAATGATATCAGCAAATTAACTGCAAATAAATACTTTTACAAGTACCAGAAAAATGCCTGAAAAGCCACTGTAGACATATTTGTGTGTGTGTTTAAGTTGTGTATGCTATAGCATGGCTGATTCTGAGCAACTTTTCAATTGGTCTTCCTTTCTTTCTTAAAGGAGTTGTTCACCTTTGAGTTAACTTTTAGTATGATGTAGGGAGCAATATTCTGAGACAATTTGCAATTGGTTTTCATTTTTTATTATTTGTGTTTTTTTTTTAGTTATTCAGCTTTTTATTCAATGAGAATATGGAATATGAATAGGGGAGGGTCAGAACAGAAAGATGAGTAATAAAAAGTAGCAATAACAATAAATGTGTAGCTTTAGGGAGGATTGTTTCACAGGGGGTCAGTAACCCCCTTTTGAAAGCTAGAAAAAGCCAGGAGAAGAAGGTAAATAATTCATAAACAAAAAAAAATAATAATGAAGACCGGTTGAAAAGTTGCTTAAAATTGACCATTCTATAACATACTAAAAGTTAACCTGAAGGTAAATCACCCCTTTAAAGTTTTTGAATTATTTTCCTTCTTCTGATTCTGTCCAGCTTTTCAAATAGGGGTCACTGACCCCATCTAAAAACATATGCTCTGTAAGTTTACACATTTATTGTTATAACTTATCTTTCTAATCAGGCCCTCTCCTATTCACATTCTAGTCTCTAATTAAATCAACATATGGTTACTAGGGAAATTTGGACCCTAGCAACCACATCCTAAAATTGCAAACTAGAGCTGCTGAATACAAAAGCTATATAACTCAAAAACCACAACGAATAAAAAAAATGAAAACCACTTGCAGATTGTCTCAGAATATTACTGTCTACATCATACTAAATGTTAACTCAAACAACCCCATTAGAGAACATATGTTTTTAGTCACAATTCTTTTGTTTACCATGGCAATTGTCTGAAATATTACATTAAAATATGCTTAAACCTAGTGTCCTAATTTCCTTAAAGTGGAAAAATATGTTGCTGTAGCTTACGGTGTTCACAATTGCACCAATATAACTGGTCAGTATATATAGCATATGCTGTAAGCAGTTGGACACAGATCAGTTGGAGCTGTTCAATTGAATAAATATAAATGCATCATAGCTACTGTATTTATAAAGTATTGATGGACAGAAGCTGCCAAGAATTATTGCTTCGTTGGAGTTCTGCCGAGTGTCTGATGCCAAGCACAGTCTTACAGCCTGCATTTCTCTACCCTTCATGTATAAACACTAGAAATAGCTGGGCCAGGAACTAAAACCACAATTGTGTGACACAGAATTTACCTTGAACTGGTAACTGTGTACGGAAATCATAAACAGGTTACTTACCACATCTTACAGCTACGAGGGTATTCCTCATTCCTTGCCATCACACCAGCAGGGAGCACAAATGACTGCACATTTGGGGGGTTTTGTTCTCCGCCATTGCCATCATCTACACCGTTTACATCTTCTTTTGCAGGCCTATGGACAGGTGCAGGTTGTTGAGAATGTTCTGCTCTATCAGGACCTGCCCGTTTTCCATCGTCTTCTTCATTGCCTGCCTGCCTCTGCTCTCTGTGGATCTGTGCCTGGACGTCCAGAATAAGGCGGGACATTTCATCAAAATTCTGTAGGTGCTCTACATCAGGAAGCTGCACTGGCCGGGTCAGATCAACCTCTAGTGTTTGCTGACCTGCTGGAACATTGGGATCTCCCTAGAGGTACAGGAAATCCAACATAAAATATATGTCCAAAGTAACCATTCCTCAAACTATATTTCTAATGTGTCATGTTAATTGTAAGAAATATTGCTTTTGTGACTGCATCACAAAATCACTGCAATCACTGCCCTGTGACAGCTAAAACAGTAAGCAGGATTGTACTTATTTGAGAAGGCAAATGCACATACACAGTTTGCCATGTTTTATACCCAAAACAAAACAATTCATCCCAAAATTCCAATGTCATTGCGTCTGAGACTATGGAGTTGTGGTCTACACAATGGCACCTGATGTGCTAAAAGGAATGCAATGGTGGGTGTGCATGTTATTGCGTAAGATGCAGATTTTGTTATTTCCTGCACAAATCTGATGCACCTACAGGAAACTACCTCCAGCTTAAAGGTAGCCGTATTCCCAATAGGGATGCACAGGATCCACTATTTTAAGATTTGACGAATCCCTAATCCCTTGTGAAAGATTCGGCCTTGCCAAAGTGAGTCAATGCCCTAATTTGCATTTGTAAATTAGGAAAATGAGGGGGAAAGAGAAATGCACAGTGGACAGTTAAAATGTTTTTGACTTCTTTGTGTAATGAAAAGCCATGTGATTGTTTTTGGATGCAGTTCAGCCAGGCACTTCAATTCAGCTGTATCTGAATCCTGCTGAAAAAGGCAGACTCTTGGCCGAATCCCGAACCAAATTCTGGATTCAGTGCATCCCTAATTTTCTATGTTCCGATATTAATACACATACTAACACATGATTCAGAAGAGGAGGCAGGACTGATACACTGGTGCAAAGTTCAACTCTAGGGAATTGAAAGGAAATTCTTTTGATACAAGTATCTTGTAGAGAAGCCTAACCACTCCCATAAGAAACCGTATTTTACAGCAAGTATCTGTTGGGCTGAGGGTTGTAGGAATTTCTCAAAAATTACAAATGGTCCAAGCTGCGACCTTAGGAATATACCCTAAGGTTTTCATAAAGAATATACACCAGAGTATGATTAAATCTTATTTGACATTATGTCGTTTTTATATTAGCTAAACAGACATTAAGTAGTGTGAGCATTTCTTTCTCCAGCAATTATACAATCCTTTGTATATTTGAATTCAGGCGCATATAGTGCTAACTGATGTATTGCTTGCCTTGGCTCCTACTTCACTGAAATAAAAACGGTACTATGACCTTTTTCTTGACCTCTTTCATGCAAGTCAATTGAGAATGATTTAACCAAGGCAATCAATGTGACAGCTCTTATTCATGCACTTGCAAGTAAAGATAGGTGTGTACAAACAATATATAAGATGCTCTCACACTAACTTTAAACTAAATTTAAAGAGATACCAGTGAGAATGCCAACCAAATATGCAAAAAACAATCATCCAACTGAAAGAAACATCACCTACAAATGTTAATTTTACAGTTATTTTTAACAGACATGTTCTTGTCCCTTACTGCACAATTCCTCCTCATTATCTAGACCACTGTATGGTGTTTATCCATGCAGTACTCACTGTTATTTTGGTAGCCTTGGCAATCGTTCCATGGAAGCTGAGCATGACAATCTCCAGGCCATGGCTCCCATAGGTTCCTTTAAAGAATCCAGGATTTAACAGGTCCTCTGGTCGGCTGGGTGGGTGATATATCCTTCGGTATGTAAGGCAATTGCTTAAGGAAAAAATAGGTAAACAACAGTTTTTATAATCAACATAAGGTCAGTCAATACAAAACAAAGTTATAGTAGCACCACCATGCTGCAATCAATTGTGGCCAGTCTAATGGGCCATGATTAATTGGAATATAGCCCCCAGTTCCAGAGGCACAAACTATTGACTCCTTAGATATATTCAAAAACAAAAACAAATTAAAGTTAAAAAAACGTTGTTTATTAATCAAAGATTAAAATAGGCATACAGACCAATTGTTATTCCGCCTTACGCGTTTCGTACCCCCCTGGTACTTGGTCATAGGCATTAATTACTCTCCACATGGTCCCCACCTCCTATTCCTAGACCCAATGGTTTTCTGCCACATCACTAATTAAACAATGACCCATATGCAATCAATTAAGTCCTCAAGACTGCTATGCCTCTATACCAACAGTTTAAGCCATAACATAGTAAATCCATTACACAGTTTAATCTGCATAGTCCCCAATTGCAAACTATTTGAAACAACATTATCAGAAAGGGGATATGAATGTAATATAATGTAATGTTGTTTATTATATTACATTCATATCCCCTTACTTGCTGTAAATATAGGGAATAATAAGACTTTGTGGAAACATTTTGTAAATTTTAATAGAAATAAACTTTAAAAAGGTAATTATATGTGGTGTACTAATTTAAAGTATATGTTTTGTGAAGGTACACTGCTGTTTAAAGGAGAAGGTAAGGCCTATTTGCTTGGGGTGCCAAAAGTTCTCCCAAGTGATTATATATACTTACCCAACACCCAGGGCCAGTGCTCCTATCAGCAGAAAACTGCACCGGTTGATGGTTTCTTCCAGCAAGCACCAAGGATCGATCAGCTTCCTTCTTCTTCTTTCATATTTCCCAGGGCAGATACATGCGCAGTAGAAAGAAATCGCCGACTTCTTTGTTAGCTGGAAGCTGATCGCTCAATAGTGTAAGAAGAACCCCCGGTGCAGTTTTCTGCAGATAGCAGCACCAGCCTGGGGTTTCAGGTAAGTAAATACAATCACTTGGGGGTATCTAACTTTTGACACCCCCAAGTAAATAGGTCTTTCATTCTGCTTTAAGGGGACATCAGGCAGTATTGTCTCACTCAAGCCACCTATAAATTAGATTAACTACTTGAAATACAGTAGGTCCTTTGATAACATCTACAGGGTGTAATACTAGGGTGTAACATCAAAGTCACATTTAGTTTCTTCCCAGGCATGTGCATTTGTTCCTGAGGAAGGTCTGGGTCCTCATGTGTGGCTAAGGACAGTGCTACACAAACTGCCAGATAGGTGATGGAAACATGATAATTTACAACAGTTACTGGGAGCTCTCTATCAGTGTATACATCCAAAATACACCAAATGTACATAATAGCAACAATTGCACTACGTTGCATGCTCAATGACTAGTGTATTCTGGCCAAAATCCACCCCAAGTTCAAAGTGTCAGGCAAAAGCCATTTATGTTGCTGCACATTTGGGGCTGTAGCAGGTAATTCTGTATTTTTATAGTGGGGAAACTGATACATGACATAAACCTAACACTGTAATTAACTCTTATTTGAAATATACTCTAAAGCAGAGCTAGCATAGTAAACATCATTGTTACGCTGGGAAACTTGGTCACCCATGTGTCTTAGTGGTCTAATTCCTAAAAGGAGGCATCATATCTCATGAATGCTCGTATCCCCAAATTAACATAAAATAAGGTTTTAACTTTTGATCACTTACTCATATTGGCAAATGTAAATAAACTTCATTAAAATTAATTCCTGCATGTGCTCGTGGAAAATATCTTCAAGGGTTCTCCCTAGATCTTCCCGCAGCCATGTCCTGAATTCCTGTAGTTACAAATAGACAAAGTACTTAATTGAACATAGTATAGTCATAGGGAGAAGTAGTGACCCATGGGTAAAACAATGGGGATCCAATCTGATCACTCCTCCATTAGTAAATTAACTATTAGTAAGAATTCAGAGGACTTTTTAAGTAATATAAATGTACTACAATTATGCATTATTTTTTTGATTGATTTTCCAATTTTTTATACATACAGTTATATCTGGCCCAACTTTTACAGACTGTCAGTAAATGTACAGTACTTGGCATCCCTGATTAAATAATCAGTGTTACCAACCATTGGTAAATGTAATGTTATTAGATGGTTGTAATTCTATAAGCAGGCATTTTGCCCTTAAAGGCAAAGTGTTGTCTTCATTTTGTATTTTTGATAGTTTCCCAATTACTTGCCTTCCTCGTCTACAAATACTAAAAGTTTATTTCAGGAGAACTACCCCTTTAAAATATATAATTTTATCTTCCTCTGCCTGAGGCACTAATTAGATTGAAATCTCGAAGGCAAAGTAAAAAGTACAGAGCTGCATAAAATTAAACAATTCATACCTCTTGTCTTCCTCCAGACATCCGATGATAATCTGTCTGTAAGCACTTAGTAGAGAATTCATCTTTTTTCACAATCTGCACAAAAATAGAACAATCTTTTGTAAAGATACTCTTTCCTAATTCTGTACATGTGAAGTAGACATACAGTGACGGTGCAGAAATATATGTTTTATATTTTATAGGAAATAATGTTCGGTTTCAAAAAGATTGTTCTGATGTTGGCAATAGTGTGGAAATTGGAACACTCAATATACTTCTGTTTTAAAGAACTAAAAATATTATTATGAACCAGGGCTCCATTAAAGTATTGTTGAGCAATGGCAAATATGGCATTGGCGGACCACCCACACAAATATGTGGCAATTCTACCCTAAATTGTTTTGCATTTATTAATCCACAAATTTGGTTTGCTCTTTTGAAATGAACTTTAAGTAAAAAAAAAAAGGACATGTTTATTTTAGAAGTATGAGTATGCGGTAAAACCTATATGACTTTTCACTGTTTTTCTCAATATTTAGCCAGTTATCTAAACCATGATACAAGGGATACTTCTACATGTTGAGCACAACAACACTTACCTGGATCTGGCCATTGTGGGGCCCTTTGTGGCCATACATACATTCTACTGTTGCATTATTTCTCTCCATCAAATGAATTCTAAAAACCGGTTTCAACCTCATAGCTTCATCAACATGTGGATCATGAGGGGGAAGATACATCCAGCCAATAATAAATAAGCCGTCTACCTGTATTTGGGAAAGTGACAAATTCTCCTGTTATCAATTGTGTTAAAATCAGTAGTTTATACAGAATCAAAAAGCTGCAGAGGCTTGTTAAGATCTCTAAAACATGCAGAAAATTGCTGTGTTGCTCCCCATTGGCTGCAAAGAAAATCAGATTGTTATGTCACATAAATATCAGACCGGCTTCTTTGTCTTGCAAGTGAGTGCTAGAACTTGTATGTCAATTTCTTGAATTATACCACCCTGTGCATGCCCCCTTGGGATAAACACTGGACAGAACTACAGGGTCAGGCTTAGCTGAAGGGGTAAAGTTATGACTCTTGAACAAAACTTTCAAAGATCTGTATACAACAGTTCTGAGCAATGACTGTGGTATGAATTTTTTTTTTTTATTAAATGGATGAGCCATAGCATGTGTTTTATGCAATGTGAATAAGCAAAGTGCTTACAAAAGAATGGTGGTTATATATATATATGTTAAATATGGTAGGGGATGCACCGAATCCCTGAATCCTTTGTGAAAGATGTGGCCGAATACCGAACCAAATCTGAATCCTAATTTGCATATGCAAATTAGGGTTGGTAAAGGAAAAGGTGGGAAAATGTTTTTTACTTCCTTGTTTTGTGACAGTCATGTGATTTCCCTTCCCATGCCTAATTTACATATGCAAATTAGGATTTGGTTCGGCCATGCACAAAGATTCGGCTGAATCTGAATCCTGCTGTAAAAGGCTGAATCCAAAACGGAATCCTGGATTCTATCACAGAACAAACCTTTAAAACAGGTTTCATCTAATGTAAATGTTAAACTTCTTAAATAAAATCAATAAAAGAATCAGTAAAGTTACTCTTCTCTATCCCCTGCTCAGCAAAGACTCTACATGCAGCTGTCGTTTTTTAAAAGACGGTTTCCTTCAATTGGAAGGAAAGGAAAGCACATTGTTCACACATGCTCAATTAAATTCTATTAAGGCTCCTGTAGAAAATAATAAACAAATGAGTTATGTTATGCCATTTGCCCATGTTGCACTAACAGCAAAGAGACAGCTGCTCTTCCTGCCATATGGGTTCTGATAAAAAGCCAATGTGGGTGTGACTGCAAACGATGTTTCTTGTATAACAACACTACGTGCTGAAGTCAGCCATTTGAGTTTATTGCTGGAAGATGTTCATAGAAAATTAAAAGTACTGCCATAGACAGAAAAATAATATAGTCCTTTTTTAGTGTGTGTATATATAATATAATATAATAGAAGGACCCGCACTCCATGTTATCGTGAATCAAATGTGTTTTATTTTAATGCATATATAATGTCTTGCCCACATTAGGGCCTTTCTCAAGGACCTATATATTTACACACACACACACACATGATTCAGGACACCATTTAAAAAGCAATGACAACGACCAATTATGGTTCATCTAAGCTGTGATGGGTGATAATATAAACAGTTACATTAAAAATGTATCCTGTACAGTTCTTTCTGTTCTTTAAAATATTGCCTGTTTTGTGTATTATTTCACCGTCTATTAATCTCACCTTCACGTAACAAAAAATCCACGAGAATGAAAATACACGCATGCAGTCTCTACTCCCACTTCCCCCACGTGTTAACAGTACTACATTCTGCACAGCTCAGCTAGAGTTCAAGAAGTTTGGA
>CM044437.1:56138768-56156266 GCA_024363595.1 Xenopus borealis
GGGGATGTGCACTTTGCAATACACATTAATGATAATGAAATATATTCAATCGTGATAAAGGGGTTGTTCACATTTTAGTATGATGTATGAGTATGAGTGTGGTATTCTGAGACAATTTGTAATTGGTTTTCATTTCCTATTATTTGCAGTTTTTGAGCTATTTAGCTTTTTATTCAGCAGTTCTCCAGTTCTGGTTGCTTGGGTCCAAATTACCATAGCAACCATGCACTAATTTGAATAAGAATATGAATAGAAGAGGATCTGAAAAGAAATATGAGGAATAAAAAGTAGAAATAACAAAACATGTGTAGCCTTACAGATAACTTGGTTTTAGAAGGGGGTCAGTGATGCACATTTGAAAGCTGCAGAGTCAGGAGAAAAAGGCTATTTAATTCTGAAAGTATAAAAAACAAATAATAATGACCAATCATAAAGTTGCTTAGAATTGGACATTGAACAACATACTAAAAGTTACCTTAAAGGTGAGGCTTCCCTTTAAGACAGTTTCGGTGTCCACTGCTTTACAGCTTGCCAGTCTACAGGCCACCAAGGCCCGGGCCTATGGCAACAAGATTTTGGGGGGGGGGCGGCATGCTGCCCAAACACACCCACATTGGTTCAAAAACACTGGGGATGCGCAGGAGATTTTAAAATTTCTTGTTCACCAATCTCCTTGCTCCCGATAATGAAAATTTGCAAGGGTAGAGGACATGGGAAACAAACAGCAGGGGGCCTATGGGTGCCCACTATATAAATCCGGCCCTGCCAGTCTATAGAAACAATGTAGCAGAAACAAGCTGTTCTCCAGCCAAGACTTCAATTTCTCAAATCTTGCATATGTTGGTTATTCTCCTTTCAAAGTGTTTTTTTTTCAGTTCAGTTTGTTTCAGACAGTACAGCAGAAATGAAGACTTTATTTCCCAGCTGATTTTTATTTTTAACAGTTTTTCTAAAAGTTTATTTTTTCAACTTCTCATGTCTCCTTGGAGCAGCCCTAACTGGTGGTGGTGGTGTTGGTGATGGGGGGGGCTCCCAAATTTCATAAAAGGTAGTTTACTCTGCTACATGATTTGTTTGATTACTGAGCTATTATAGCTCAGGAACATAAAACTTTATACAACAACATTTGTAGTGCTGTATTTATGTCTGGTGCAACCCTAGGAACTCCCCAACTTGAGAAAGTGATGTGAGTGGCCTGTGGTGTGTGACATCAATTCCAGTAAAGTATGACATCACTTCCACTGTGCAACACACTGCAACAAGCCTCATACAACCTGAGTTGGGCTGGGCCAGCAGAACACTGGGAAAAACTCAGTGGACCCAATCATCATGGGCCCCACTAACCCAGGCCTGCCCCCCTGCCAGGACCAGCAGCCCCAATAGTTTAGGATGAGAAGCAGGCAGTACAAGCTAAGGAGGGGCTGGAGGGTGGTGTGTTGGGAGGGAATGAAGAGGCAGGTGGAACATTGGGAGCAGGTGGGCTGACATGCACAGGGGAGTTTGCCACAACCTGATCTGACCCTCCCCCTCACCCTCATATGAGAATGGGCCTTCACAGTCCTCAGATCTGAATATAATTTAAATAACCACAAACAAACATGCAGTGGGGGGGATAAATTCATAAAGGGGTATTTCAACTGTAAATGAACTGTTAGTATGACGTGATAGTTTGACTTGATTCTTATTTTTAGTGTATGGTAATATTTTTAGCTTTTTATTTTTAGGGTAAAAATACTTTTGCTAAGGGGGTCAATGACACCCATTTAAAAGCTAGAAAAGGACATGTTATAAAATATTAATCGTTTATTTAAAGGTGTAACCTACACAGGTTACTGAACTACAACTCACAGCACCAACACCCAGAGAGCTACAACCTTAGCCCAGGGCTAGTGGGGATAGAGATGAACCTGCTCCTGGAACCCTTTAAGTGACCCCTGTGAAAGGGTTGTTCGACCCCCAAAGGGGTCGCAACCCCCAGGTTGAGAACTGCTGAGTCTTGGGGTCATTTTGACCCCCTCAGAGATTCAATCAACTAAATACACAAACTGCCTAAACATCTGAACAGATTTTGAATGTTATATATGTAGAGGTGTGTTCAGATTGTCAGCTAAGGTATAATACTAATATACTGTCTGACTCCACCTTGCTGCTAAATGACATTTTAAAAATGAAATTGGCTAGCAGAGAACTTTCAGGCCATGGCCCTCCATCAAACAAGTACCCAACACTACCTGTTTCATCTCTGATTCACTTAAAAGGGAAAAGATTGACAGATCTGGAACTGGCATTTTTCATCCAAAAAATCTAAATGAATAGGAATTAGTAAATACTAAAAATGTGTGCCATCAGCCTTACACAACATTTGACACCCTTACATGTCACAATAAGGGTACATTATATCAGGCAAACCTTACACTTGTATACAGTATGTGGCTAGATACTTACTCGAAAGAAAGCAGTGAATTGTCTCTCTTAAAGGAACAGTAGTACAAAAAAAAATTAAAGTATTTTTAAGTAATAAAAATATAATGCAATGTTGCCATGCACTGGTAAAATTGTTGTGTTTGCGTCAGAAACACTACTATAGTTTATATAAATAAGCTGCTGTGTAAGAATGGGGGCAGCCATTCAAATGAGAAACTTCTCAGGTTACATAGCAGATAAGCTCGGTAGAACATAATGGTGTTATCTATCATCCACTATTTAACCTGTGCCATATAGCTTTTTTCAGTTTCCACCATTTCTGCACAGCTGCTTGTTTATATGAACTATAGTAGTGTTTCTGAAGCAATCACGTCAGTGCAGGACCACAGTACACGATATTTTCATTACTTTAAAACACTTAATTTTTTTGTTACTGTTCTTTTAACTAGAACTGCTGCCAAAGGTCAACACAGCACCAAGGTATGTAGGTAACCTGATGTAATGCCCATGCAACCACTTATCAGTGAGATGGAGGTTGTGCAAAACAAACAGATATACAGGTATATGATGTATTATGCAGGATAGGTATAGAATATGTTTTCTTGGGACCTAGGGTTTTCCAGACAACTGATCTTTTAGTAATATTGATCATCATGGCTTAATTCTGCTAAAAATAATTTAAAGATAAAATAAACCCAGAAGGCATGTTTTGCCACCAATATGGATTTTTGCAAAAGGCTCAGTATTATTATTATTATTATTACAGAGGAAAAGGAAATCTTTTTTTAAAAATAAAATTGTTTTCCTAGAGATGGTCTTCCCGTAATTTGGAGCTTTCCAGATAACAGGCTTTCTACATACCTGTACTGAGATGAATGGTTATAGTAGGGTGTGAGCACAAACTACCAAAATGGCGCTGATCAAAAGTTACATATCCCGGTGCGAGCTGCTATGACGAGCATGACGTCATGCGCATGTGCATTAAGAAAAGCTGCCCCAACAGCATGGGGAGCATGTGCATGTCTTCTACTGTGCTTGGTATGTAAATTCATATATATATATATTATATATATATATATATTCAACAAGCGATAGGAGCACTCAAGGATATAATACATAGTAGATTTATTTAATTTTTTCGTACTCGCACTATTAACGCGTTTCACTTCTCCTTGAACCGTCATTAATCCATGATGACGATGTTTCAAGGAGAAAGGAAAAACTTTGATGTGTGGAAGTATGTTAAAGGAACAGTAACAGCTTTTTTTTTTCTTTGTTTCTTTATCATGAAAAAAACAACAGCAGTTTAAACTAAAAATTCTTTAAGTTCTTATTAAGAAATTAATTCTCAGATTCTCTAAATGTGCTCCTCTTCTGAAATGTGACGATACATTGTGTGGCGCTCGAAGGCAGGGAGGAGAAATCGAGTGCTGCACGATGGATTGTCGCCATATCTCCATTTCAGAAGAAGAGTGCATGCAGAGAATCGGTAAGTAACTTCTTAATAAAAACTTAACAAATTTAAAGTTTAAACTGTGTTGTCGTTTTCTTTCATTATAAAGAAATGAATAAAAAAAAAGTAACTGTTCTTTTAAACTTCAATAAATCTACTTTGTACTATATCTGTGAGTGCTCCTATTGCTTGTTGAATATATGCCTTTAATGAGGAGCAACTGGGAATCTTTGTCTACATTCTCAGCTCAGTCCAGTTGTTTTGAGTCACTTGGTTAGATATAATATCATGACCTGGATGAATGAGAATCTTCATAGGCATGATAACCTTATTGCTTCACTTTATACACTAATGTCCTTTTTTCAGTGTACAAATTGGCTATTTTTGGGATACTTTTAAAATGGCATTTGGATACTTTTTTGATAGCCTTTGGTTGGTTTTGAAATTGGCAACCCTGATAAAGAGCTTGCTCTTCAACTGATACAGGATCTGTCCTGGCGCTGTGGGAGGAGCCTGGAGCTGTAACAAAGCTATATGACAGAAAAGGTGATTAGGAGGTGGGAAAACTAAATAGTCGCAAAAGGTGCGTCTGATGATATGAATAGAGCAATGTGTTGCGCGGTGAGTTAGTTCCAGTGTGCGTGTGGGCTGAGCAGGAAGCAGCTGTATAACCAGTGGAAGGTCCTTAGCTCCGGCAGAACGTAGTAATCAGATATATTGATGACTACTCTCTGCTGCAAAACAAGTTTGAGACTCCGGCTTTACGTTCAGTGTTAGTATGGACCCTGTAGTACTTTCATCATGCCCAGGGAAGCCATATAGTTTGTAAATGATGCGGTGCGGCCCTCCGACTAACACCTCACACCCCTATATTTGCATTTAAATTCCCCATCTGCTAGTGGGCAACACTCTTCTCTGACATACACACCCTACCCTGGAGAAGATCCCCGCGGGCCTTACCTTGCTTGCAGCGCTGCTTCCAGATAGTGTCCGTAGTGAGGATCTGGCGGAACTTCCTGCACACCTGGGCCAGTCTGGGCAGCTCGGTACCGGGCAGAGAGGAAAAAATCTCCACCAGTATCTCGGGAGGCAGCTGCAGGAGAGAGCGGGGTCTCCGAGGCGCCACTGCTGCTTGTCCTTCTACTACTAATTCAGCCTCAATCCGCACCTCGTCCTCTTCCTCCTCCAGCTCAGGGTCGTTTCCGTCTCCCTTCCGCTGCTGTCTCCTCCTGCAGCCCCCGGACTGTCCGACTCCGCACAACCTGGCGCACACCTCCATCCCACACCGGGGCCCGCTGCCACTGACAGTCCGGGGACCCTCCCTAATCTAGGCCGGGGTGCTTGTGTTGCTGCTTGTGACAGCCCGGGGACACACCCACAAACAGGCGGATACGTGACGCAATCACGCCTCCTGTCACGGCTGCGGCCCAGGATTCCCTGGCTAAGGCGTTTTCCCTCTCTCCCTGTCATAGTGCTAATGATTTCCCGACACTAGCGGCGTCTTTCACCTAATGCAGGGTAGGGCTGCGTGTATTGGAAAGTATAGCCCTTCTCACAAAGCACATACTCTTCTTTGCTGCTCTAGAACGAGCTACAGCTGAATATAGTGAAATACTGTTCCGCTACTCTCAGTACTGGGGTTCCACGCACTTTGAAGGGCCCTAACACCCTTGGCGATGTACACTATGAGTGTATCTGTTGTTACTAAAATTAGAGTGGAAAAAACAGGGTGTGCATGTAGCCTTTGTTTAGTAAGTGTAAAGAAAACACATGCCCCGTGTGAGGATCGAACTCACGACCTTCAGATTATGAGACTGACGCGCTACCTACTGCGCTAACGAGGCGTTGTGTAACTTTTCCTTGTGCACTCATAAAACGGAAAATACACATTTATCTGTTGTGTGTGTTTATATGTTTAAAGTACACAGTATAATTGGTTACATTTATACAATTTGCCCTCATCAAAGCAACCAGCATTTTTATTGACTGCTGTCAGTCATGAAAATTGATGATTCATGCAAAGGCATCGCCCTACAGCAGTGTTTGAAATCTCTTTACTGTGGGCGTCTCCCCATAAAGAAGAAGTCACAAAGAAATCCATAGCCATTTTTATTTCTTTTTGTAAAAGAGTTAAAAGTTAAAGCTTGCAATGTGAACGAGCTGTAAATTTAGGGTACCAAAAGTTAGACACCCCAAGCAATCGCATTCATTTGCCTGGCACCCCAGGCCAGTGTACCTATCAGCAGGAAACTGCACCGGCCCTGGGTTACACCAGTGCAGGCCCGGACTGGCAATCTGTGGGTTAGGGCAAATGCCAGATGGCAGTGGCGTAACTACTCGCTGGTGGGCCCTGGTGCAGGATAGGCACCTGGCCCCCCCTATCGGGCTTTCACCCCTATGAATTTCACATTGGTGTTCTCCTAGCCTCTCTGGCGGGCCCCAAGAGGGAGTGGGCCCTGGTGCAATTGCACCCCCTGCTCCCCTGGTAGTTACGCCACTGCCAGATGGGCTGCTATAAGGTGCCATAGAAAGTCAGTATTTAGTGGGCTGGTGGGGACTGTTTGGGCCTCTATGTGGGCTGATTGGGTCTCTGTGTACCTGAAATGCCAGGGCCTATTTTGATTCTCAGTCCAGTCCTGCACCAGTGAGTACCACAGAGCAATCCTCTTGGAGATTAGTTGGCCAGCGGCAAATCTTCACTATTGCAGGCGATTAATCTCCCCAAATACCTTCCCACCATCAAGAATGCAAATTGACAGCGGGATGGCATACATATCACTGGGCTTTCCGAAGTCATCCAAAGTTGCCACATGAGGAAAGTTTGTGCGACTTCGGAAAACCAAAGCGAAATGTATGCCATCCCGCCGCCGATTTACATTCTTGCCGACGTGAAAGCATTTAGGGAGATTAGTCGCCCGCAGGCAGGTCTCGGCAAATACAAAGCGTGTGCACTGCAGCGAGGGAGGGGGCAACTCAGCGGGGGAACCTGGCAGGGGACCCTCAGGACCCCCAGTATGATCCTAGGTGGGTGACTAATCTCCCCACGTGCCACCAACCATTATAGCAAAATATCATCACACAAAACAGTATAGGTGTATACCCTTTTGCCCCGTTTTATTCTTTCTCTATCTTTGATCTGTCCAAAGCATCTCCAGATCCAAGAACTCAAACATGCCTCTTCAGTTGTCAATTCAGCTCCTTTCTCAGCAGTCCAGACACCTGACATATATTCTGCCTTTCCAACAGATGAATGCACTACTTCAAGACTAAACTGCTGCTGCTCCAAGACATTTCAAGTTCCTAAAATGACATACAACTGTGCATAAAAATTGTCTGGATTGCAGTGCATCAAAGGTTTCTTCACTAGCTTATGTACACCAGCCAAGAAACCTCCACCAGTGATTGCTGTAAATGACTTGCTGGAAAGGTGATACTGAAAGCATAAGTAGTTTTTGCATGTAGAACAGCACCAAACTGTGAAACTTTAGTGTTTAAAAAGCCTTTATTTCAGCTTTGGGCATCACCGCAACGTTTCAGGCCATGCGGCCTTTTGTCAAGCATTTTTTAAATTACATTTTTTTTTTTTTAAATTCCAAGATATTAAGGGATACATGCACTGTTAACATGATTGGATTTTGTTACAACAGTGCTACCTGCTGTTCAGTTTCCAACCATGAAATAGTCAAGGAAGTTGTCTGGAGAAAGAAAGATGATTGCTCTGAAAACCTTTTCTCATATTTTTCCTAACCAGAAGAACATCAGGCCAGAGGTGGAGTGGAGATTGCTCGAAAAATGTTAAAGCAGGCATATTAAGGTTGACCTCTGATCCTGTACTCAGGCGGAATATGTACCTTTCAGTGCAGATATACAGAGATATGGAAGAGAGTGGATCTGCTTCTCTTCACCTTCAGAAAAAACACAGGCTGAGATCAGCAGAGCTTTGTGTGCCCTAGGCAGGTAAGGGTCAGGCAACAAGCAGGCAAGGGTCAGGATTGGAGATATCATCGTATTCCGGCAAAGTAAGGGTCAGTATTCAGTAGATCAGGCAGGAATCACAAAGATTAAACACCCAGGAACTTTCTAATAGAACCTAACAAAGGGCAACTTGCTGAAGACTGTATTCCCCTTTTATACCATTTGAATTTCTCGCCATTGCACGTGACGTCATCACGCCGGTGCATAAACCCGGAAGTGCGCCAGCGTGTGCACCATAGGGAGACCAGCAACAGAAGGAGAAAGAGCAGTGCGGCGGGTGTCCACGATGGACCCAGTTGCCCACTAGACCACCAGGGTAAGCGTTCCTTACACCAGTGTCGGACTGGGATGCCAGGGGCCCACCAGAAAACCTTAAACCAGGGGCCCAACTTTCCAAACTTCTCTCCTCACTTAACCTCTTTATCCTCCTATTCTTTTATATCTACTTACTATACTCTATTCTTTCATTATTAAGCCTCTTTTTCCACATAAAGAAATAGGGAATGAACATGAAATAGGCCATATTGTTAGAAGCAAGAGGGCCCACTGACACCTGGGCCCACCGGGAGTTTTCCTGGTATCCCTGTGAGCCAGTCCAACACTGCCTTACACACATTGCCACCTTTTCTAAAAAATGTTACCAGCAGGTCCCACTGGACCGCGCGCCACTGAACCACCAGGCCTTGTCTTCTGGGGAAAGTGATTGTAAAATTCTCTCACCGATCGAGAAGCTTGTACATAGGGTTGCCACCTTTTCTTGAAAAAAATACCGGCCTTCCTATATATTTACCTTTTTTTCCTATTAATAACATTGGGATCAGCCATCAAAAATACCGGCCAGGCCGGTAAAATACCGGCCAGGTGGCAACCCTTGTACATCGGAGTGTTTCTCTCAAGAGCATTCTTCAGGTTCAAAGTCCTTCCATTTGATGAGGAACTAAAGAGAGCCTCTGGAGAGTCTGGAATCCAAAATCTTTTCTACTTCGTACTCCTGTTGACCATCCACTGAGATAGATGAAGGAGAAGATTGATCAGAAGCACTCCTGTGCTCTTTTCTGAAGATGACTGCACACTGAAGCAGGGCCGGGCCCCCTTTAACCCTGGCAATTTTATTCGAATTTGGGGGGGGGGGGCTGTCAACCAATTTTTTTTACTTAAAGGGGGCCCTGACTATCAATAGCTTTTTATAACTTGCTTGTGGGGGGGTTACCTTTTTTAGCGCTGATGTCTGTGTGATCTTTTAAATGTGGTGTGGGGGGATCTGGGGTGGGGCTTGGGGACTGGGGTCAGCGGGGCACTGGGGGGCCCCCAGTGATTTCTAATGGCGGCCCTGGTCCAGGTCCGGATTTACAAATGCAGCACCCCAAGGATGCCTTCACTCATGCCCCCCGTTCATGTCTAGGGTTGCCACCTGGCCGGTGTTTTACCGGCCTGGCCGGATTTTTTTTGTATGGTTGATCCCAATGTTATTAATAGGGAAAAAAGATAAATATATAGGAAGACCGGTATTTTGTTCAAAAAAAGGTGGCAACCCTATTCATGTCCCCCTTCCCGTGTCTCTCTTCCCCTCTCTGTTGGTAACAAGATATCGGCATCATGACACTTGAATACTATAGAGGAAGCTGACCCCATTGCCTGGACCCTCGTGTTCAAAAGGTTTAGCAGGGTCTGCTTCCTCTATAGTTTTGCCACTTGTGTTGGCTCTTTCTACAGGCACAGGATCAGGCACAACGACCTGAGATGGCTGCTTACACATCAATATTACAACTAAAAAATACATTACAATGTGTACATTGCAAATATTGGTTCAATAAAATTTTAAATAGCAGAATTAAATATTTGCAATGTATACATTGTAATTTAGTAATAAAAACTACACCATAAAAATGATTAGGCCTTAATCGCCATTCTAGCTTGCCATTTCCAATGCCCAAAGTATCATCAGGAAATGGAAACTGTGGAAATCAAGGCTGGTCAGAAAGGCCAAGGCAAGTCTTTATATCATTGTGAAGGACCATCATTAATTGACACTGACAGTAGTGGTGTTGTGCCATTCTGTGGTGCAAAACCACTTGCACAAACGATCTGCATGGAGGAGTTATCAGGAACAAACATTTTCTGTGTCCTTATCACACATAACATATGAGGATTGCAAAATAGCATCTAGACAAGCCAGATGCCTTTGAATAAGTGTAAACCTTTTGTTCATAAGGTTTGTTTGGAGACAACATTAACAGCATTTGAGGGGAAAAAAGACCATGCTAACTGTTAAATACTCAGGCCCTCATTACATTTGTGTATATACATAGTTCTTATTTTCCCTATTAACTACACTGGTAGCTTCATTTATTTTGGCCAGACCATTAAATGTGAAGCAGTGAGCCAAGAAGCTGAAATTGAAGTTAAATAAAGGATGACTTTGACAATAAGATATGATCCTAAACATATTCAAAAGTCGCCAAGCTCTAGGTTTTTGAATGCCCCTTACAGTCACTTGACATTATTGAATATCTGTGGGTAGATTTTAAACATGCAAGCTGGCCCAGGAAGATCTGGGTTAGAAGTGATCTGCAAGTTAAGGTGGCCATACACGTAGAGATCCGCTTGTTTGGCGATGCCACCAAACAAGCGGATCTCTCCCCGATATTCCCACCTTGAGGTGGGCGATATCGGGCTGATCAGAATGGCACAGATATGGGCAGTCAGATCGCGGCACCTCATCAACGAACAGATGTGCCCGCGATCCGACGGGATTTTTAATCCTGCCCGATCGACATCTGGCCGACTTTTGGCAAGATATCAATCGGGGAAGCTCGTTGGAGGGCCCCCCCACACAGCCCGATAAGCTGCCGACAGACTGTGTATGGCCCGTGTATGGCCACTCTAAGAGTGGGTACAGGCCCAGATTTGTGGAGAGGCCACCTAGGCTCGGGTCTAGGGCGGCAGAATTTTAGGGGTGTGTCCAACCACACCCACATTGGTTCAGAAATTAAAATGTCCTTTGTGCCAATTCCCATTGCTCCGTCCTGATGATGAAAACGAGAGACAAACGACAGAGGGCCTAGGGGCGCCCGGTTGGTAAATCCGGCCCTGTGGTACAACAAGAATGAAAACACTTAGCTGGAAACAAATAGCATTTATAAGCTGTGTTCTGTGCCAAATTACTAGTGTGTAAAAACCTTTGCACATGCCGCAATGAATGTTTTAACGTTTTTCACACAGTTTTGTAGCCCTTTGTTTAAATAAATACTGCTACAATGTATATTTTACGATAAAATATAAAAGAAATAAAATTAAATGGAAAAAAATAAATCTCCTACACTTCACAGTTTTGAATCTATCACTGAATATTCAACACTGCTGGTTAGCAAGAATGTACAGTAGGACAGGGAGTTCCAGGGGTTTTTCACCTGAGTTGACTTTTAATATGATATAGAGTGTAATATTCTGAGACAATCTGCAATTGGTTTTTCATTTTTTACTATTTGTGGTTTTTGAGTTATTTAGCTTTTTATTCAGCAGCTCTATACTTTACAGTTTCAGCAATGTTATTGCTAGGGTCCAAATTACCATAGCTATCAGTGGCATAACGATATTGCTGGGTCCCAAAGCAAATTATTTTTCAGGCCCCCAAAATGTCTAGAGGTTGACCTGTTTTACCAATATTTATTGACATTGCTAATGAACTAGGGCCTCATGGGGCCCCTATACCTCCTGGGCCCCCCTGCAGGGTCTGCTTCTTGTGTAGTTACACCCCTGCTAGCAATCATGCATTGATTTGAATAAGAGACTGTAATATGAATAGGAGAGGGGGGCTGAATAGATAAGTGATACGAATAAGCAATAGCCATAAATGTTTAACCCTACAGATAGGGTTGCCACCTGGCCGTTATTTTACCGGCCTGGACGGTATTTTTGATGGTTGATCCCAATGTTGTTAATAGGAAAAAAAGATAAATATATAAGTATATATATAAATATATCTTATTTGCACCTGTTAGTTGTTCTAGGCTCTCTGCCAAAAGCCAATTAAGTTAGAAACTTTGTTTCTTTTTCTGGCAGCTCAGTGCTGGACTTTCCAGTACAAATGAGGGACTGCTGGTTGAGCTGTCAAAAGAGGGACTGTCCCTCCAAAAAAGGGAAAGTTGGGAGGTGTAGGATGTTGGGGCATTTGACCAGGGTAACACTTAGGCTGGGGGGTGGGGAGGGGTGTCTATGCAAGGTAGGGGGGTTGGGTTTTTTAATTTACCATAAGGGATAAGGATTTAGTTGTTCCTTTAAATTCAGGGACCATGCCTGAAAGTTAGCAGCTATTTGTGATTATGCATGTATTCTGAGATCCGATAATTATATAAACGTTTATAAGACATTATGTAAATTGTTCATCACGTTATTAAATATGGGTATTACTATAATAAGATGCACGTTAAACATATCAGTACTTCTGTATTCAGTACTACAAAACAACTGCCACACTCAAGATGGCGCTGGGAACCTCCCACATGGCGTCACAGATGATGTCACTGTTTCAGTGTTTTGTTTTTGATGGCAGAGAGAAGCTCTGCAGACAGCGCAGGTCTGTACCGAGACATCGGAGGAAGAAGGATCGTTATTTCTACAGCACAGCAACAGGATGCCTTCCGAGAAGACCTTTAAACAAAGAAGGAGTTTAGGTAGGGGCTTTTTAATATTTTAGCTGTTGTCAGTAAGTTTGGCCTGTGAAAGCTACCCTAGAATTAGACTACCCCCTCCATAAAACAAAAGAGGGACTAAGACTTTGCGGGTGTATAGTGTCTTAACTCCCACGTCGCTGACTTTTGAAGGGTTAATAATTTGTCCTGTAACTGGTTACATTGCCAGACGTGTATTAAAAACCCCTTTCTATTGTTTTCCCAGTGATTAGACGCAGCAGGGTATAACCCACTGTCTGTATCACATTCAAATACATGGAAGACTCAAGCCCTGAGGGGGGGGGGGCTCATCTCCGGGCCCTGCAGGATAATGGTACTCATGGAGAGAGGCAGGATGAAATCATCTTCACTAGAGAGCAAGCACTGCAGTGACTACTGGGGGATGGGCACTGCAAACCACTCAGTCCATGGGGAATCAGGATCAGTCGAACTGTACCTCACATAATCAGGGTCGGATTTATATAGCAGGCATCTCTAGGCCCGCTGTCGTTTGTCGCCCCTGTCCCCTCCCTTTTATTTGCTCAAATTTTCAGCATCGGGACGGAGCAATGAGAATTGGCACACGGGAAATTTAAATTTCTTAACCAATGTGTGGTTGAGCAGCATGCCACCCCCTAAAATCCTGCCGCCCTAGGTGGCCTCTCCACAAATCCGGGCCTGCACATCATCTAATATCCTTTTCCCAATTGCAGTCCCTCTGCCTTCATTATACAGACAACTGCACACAGTAATGCTGAGCACAGTGCAAACCCAAGCACAATGAAATGCATGACACACAGATTTGACAGTACAACCCACATTTTACATATTTCAGAGGACCAGGAAAAAAGGTCTAAAATCAGGGAAATGCATGTATGTGTTTTATATACATACAGATATTGGTGGGACCACAAAAAAATGATGTAAAATGAAGGAGAACTTAAAGGGATTCTGTCATGATTTTTATGATGTATTTTTTTATTTCTAAATTACACTGTTTACACTGCAAATAAGTCTCTCGCAATATAAAAATTAATTCCTGAACCAGCAAGTGTAATTTTTTTTTGTCGTAATTTTGGCGTGTAGGCAGCCTTCTCAGGTCATTTTGCCTGGTCATGTGCTTTCAGAAAGAGTCAGCACTTCAGGATGGACAGGGCAGGATTTACATAGATGGCGCCTAAGGTTGCCACCTATTCTTGAAAAAAAGTACCGTACTGGCCTGCCTATGTATTTATCTTTTTTCCTATTAATAACATTGGGATCAACCATCAAAAATACTGGCCCCTAGGCCCACTGTAGTTTGTCGCCCTATCCCCATCCCTTTTATTTGTTCAAATGTTCATCATTGGGACAGAGCAATGGGAATTGGCACATAGGAAATTTAAATTTCAGAACCAATGTGGGTGTGGTTGGGCAGCATGCCACCCCCTAAAATCCTGCCACCCTAGGCCCGGGCATAGGTGTATTCTCCACAAATCTGGGCCTGAGGATGGAACTGCTTTCTGGCAGGCTGTTGTTTCTCCTGTTCAATGTAACTGAATGTGTCTCAGTGGGACATGAGTTTTACTATTGAGTGCTGTTCTTAGATCTACCAGGCAACTGTTATCTTGTGTTAGGGAGCTGTAATCTATTTACCTTCCCATTGTTCTGTTGTTAGGCTGCTGGGGGGTGAATGATTTCACCAAAGCTTGCAGTACAGCAGTAAAGAGTGACTGAAGTTTGTCAGACCACTAGTCACATGACTTGGGGCAGCTGGGAAACTGACAATATGTGTAGCCCCATGTCAGATTTCGAAATTTTAAAAAATCTCTAAGCTCTTTTCTGAAATGGATTCAGTGCAGAATTCTGCTGGAGCAGCACTATTAACTGGTGCATTTTGAAAAAAAATCTTTTTTCCCATGACCGTATCACTTTAAAATCAGGGGCTCTTTGGATAAGGGGTTTCCGGGTAACGGATCCCAAACCTGTAATACATTTGTTAGATTATGTGCAATTTAGGAGATAAGATGCTTCATGTCTTCTTATGTGTTGGTGACAGGTCAACTAAAAAGTGCAAAATACCACCCCTCCAGTGCAGTGGCAGAGAAGTGTCACAGATCTACCCCAAACATGTCTGAGAAAGCATATTTGTATTTTGGCATAGTTTTATTGGGTTGTTGCCAGGGCTTCCATGTTGGTGTAGGAATTTTGTTTCTAAGCCATTAGCCTTTAGGCATATCAAATGAAGCATTACCAGTTAACAAACAGAATTAGAAGTAAATTCACTTTAGCCACCTAGGTGCTCAACTAAGTAATTTATTTAAATGAACAGTAACACCAAAAAATGAAAGTATTTTAAAGTAAAGAAAATATCATGTAGTGTTGCCCTGCGCTGTTAAAACTGATCTGTTTGCTTCAGAAACACTACTATAGTTCATATTAACAAGCTGGTAAGTAGCAATGGTGGAAATTGAAAAATGACTATATGGCACAGTATAAGTAAAGGATAACAGATAACATTATGCTCTACAGAGCTTATCTGCTGTGTAACTTGAGCCTTTTCTCCTTTGACTAGTTGCCCCCATCGCTACACAACAGCTCATTTATATAAACAATAGTAGTGCTTCTGAAGCAAACACTGCAGTTTTACCAGTGCAGGGCAACACTGCTCTATATTTTTATTACTTTAAAACAATTTAATTTTATGATGTTACTAGTCCTTTAAATGTGGTGTCGTTTTTTTTTTTTTCTGCTGCTCCTTCGGGTAGTGAAAAGGTTAAATTTCATCTAAGCTGTAGCCTTTTGATCTGAATGAAGTCATCATGCAGTGGTTAATGCAGGGGTTTTCCTTTTATTCACACTATAACCTGTATATTACTGTCCGAAGTAAGACAATTTCGCTTGTTCTGTAGATTTTCAGGCTTGTCTGCTATGTATCTTTCTGCATGAGGGGAGTTTTAGCACCTAGAAGAAAGAAACATTATTCATAATGAAACACACTGAAAGATCTAGTGCCACGAAATAAATTAAAGGGGCTCATACACATTTAAACATGATGTAACTTAAGTCTGCCCTTGTACAATCTGTGTGTTTGCTTCAAAAGCTCTAATATTATTATAGTAGTATATTCATTTTATACATACTATATATTATAATTATATATTTGCAGGCAGTCGTGTTGAGTCTAAAAAGGGGAATTGTGGGAGCACTCTAAAGGCTAAGTTAAAGTATATTTAAGTAAAATGGAAGTGCTACTTACAAAGCACATTCCCTGGGCCCCTGTCTCATAAGTAATGTCATGTTGAGTCTAGTCGGGCTTTAGGCCTACTTTGCATATCAGATAACAAGGAGTGGAAGAAGCAGGTTTTAAAAGCAATCCACTATGCACATTTTATGAGCAATACACAGGCTAAATTAAACACTAAACTTTAGGTTTTGTAAGATAAGACGTAAACACCATCTATTTTAATTGTAGCACGTGCTTGTGCATATACTCTTGGTTTGTACTTTCCCAGAATTTGACATTTGTGCATGCATACCTCTCTGTCTACAAGAATGTATGCAACAAAGTAATTGGATCTGGCATTTCTTGTGTTGTCGCTTTTGGGCAAAAACCATCAGGAAATGAAAATGGGCCTTTATTTTTTTATTGATTTACATACACAGGCAGGTTAACAAACAAGTGGGGGAAATTTGCCTGATTTGGCTACCTCTACCCTTCATCTGATCACTTGGCCCCTGCTGGGAATATACCGGAGGCCTGTGGAAACATATTTGGAGAGGACCAAATGATGATGAGATCCTTGTCTGACAAGTTATTTTTCTTACCTGCCCCATATATGTTCCTCAGAATGGTCACATACCTAGACCAATGACAGTGATGTTATTATATATATTACTGGGCCCCACAGCAAATTATTTTCCAGGCTTTTAAAATGCTTACAGATTGACTTTTACCAATATTTATTGAAAATGTATCTGAATTAGGGCCTCATGGGTCCCTATACCTCCTGGGCGCCCCTGCAGCTGCAGGGTCTGCTTCCTCCATAGTTAACCACTGGCCAATAAGCTTACAACCTGCATTGGAGGGGCTGAATCTGCATCTTTTAAAGGGGTTGTTCACCTTGACTCAGCACATGCTAATCTGAGACAATTTGCAATTGGTTTTCATTTTTTATTATTTGTGGTTTTCGAGTTATTGAGCTTTTTATTTAGAAGCTCTCCCTGCTTGCAATTTCTGCAATCTGGTTGTCATGGTCCAAATAACCCTAGCAACTACACATTGATTTGAAGAAGAGACTGTAATATGAATATGAGAGGACTTGAATAGAAAGATGGGTAATACAAAGTAGTAATAACAATCAACCTGTAGCCTTACAGAGCATTTGATTTTTACATGGGATCAGTGACCCCCCATTTGAAAGCTGAAAAGAGTCAGAATAAATAGGGAAATAATGCAAAAACTATAAAAGAAAAAAACAAAGGCCATTTGCAAAGTTGCTTAAAATTAGCCATTCTATAACATACTGACAGTTAACCTAAAGGTAAACCAGCCCTTTAAGTTTAAGATCACATGGGCAGATTCGGGGAGATTTAGTCGCCTGGCGACAAATCGCCTCTTCTTCTGGATGACAAACTCCCCAAATTCCCTTCCCCTGCTATAATGAGAAAATGCCAGAGCAGTGGCACTAGTGGCGCTTTCATTTCCGAAGTTGGCCGACGTTAACTTGTAAGGCAGCTTTGGAAATCAAAGCGCCATGAGTGCATTGCTGCAGGCTATTTTTCATTTTAGCAGGGGAAGATTGTCTCCCAGAAGAAGAGGCGATTAGTCGATCTTCTCTTCCAACGGCTTCTTCCTGGATCAGTCGGCGCTCATGGTGCATGCGCAGTAGGACGCGCATGCGTAGTAGTACCAGCGTCCTACTGTTCATGCACCCCCAATGCGCCGACGGATCCAGGAAGAAGCTGTTGGAAGAAAAGAAGGCCCCTGTGAACTT
>CM044437.1:56158803-56182275 GCA_024363595.1 Xenopus borealis
TTGATGGACTCGGTCTTTTTTCAACCCAATTTAACTATGTAACTATGTAACTATGAATTCCCCTTTAAATCTCAGAATCTGCCCATGTGCCCCTTGGCTAAGGCAGTGTTTCTAGCATAGTAATGTCAAATTGATATTTTCATCTAGACATGCTGTGTAAATTGTGGCGTCTAGACAATTGGCAGTGCTGAAGTCTTCTGATTCATTGACACCCAGGAGAATGGTAGTAATAAGTAATGTATAATTCAGCTGGTGTGCTGTGGGAGGAGGTGTATGCCCTGCATTCAATGCACTTTGTTTGTAGCAGTGTGGCTCTCGGGGTGCCATTGCAGATGGATGTGTACAGTATATTGTTGCCATACACAAATTGAGTTTATTCTCTTCCTCTTAGTGCTTTTTGTTGAGACAGTTTTTCCATAAATAAGCTTCCTCTTATCTGTGTTCCATTGGTTTTCCAGTTAATGATTTCTCTCAAAAGTATTTACTTAGGTGAATTACATTGTTACCAGTTGGTTGTAGCGGTGTTAATGTGAGTAAATGTTCTGTCAACACAGGCAGTTCTTGTGTATGAATGGAGCAAGTAGTGTTTGATTTGGATAAGCCACTACACATACATGGAAACTCAGGGTCACCTTAGGGTAAAGACACAAAGAGCTATTAGTAGCAGCTACTTGTTTTGACTACAAAATGCCAAAAAAAAAACCCTGTCGGGCAGAGAGTTGCCTCTTCTAAAGGGGAAATGTAATTAAAGTCGCAAAGAGAAAAACATTGCGCACCAATCTCGCAATGTAATATTATTCCTTAAAGGAACAGTTTAGGGTAAAAATAAAAACTGGGTAAATAGATAGGCTGTGCAAAATAAAAAATGTTTCTAATATAGTTAGTTAGCCAAAAATGTAATGTATAAAGGCTGGAGTGACTGGATGTCTAACATAACAGAATACAACTCAACATCCTGCTTTTCAGCTTCCTAAATCTGAGTTAGTCAGCGACTTGAAGGGGGGCCACATGGGACATAACTGGTCAGTGAGTTTGCAATTGATCCTCAGCATTCAGCTCAGATTCAAAAGCAACAGTTATGACCAACGTGGCCCTCCCTTAATTCACTGATTGGTTACTGCCTGGTAACCAGGGTAACTAGTCAATGTAAACAAAAGAGAGCTGCAAAGCAAGAAGTAGTGTTCTGTTATGTTATGTTAGACTTACAGTCACTGCAGTCTTTATACATTACATTTTTGCCTCACTAACTATATTGAAAACATTTTTTATTTTGCACAGCCTATCTATTTAACCACTTTTTACTTTTATACTGAACAATTCCTTTAAGCGGTTATTGCATTGCGAATCGTTATTGCACAGTGCGGATTATAACTGCGCACTCTTAAGAAGTGCTTGAACGTGTCGTAATCTTTTGGAGCAAACATTGCGACTTTTTCAATAAGAAGTTTTATTACATTGACAGCACATTAGCACAAAGTACAAAATTCGCAAACGGCCTTCCGCTGGTGGAAGTGGTTGCTCAACAGTTTCCGGGTTCACAAAAGGTATATTGCATTTGCAGAAAGCAAAATTTGTTTGCACAAAGGCTTAACTTTTTGCGAATAATTTTTGCGTTACCGACGTATATTACATTCCCCTAGTAGTGTCATAGTAAAGCCAATTATTGTCTATTTTGTAGTGGTTACAAGTAGCTTCTATTAGTAGTTCTGTGGGCAGATTTACTATTGGTCGAATTTCGTATTGAAAAAATTCAACCATGTGAATAGGTAGGGAAGTAAACCCCTTTGAATTTGAATATCGAATTCGAAAGATTTTACCGCAATTCAATTGGTTGAACGATTGAACAGGGAATATTCCATCGATCGATAAATAGTTCGAATCAATCGATTCAAAATTTTTTTTCTATCAATCGAATATTTTTCATTCGATCAAAAATAGTGATACCCAATTCAGTAGCTTTGATCTGGCGAACTAGGTGGTCGAATAAAAAATTTAAAGGGGAAGTACTTCGACATTCAAATAGTCGAATATTCGAATGAAAGTTTATTCTAATCATTCGATTCAATCGAATTTTCAAAATTCACCGGTCGAAGTGGTCTTCAAAAACATTCGAAAATTAGAATCTTTTTGAAAATTCACATAAATTCTTCATGTGAATTTAGTCGGACTTCCCTAAAGGTGGCCATACACGGGCAGATAAAAGCTGCCGACAGACTGTGTCGGCAGCTTATCTGCCCGTGTGGGGGGCCCTCCGACGGGCTTTCCCGATCGATATCTGGCCGAAAGTCGGCCAGACGTCGATCGGGCAGGTTTAAAAATCCCGTCGGATCGCGGCCGCATCTGTTCGTTGATGCGGTCCCGCGATCCGACCTCCCATACTGATCCGAACGTGGGCCCTAGGGCCCACGATCGGATCAGCCCGATATCGCCCACCTCAAGGTGGGCATATCGGGGAGAGATCCGCTCGTTTGTCAACATCGCCAAACGAGCGGATCTCTTCGTGTATGGCCACCTTTAGATCGGTCGTTCTGCAGAGAAAGATTGTTACGTCTATGGGGAGCTTAAGTGTCAATGAAAATTCTGTATCTTTGCTTCCAAATCCTTTACCACATTAATGGCTTATCCATGGGTTCTACAACCCCCATTCAGCCTGGCAATCCTGTTGGCTCATGTTACATTACATGGAGGTCTCCCAGAGTGCAGATGCTTTCTTATCATTCATTTATAAGGGGCTGAACGTGTATAGCCTTAAAATAACACTTAAAGAGGCAGTTCACATTTAAACAAATTTAAACAAAGTATGATGCAAAGAGTGATATTCTGAGACAGTTTACGATAGGTCTTAATTTTTTACAGTAGTGAACATCGGAACATATTAAGGAAAAATGAGATACCTGGACGTATTTGCAGTTGTCTGTTGTGACATCTACCATTGTGCTCTAAAACTGCATTATACTTATTAGAGCAACTTCTATTTTAATTCTCTCCATATTCCTTGTATAGGGCCAGTTAGAACCTATGCCAGTGTCTGGGAGCAGGATTAGTGTGCATTCATGATTTCATACAAAGACATCCAGTTTAGCTGGCTGGAGTTACAAATATTTGTTGAAGGGTCACATCCAGATGGACAGCCCTGGAAATATATTAATAACTACACCCAGGACTTTTTGTTGCCTGCACTTAATCTTGGCTATTGTGGGCAGCAAAATGTCCCTTGTTTCCTTTTCACCGGCTAAGTTGAGAGTTGCTGGTGGGGAAACCTAGACGATTCAGCTACTTTCCTAGTACATATATGAGATCTGTTATCCAGACAACTCTGAATAATGGAATGGCCGTATCCTATAAACTCCATTTTATCCAAATAATCCAAATTTATACTATTTCCTTTTTCTCTGTAATAATAAAACAATACCATGTACATGATCACAACTTAATCCTTATCGGAAGCAAAACCAGCCTATTGGGTTTATTTAATGTTTACAGTACAAATTTTCCCCGCAAGAAAACAGCAACTTTGCTCCATACAGGTATAGGACCTGTTCTTCAGAATGCTCCGGACCTGGGGTTTTCTGGATCATGGATCTTTCCATAATTTGGATCTTCGTAACTTAATGAAGAAATCATGTAAACATTAAACGGGTTGTTCACCTTCCAAACACTTTGTTGAGTTTTCAGATTGTTCACCAAAAATAAAGACTTTTTTTCAATTACTTTCCATTTTTTACAGTATTTCCAAAATCAAAGTGTTCATGTTTCTGGTGTTTGAATCTGGCAGCTCAGTAATTCAAGCTCAGCTTCTGAACTCTTACAATTTTGCAATATTTAGTTGATACAATTATCATTAGCTTCTTCTGGAGTATTAACTATTTTATCCAGCTGCCTTTAGGTGGGCACATCAGGGAGAGATCCACTCGTTTGGGACGTCTGTGAAAAATTACATTTTACACTTCAATATTAGAAGAACAGTCACATATAGATAATAGAAAGTAATTGGAAAATGTCTTTATTTTTATGGGGAATTTTCTGAAACCAACTGAACTGAAACCAGTGTTGGAAGGTGAACAACCCCATTAAATAAACCCAGTAGGCTGGTTTGGTTTCCAATAATTACATCTTAGTTGGGATCGAGTAAAAGGTATGTTTTATTATTACAGAGATAAAGGAAATCAGTTTTAAAAATCTGAATTATTTGGCGCGTACCGTTCTTTAAAGTGACCCGGGCCAGCTGAGACTATTGAGGCAGCAAAAGCAGGGTCTGGGTTTTTTCCCGGCGCCCCACCAGACCGGTCCATCCCTGATTGGGTAAATGTGTGGGTTGCAGTTCAGGTCGCGGGTTGCAGGTTGGGGTCTTATAAATTGGTTCCACACAGGACTCTACTTCTAGCATAGACCAAAAGAGTAAAACCAATTTCACAACCTGCCAAAATAATGTTTCCTTAGGCATCACTGAACTAAAACAAATGTGATTGTCACATGACTTTCTACATGTGATATATTTATTGTTGTGTTTCTAAAGGTTTTTAGTTAAAGTAAAATAGATTATTAAGTTTATATCTTCCATTTAAAAATAAACCTTAAAGTCCAGAAGGCAATCTTTTATGCAAAATTGTGCCTTGTTGAATGGTATGGCAAACTACCTCCCAGCCCCATAAATTATTAAACCTCCCTCAGGGGAATAAACCTCTTACACACACACAAAAAAGAGAAGAGCAGAAAAGCATTAAGATTTAATGAGCACACTTTCTAGACAGATGGAGACAGAGAGGAGTGACATAACCCCGTTTATGACAGCAGCAGGTGACTCATTCTCACGTTCTTATGTATCTTTGGAATTTTGAGTAATTTCAGAGCGGTATTATGTGAATAGAAACACGTTAATTAGCCATGTGTGTAGCAAGAGACACAATATTCCCTTGGGTAGAAACAGGTGGCCTTCAAGGAACAGTAACACCAACAAATGAAAGTGTCGTAAAATAATGAAAATATAAAGTACTGTTGCTGTGCACTGGTAAAACTGATGTGTTTGCTTCAGAAACACTACTATAGTTTATATAAACAAGCTGCTGTGGCAGAAATTGAAACAAATAATATATGGCACAGGTTAAATAATGGATACCAGATAACATGGCTGCCCCCATTGTTACACAGCTGCTTATTTATATAAACCAGGGGTCCCCAACCTTTTTTGCTCGTGAGCCACATTTAAATTTAAAAAAGAGTTTGAGAGCAACACAAGCATGAAAAAGTCCATGTGGATGTCAAATAAGAGCTCTGATTGGCTTTTTGGTAACCCCTATATGGACTGGCAGCCTACAGGAGAGAATGTTTGGCAGGACATCTGTTTTTTATACAACCAAAACTTGCTTCTAAGCCATTAATTCAAAAATAAGCACCTGCTTTGAGGCCACTGGGAGCAACATCCAAGGGGTTGGAGAGCAACATGTTGCTCACGAGTTACTGGTTGGGGATAGGGTTGCTACCTGGCCGGTTTTTTACCGGCCTGACCAGTATTTTTGATGGCCGATCCCAATGTTATTAATTGGAAAAAAAGCTGAATATATAGAAAGGCCGGTATTTTTTTTTTAAAAAAAGGTGGCAACTCAAGTTGGGGATCACTGAATAAACAATATTAGTGTTTCTGAAGCAAACACAGCCGTTTTATCAGTGCAGGGCAACATTGAATCATATTATTATTACTTTAAAACCATTTTTTGACTGCTCAGCTTGCCTCTTAGGGCAACCTGCAGCGATAAGTTGTTGCAAATAATTAAAATTGCTGGCGGTATGCCCAGAGAGGCCTTTTCAGGGTATTTGTCCCCAGCAGCCACTCATAAACAAATCGTCAAATCTTCTCATTGGCCACTGCCCTTAGAATTGGCCATTCTAGAACATACTAAAAGTTAACTTAAAGGTGAACCACCCCTTTAAATAATGATGTGCCTTTTGAACAGCTCAACCATAAATCAGATAAGTTGAAGTCAATTGACTTTTTAAAAATAGGAATATGGCCTAGCATTACATACACTTACTTTATAAGCTATCACATATAAATAATTTGTTTCCTAATACAGATATGGTACCTGTTATTCAGAATGCTTAGGAGTTAGGGCTTTCTGATTAAGGGGTGCTTCTGTCATTTGGATCTCCATACTTTTTCTGCTGAAAAAATCATGTAGAAACATTAGATAAACCCAATAGGATTGTTTTGTCTCCAATAAGGATTAATTATATCTTAGTTGGGATCAAGTACAAGAAACGATTTTATTGTTACAGAGAAAAAGGAAATCATTTTGAAAAATTTGAACTGCTTGTTTATAATGGAGATTATGGGAGAAATATGGCCTTCCCATAATTGATGAGCTTTCTGGATAATGGGTTTCCAGATAATGGATCCTATTCCTGTATTTAGCAGTCCATTTTTTCCCCCTCATTAGCCTTCTGCCTCTTTCTAGCCTGTAAATGACAATGTTTTACGATTTCTAGGATCAAAAACTGGTATTAGGAGCAAACTGAATCTTAAGCAGCCTTAAGATGCTGGCCATAGACGTAAAGATTTTGTAAAGATCCAATGGTTATCGTGAGACCACGATTGTCTCAAAACGATCGTTTAAATGCCTGATGTGTCCATCAACTAAAAAGACCATTTCAGGTGATATTGCAGCAAAACTGAAGGATCGCAGCCTGCTTGGCCCTGCAAACATAGGTAGATTGCATGGGGACCGATAAGGATTTTCTAACCTGGCCGATCAATCATCAGACCAATGTCGGACAAAAAATTGTAAGATGTACGATCGTTTGTATCCCACTAACCGCACGATAATTTGAGAGATTGGTCAGACTTCGCTAAGATCGGTCGTTCGGCAGAGAAAGATCGTTGCGTCTATGGGGAGCTTTAGTCCTGCAAGTTGGCAACAAACACAAATACAGGAAAAACAAAACTACTACATGAAGTCATGGATTGTGAACTCTGCACAGATCCCGCTACAATGTGGCAAGCCAACCAGTTCAGGCTCAGGTTGCAGCAATCTTTCTAAAATATAACTTTTAATTCTAATTGTAGTTAAAAAACTTTACTAGCAACACCAACACAACACTCGCAGCATATTGAACTTCATGCCGTGCAGGACCATATCCCTAAAATGACACATAATTAGAAGCTATTGCGTAGGCTGGAACAGTGGTGGATAGTACAATCTACAAGTAAAGGATTCTGATATCCAGAGTCAGCTTTCGATCACCACCCTTCCCCCAGCACACCTCCTACCTAGCTACGTTGGGAAGAGTGGGAGCTATCCACGCCACCTTGCACCTACACCGCCCTACGCGTTTCGCTGCCAAGCAGCTCTGTCATATTTTAGAAACCTGAGCCTGAACTGCTTGGCTTGCCACATTGTAGCGGGATCTGTGCTGAGTTCACAATCCATGACTTCATGTAGTAGTTTTGTTTTTCATGATTTCTAGGATCACTGACCCTGGCAACAAAAAAAAAAAAAACATCAACAACAAACTGCCTGTGAGGACTGAATTTTATCATCATTCTTGTCATTAAGCAGTTGTAAGGACAGTGGAATAATAGAATGTAAAATAGGGCTTTTGTTATAACCAAGCTTAAATGTGTAAATCATTAATAATTAACTATGCGCCCCCCCCCCTCGCATAGTAAATTACCCCTGAAATTTTGTGAGGTCTATCTAGGGTGGTAGGTAGGGCTTTTCTTATTCGGGGGTTTAGTTATCCTTTAAACTCCTTTGATGTTTGTGTTCAGGAAGAAATCCGGCGGCTCTGCCTGTATGTTGCCATTTTAGGCAGCTTTGTTCCTAGAGGTAATGAATAAGGTACAGTACTTTTCTGTGGATAATGGTAATTGTTGCCTACGTTAATAAACTGATACTATTGAACACGAATAAAATCTTTATTTGTTCCTTATGGCTAAACTTTTTATTTCCATCAGAGCAAAGAGTGGAAGACGTGAGACTCATCAGGGAACAACATCCAACAAAAATTCCAGTGAGTAATCTGCATGCCAATTGTCACCCTTACTCTGCCAGCACAAAGTGTGATGTGTAGGATGGCAGGCAAACCTGTCACTGCTGCAGCAACACCTAAGAATTGTCTGGAATGCACAGTGACTATATCTAATTGCAATAACAACTACATAATGTGAGCTAATACAATGTATCACTGGAAATTCATCTGTTTATAACCTTATAATACACAAGAGCCATGAATATCCTGTGAATGATATGATTATAAACGCTGCTTAGTGATGTCATCAGTTGTAATTGGAGCTTAGTGATGCCATTTCTGTCACATGACTTACCGTAACTTGTGTACTATAATAAATAAAGTACCATTACGACTTTACTACGACATACTATAAATTTCCCCTGATCTGAAGAAAATAGTCTCTACTGTGCACTGAATGGAGATACTACTACTACATTGGCCTTCGTTTCAGCATCACACACACAGATGGCAGGCATTCCTGTTAAAGGCGATTGTAACCCCCATACCTAATATTTCCTTAATAACAAACATATTAATGAATGGGTCAGCAGATACTAGCAATCCAAAGTGACAAAACAGCAGATACATGTGTACAGAATTGCATCCTGTATAGCCAGTAGCTTGGATTCCGAGAGTTATAGTTCACTAGCGGCTTGAGATCTGCACATCACTTCTTTGCTGTGCTGGAGCATTACCATTGATGTACTACATTTTATTTGCCCTGTGTGAATCTTTTGCACTTACAGAAGCTTACAGTTTTTCTTCCGATTTGCTACCCTGCAGGTCATCATTGAGAGATACAAGGGGGAGAAGCAACTACCAGTCCTCGATAAAACCAAATTCCTGGTCCCTGATCACGTCAACATGAGTGAGCTTATTAAAATTATCAGGTAAGTGAGTAAAACAAAGAGTAATGCTCATCCTGCTTCATACTGGTCCCAGATGCCATTGTTTTATATGTTTCCTTCTTCATTTTGTTCAGATTTTCTCCCCTTCTTTGGAACGTCTGTCTTAAAGGGGTATTTACCTTTAGATTGACTTTTAGTATGATGCAGAGATTGATATTCCAAAAGACTTTTGTGTATTTGTGGTGTTTGTTATTTAGCTTATTAATCAGCGGCTTTTAAGTTTGCAATTTTAGCAGTCCGGTTGCTAGGGTCCTAGCAGCCATGCATTGATGTGAATAAGAGACTGGAATATGAATAGGAGAGGGTCTGTATAGAAAGATGAGTAATAAAAAGTAGCAATAACTATACATTTGTAGCTTTACAGAGCATTTGTTTTCACTGAGCCCCATTTGAAAGCTGTAAAGAAGAAGAAGAAGAAGGCAAATAATTAAAAAAACTATAAAACAGAAAAAATGAAGGCCAATGCAAAAGTTGCTTAGAATTAGCCATTCTACAACCTACTAAAAGTTAACTTAAAAGTGAACAACCCCTTTAAGGCTTATGGCACATGTCACTGTTTTAGGGGAAAACAGCAGTGTTTATAACCTGTCTGTGCTCCGAGTAAGTGACAGAAAGTTCTGTAGCGCAGCAATTTACATCTGCTTAGTGTCAGTAGGTACCGTTACACAGGGGTGGGGCTTGGGGTAATTTTGTCAAATAAGGAGATTCCAAAAATGTAATGTATAAAGGCTGGAGTGACGAACACAACTTCCTGCTTTTCAGCTCTCTAAATCTGAGTAAAGGTGGCCATACACGTAGAGATCCGCTCGTTTGGCGATGTTGCCAAACAAGCGGATCTCTCCCCGATATGCCCACCTTGAGGTGGCCGATATTGGGCTGATCCGATCGTGGGCCCTAGGGTCCAACGTTCAGATCAGTACGGGCGGGCGGATCGCGGAACCGCATCAACGAACAGATGTGGCCGCGATCCGACGGGATTTTTAATCCTGCCCGATCGACATCTAGTCGACTTTCTGCCAGATATCGATCGGGAAAGCCCGTCGGAGTGCCCCCCACACGGGCAGATAAGCTGCTGACACAGTCTGTCGGCAGCTTTTATCTGCCCGTGTATGGCCACCTTTAGTCAGCAACCTGAAGGGGGGCCACATGGGACATAACTGATCAGTAAGTTACAATTGATCCTCTGCATTCAGCTCAGATTCAAAAGCAACAGTTAGGACCCATGTGCCTCCCCTCAAGTCACTGATTGGGTACTGCCTGGTAACCAATCAGTGGAAACACAGTGACCAATCAGTGGAAACCAAGTGAGCTGCAAAGCAGGAAGTAGTGTTCTGGCTATTATGCTAGACGTCCAGTCACTCCAGCCTTTATACATTACATTTTTGGCTAACTAACTATATTGAAAACATTTTTAATTTAGCACATCCTATCTATTTACCCAGTTTTTACTTTTATACTCAACTGTTCCTTTAAAAAAAATGTTTTGTTAGAATTAATAGTAGGGGTGCACCGAATTACTGATGTGGACAAATCCAAGTTATTTTTAGACTTGTATGAATCAAGGAGCCTGGCTGAACTAAATCTGAACCCTGTATATATACTGTGTGGACATCAAGTATTTTTGCCTGTATACCAGCATATCAGGTGCAGAGGAAGGATTTGGATTTGGTTTGGTATTCGGCTGAATACATACCCATGGATTTTGGGCATTTGGCCAAACCCTGGAAAGTCGAATTCAGTGCATCCCTAATTAACAGTTTAGCTACTCAGACTAAAGATTTACTTAATACTTTGGTTAAGCCTGTGCCAAGAACCTCTATAGACCTCTCTAAGTGCTTTGCACATGGATCTCTGGCTGCACTGTACTTTGTAAAATTTGCATAAACTGTGTTTGGAGGACACACATTGGGTTTCAAATGCTCTGGCAATATGGGTAGAACCACAGACTCCTGCAGGGCACAGAATGGGAGAATTTCTATACAAACCCGATTACACACAGAAGCCTTAATCTGCAAGGAGTTTGAATGTTTTCCTTTTTTGTTTTTGGTTTCATGCCACATTCCAAGAACAGGCTGGTTATCTGTTCTCTATAACAAGGATTTAATGAACACTATTCTGTTTCCCTTCATCACAGGCGCCGCCTACAGCTCAACTCCAATCAGGCTTTCTTTCTGCTAGTAAATGGCCACAGCATGGTGAGCGTATCCACTCCTATATCTGAGGTATATGAACGAGAAAAGGATGAAGATGGTTTCCTGTACATGGTATATGCCTCCCAGGAGACTTTTGGAGTGGAATATGCATAAAAGTACACCGCCTTTTGATTTGTTTTCCTTTTTAAAAATATGGTGGCATATAACACAAGCTGCGGAAGCAGATCTTTCCCAAATAAATATTCTATAGAAACCTCACATAACATAAGTTCCTTTTAATAAGGCAAACCTTCAGTTCCTTGCTTTACTTTCTAAAGTTCTTAGAAATAAACCTTATAACATTGGTTCTGTCATGTGATACCTGAGCTTCACTTACACCAAGAAGTTGGGAGTAACTTACCTATATGCCTTTAACGGCCAGTTACCATTGTTACCATGTAGCAATATAAAGGGTACAGTGGTATTGTTTAGGAACTAGCCTGTCCTATGGCCAACTGCCACCTTCATAACAAACTGGGAAGATTTGTTTTATGTCGCTTTGTTATTTGCAGCCGGAACTAAATCACAGCTTATTGTGGGAGAGACCATGAAATGAAAGGCCCCTGGTTTGACACAAAGATCTCCACTAGGGCACTGCCAGCTTAGATCTGTTTCTAGTGTCCTTATACAAATATCCATGATCAGAATCCTCAGCCCCCCTGTTTGAATGCTAAGGAATGGGAAATACAAAGTAAAAAAGCTGTTGTAACAGTGACAATATATGAATATAGAATCTAGGTATACAATGCTGCCAGTACTGCTGGTGCCAAGTTCTGGAGTAATTTCATGGGTTGATCAGCTTTTTCTTTCCAGCTATTACAGTGGTCTGTCTGAATGTGGCTTGAGAATGATGTACCAGGCCAGAGTGCTCCTGCATTTAAGCAAAATATATCTTCTTTAATTTTTCCAAGATGAAAGATTATGCTCTGTCAGCTCAGTCTTGGGGTACACTACATTTAGTAGCAAGGCATCTGAGTGTGTGCAGGATTATTTTGAATACAACTGCAGATGTATGGCATGGCCAAGGGCATAGCTACAAGGTTTGTAACAAAAAGATTCCTGGGACGTGAGGGGAACCCCAACCTCATAACTGATTCCATCTTTCAACAGAGAAGGACAATAGTTTGATGGGAGAGTTTTCCTAACTCCATATGCAGGAGATAAGGCGTATAGATGGATAAACGGTGTCTGTGATTAAACCCTAAACCAAAGTTTACACAGAGACCCATAGGCTTTTAGCTATGCCCACAGTCAAGGCTGAAGACTTCTACATGATGTACATTAAGGGGCATATTTATCAAACCGTGTAAAATGTTTTACTCCAAACTAATAGTGTAAAATAAAATTGCTGTTTATCACCTTACAGTGATCTGGCAGAATCCATTGCAGTTTAGAAGTGGTGATCGAAGGCGTGTCCATTTATTTTCAAATACTTTACTAAGACCCCTCCCCCAGCCTAAGTGATACCCCCCCGGCAAATGCCCATAAGTCAGTGCAGATTCAGGCATCAGACTTCATATTCAGCCTCTTCGTTAATCTTCGAATTAGACCAGCATTTTTGGCACATGCACAGTTGAATCACAACTGTGCATGCACCGAAACTCAGGAAAACTACAGAAGCACCAGTTGATTCATAATTCACAATCCAGATTCACATTACATGACAGCACAGGAACAAGTGCATTACGTATGAGAATTGACCTTGCTCTCTGCTATGGAGTTGATCTTTGCCCCATGAATTTAACTTCTTGATAGCAGCCCAGAGCACACTGAGCATGTGCAAGGACTATCAAGATCCAGGATGGCGGGTCCCTGTGTACAATGAAGGTTATTCATTATTATTATAGTTGTAGGGCTGCTGAAACTGAGCTGTTACAGTAACTGTGTATTACTGTATGTATTATATATACGGTTATGTATAAAATACAGCATTTCTAGTCATGTTCTTATTTAGGCTTAGGATAAGGTAAGAAAAAAAATGTTAGAATCGGTGCAAATTTTCTTTACTCCAGAAGTTTGAAGCCAGTTCACATCCACTACACAGCATGATTAACTAGCAAAATTGTTCTTACACTGCTCGATAAATAGGCACCTAAGAGCAAAGGATTCTCAACGCTGATGTGCTATGTGACCTCTTTCATTGGATCTTTATTGTTAGGGAAATGTACTCTTGAATTTTTTTGAAGATGTAAGTTTAATTTAGTAATAGTAATTGAGAAATACACTTTCACAAGCAATATATCACTGCATTTTATCAGTCAGCACCAGAGCATTTAATTTGTTTCATGTTAATTTTTGCATGTGTTTTATGCCTGTTTTTGTTTTGCTTTTTATCCTTGTAAACTCTATATAACTGACTACTTAAACTCTTGTTGAATTGTCTATAATCCATTTTGGTTTTTATGTTCTTTTACTTAATCATGTATAAATAAAGCTGTTTTATATATACTTTGCAGTGATACCTCACTTTACAATGAAACAAGGTGAGGAAGTGGTAGAATGACCACTCCTTTTGGGGGCTGGAAATGGTTAAGTTTAGAAACTTTGTTTCTTTTTCTTGCTGACTTTTCAGTACAAATGAGGGAAAGAGGGTTGAGCTGTCAAAAGAGGGACTGTCCCTATAAAAACGGGACAGTTGGGAGGTATGGTCAATGGAAGCTCATAATGGTTTCCTTCAATCTGTAGAATCATAAGTCTGAATGAGCTCTTGTTAAAGTGGACCAGTCACCCAGAAACAAAAATCTGTATAATAAAAGTCCTTTTCAAATTAAACATGAAATCCAATTTCAAAATGTTATTAAACCATTCATAGCTGTTTTAAGCTCATTTAAATAGCTCAGATGCCAATCAAATATTGTCTGACACTCCTCTTTGCCTTAGGCATAGAGGTGGGGCAGATAATTACTTTCACTTTCCATTCAGCATTTCCTAGATGTCACTGCTCCCCACACATTCCCCCATACTCTTCACTGTTTAATTGTGTTGCTAGGGCATGGGGATGGACATTGGGTCCCCCATTCTGGTGCACAAACAAGATTCTGAGATGATGCAAGGCTTGCCTTAATAACAGTGTCCACAAAATGGCTCCTGCCTGCTTGCTATAGTTATGAATTCCCAGACTGAAGAAAACAAGATTTAAATAATTTATATAGTGTAATTAATGTTCATTTTGCTTGACTAATGTCATAAAATATGATTTTGAATATTTTTTTGGGGTGACGGGCCCACTTTAAAAAGAGGGAGGGCAGGTGGTAACGAGCACCCGGGACACCTCACCATAAAAATGTTCGGAGGGCCTGCCACACATAGGAGCTCCTGCTCACACCTGCCTGCAACCCCACCGCATTGGGAGTGGGATTTGTTCGCTATAGAGGAAAGAGACCTGAAGGGCTCACCTTTTCCCAAGACCACAGGGTTTGCTTTTTTTTTATATATTTCCTGTGGATAAAGGAAGATATACCTTTTATTAGTAGGCTATTCGCTGTCATTTTAGTTTTCCTTCAACAGCCATAACAATATAAGAGCATAACTGTATATTAAGAATAAATACCATCTACTGTTCTCAAAGATTTTGGCAAACCACTTAGCTCCAATCTTATCCAAACTGGTGGACTTGGACCAGGTAGGATTCATACAAGGCCGACAAGCTGGGGATAATACGAGAATGACAATAGACCTTCTAGAAATAATTGAACGAGACAAGATCCTAGCAGTTTTATTAAGCCTGGATGCTGAGAAGGCATTTGACTGCCTAAGCTGGCCATATATTTTTCATTTATTGTCAAATATCAACCTATCTGGACCACATCTAACAGCACTTAAAAGCCCATACAGCAATCCAACTACATATCTAAAACTAACAGGACAAGCACATAGACCAATACAGATCTCAAACGGCACCAGGGAAGGCTGCCCCCTCTCTCCACTGTTTGCCTTGAGTATTGAGCCCCTAGCGGCTGCCATCAGGAATTTCCTGGACATTACGGGTATTAACATATCCTCAAACTGTTTCAAAATTGTGCTATTTGCAGACAATGTTCTTCTGACTTTAAGCAACCCTTTGCTTTCCCTTCCATCTCTTCATAAACTCCTGGGTCAATATGTTACCCTATCAGGCTACAAAATAAACATAACCAAAACAGAAGCTTTGGCTTTGAACTTAACCCCACATATCATGGAAACAATCCAAACCAAATACAAATGGAAAAAAGACACATTAATCCATCTTGGCATTCTTCTCTAAATACAAGTCCCTATATACTGCCAGCTTTTCTCTATTGATCCGACAAATGAAATCACTATTACAAAAATGGACTAAGACATCAATATCCTGGTTCGGCCTGATCTCAACAATTACTCCCAAACTCCTCTACCTGTTTGAGACCATAACAAGTGCTATACCTAACAAGATAATCAGAGACATCCAAACAACTCTTCAGAGATTTATCTGGGCCGAAAAGAGACACAGAATATATAAAGGACTGGGGGTTCCTCTATCCAAAGATACTATCAAGCAGCCCACCTTCAACAACTCCTAGCATGGTCATAATGGAAACCGGCAACTAAATGGGGCCAAATTGAAAATATGCAATCCACAGACAGGCACTTCAACTCAGTGATATGGAACACCAACACAACTGCGCCATTGCCCTCAAATTCTACTGAGATCAACTACCTTCACTCTACGCTTATGGCAAGCTGAAAATCAAACACAAATTAATATCACAATACTCGTTTACCACCATTTACCTTAAAAACCCAGCATTTCCACCCAGCCTTGACACTCTTTTCTAAAACAAGTGGGTGCCAATAAACCTGCATACCATCAAGGACCTACTACAAGACATGACACATACCATGTTGACCTTTGAGGAAATAAGGGAAAAAAACATTAACCACACAGATCAAAAGGTTTGAATATTTCCAACTGAGACATTTTCTACAACCCTATATCAGACAGAGGCTAACGTAACCCCCCACATTCTTTGAACAAATAGCTCTTCAAGGCCTATCACAAAAGGGACTGATATCACAAATATACAAATTGTTAAATGACCCAGCAGAAGATACTCTGCCACAGCATTCCTACATAGCCAAATGGAACAATATATTAAAACATCCTCTGATGACAATGCCAACAAAATTGTGACTTGTATCAAACAAAAACACATATACAAAATTATGATGTTCCGGTATCGCACGCCAGAAAAGCTAAACAAGGGGAATCCTAGAACATATATTCTGGAGTTGCCCTGTGATTCTGCAATATTGGGACAATGTCTCTTCATTGATAAACAAACTCATCCCACCCCAGAAGGATATTACAACCTTTCTACTGGGACATCTGTTGTGTCTGGTGGACGAGGATGAGCAGGGTATAACAGTGCTTTATTAACAGGCTCATGCAGCCATTACACAACTGCAGTACTTCCTACTTTCAAACTGTACAGAAAGTCCTGTGTATACACAGCACAAGTCCTGTGCACAGTGACACCCGCAGGCCAGTTGTATAAACACCACAACATCCTATACCCATATTAACCAAACAGTCCCAAAAGCTAGTGAACTGTGTGCTCACTTCAGCCAATCTGTCAATCGCCAGGAACTGGAAATCTTCTACCCTGCCAACCATTGCGGAAGTGCTACAAAGAACTAATCATAATAGTAAGTTTGAATATAGGATAGTATGGATATGGCATCAAATACACCAACATTTGAAAACTTGGGCAATTTGGGAATTACGAGGGTTTACAAATATACATTTGTGATCCTTAATCCAGATGCTATAAGACTATGGGTGAATGCAGATACTTGTTTAGTAGGGTGGGTATTTGCAATATCCTGTCTCCATAGCATACACAGTACTACCCTGCTTGCCATATATAGATTGCATGCAGATTTCTTTGCACTACAAAGAAAGCAGACCCTACAGCTGCAGGGGGGCAGGAAGTATAGATGCCATGGGGCCCAAATTCATATACAGTACAATTTCAATAAATACTGCTAAAACAGGTCAACCTCTAGACATTTTGGGGGCCTGAAAAATAAATTGCTCTGGGGTCCAATAGTATCTACTGTAGTTATGCCACTGATTGCATTGCCATGTAAGGAAACACCTCCCACATTTTTATCAACAACTGGTATTTATTAATATGAGCCCCAAAAAAAATTAATACTTGGGAAACTTTCATGTCAGGCTCCTCTTTCTCAGCTTATCAACAACTTTCGCAAAGGTATAAAACCCACAACTAAACAGGTAGTTCTTCCACGTGTGTAAAAATCAGTTTTTCCTGAGAGCAGATCTTGCTTGAATGTGGGTTGACTACCCTTTGTTTATCACAGCAGCAGATCTCTTTGGTACACCTGCTGTTAAATTATTCCAATCATCCTGGAGAATTGGCCACAGTTCCACTGCAGACTTGCCCAATTTACTTGCCTCTGTCTATGAAAGTAATCCCAGACTGGCTCACATGTTCAGATCATGGCTGTATGATCCATTATCCATTGCAGGCACAGATTGGCAATTTGTGGGTCCTGGTAAATGACAGAGGGACTGCTGTAAGAAGCCATAGACAGTCGCTATTTATAGGGCTGGTAAGGGGCTGTTTGGGTCTGTAGGTACTTGGAATGCCAGGGCCTATTTAAATTCCAGTCCAGACCTAATCTGTTGCACAATACCTTGTTCTTCCTTCTCTGCAAATAGTTCTTTATGATATATGCTCTGTTTATGGGAGTCATTGTCATACTTTTTTTTTTTTAAAGATTTATTTATTAAACCAACACATAGTTATTTTGGTACATTCAATAGAATGGCATATAACTCTTGTACATAATTAAGTGCTGGAGATTTACTTATTAAACCCCTGGAGAAACATTTAAAAGATAGTGGTAATATAGGAAAGGTGAGAGAAGGAGAAAGAGATTGAGTGAGGAAAGAGACAGAGGGGTAGAGGTATGGGGGGGATTTGGAGGGAGGAAGCAAGTAAGCATTAACAATAGTCTTCATACATTCCCAAGTTAAACACTTTTCTCATACATTTTCTTTCTAGTGGCCTAGTATGTTTACATTCAAACTGTATCGTGAAGCACCTAGTATTGAGTTCCTTTTACTGACTTTTCTCTCCCTGGGCAGAAGACAAATACTCTGGGTAGCTCACTCATTCTGCGGAAGCCAGTCCATAATTGGTGTAGATGAATCCTGAGGCTTATTTGAATAAGAGTCATTAGCTATAATCCATAGTGACCAGGTGTTGATAAACTTTGAGGGGCAGCCTCTTGCTGTATATATTTGCTCCAGTATAGGAAGAGTTTGTTCCACCAATCTTTTCCAAAAGTTTAACGTAGGAGGATGTTCCTCTTTCCACTTTATGGCAATGGCTTTTTTTGCTTGGAAGAGAAGGAAAATAAGTAAAGTTCTTTCCGAGCGAGAGGTCACTGTCTCTTCCAGGTAATTAAGGAGAAGAACAGTGGGATGGTGATCTATTGGTAAGGCCATTATTTTTGTTGTCATTGTCATACTTCAAAATAAATTTGGAAATAACAAGACATGATGATACCGCATGATGGATAAGAATCTGCTTCTGTTTCTCAGCCACAAGTGGGCTATCAAGTTTGAACAAATGATTACCCAAACCCACAGAGGACTGCAGAGATTCCTCAAACCTGCAGAGTACTGCAGAGATTCCCCAAACCTGCAGAGTATTGCAGAGATTCCCCAAACCTGCAGAGTATTGCAGAGATTCCCCAAACCTGCAGAGGACTGCAGAGATTCCCTAAACCTGCAGACATTTTTCCACATTCCATTGTCCAGCCTTTTACTGGAGAACCTGCCTTGTGTTAGGGACAGTTAATACAATGTTTTGACTCATGAGGCCAGAACCCTACTGCCATTTTTCTGCACCCTAGTCCTTCATGGGTATCTGGGTAATTTGGCTTTCTTTCTGCTTTGGAGGCTGCTTCTGATAAGAGTTCTGGGCTATAGGTGTAGGGTCCCAGATGTCTCTTCTGCTCCTAAGCCTCAACACCGCTCTGGGGGTCACCATATAAATAATTGCTGTAGTTATAGCAATTCCTTTGATCTATGCAAGCCAGAGTAGGGATTAAACCACTCTATAATAGATCAGGATGGAGCTGAAGTCAGACAGTGCAAGGAAGGAAAGGCAGGTTCTAGTTAATGGGGATTCAATTAGAAAGGTGGACAGGGTAATCTGCCGTAAGGCCCCTATATTCAGATCAGTCTACTGCTTGCCTGGTGCTTGGGTTCAGCAAGTGGTGGAATGATTGGACAGATTATTGGGAGGGGCTGGAGAAGACCCAGTGGTCTTGGTACACATAGGTACCAATGACAAAGTTAGAGGAGGTGGTGAAGTCCTCAAGAACGATTTTTAAAAAACTAGGTGTAAAGTTGAGGGTGAGGACTTCTAAGCTAAGATAAGAAGACAGCAGGAGCTTAGGGAGATTAATGCGTGGCTGAGAGATTGGTGTAGAGAGGAGGGTTTTGCGGCTACAGGCTCTTTGCTAGGGATGGGCTGCACCTCAATGATGATGGTGCAGCTGTTTTGGGGGAGAAGATGGCTAGACGGTTGGAGGAGATTTTAAACTAGGCGTGGGGGGGGAGGGTTCAGTAAGAGATTCAGTGGAAGACAGGTTAGATGAGATAGTACTGTACTGTTAAGGATAGGGAGGGCCACATGGCATTTCTTCAATATGGTCCCAGTATTAAATGTATGTTTGCAAATGCAAGGAGTCTGAAAAATGGGAGAGCTGGAGGTGCTGGTGGGAAAATATGATATGGTTGGTGTGGATGAAACATGGCTGGATGAGTTGAATGTCAGGGCAGTTAAAGGAACAGTAAATTTTAAAAATTTTGTTTTAGTATAGATTGAAAAAAAAAACACTATCACAAATTTAAAATAGCAAAATCTTTATTAAGAAATAACTTACAGAAACTCCATATCCGGTCCTCTTCAGAAAAGGCGACATGGCGACCATCAATCTTGCAGCAGTTGGTTTCTCCTCCCTGGCTCTCTCCTGGCCGCCCTATGTCTGTAGCGCTCTGCTTTGCCGGCAAGATTGGGGCATCGAAACCCGTTGCCTCTGGTGAATTGGGCAGTTGCTGTGCTGGACTTGTCCCTGCTCTCCATGTGCTGCTACCAACTTTGCCTTTCAAATCAAAGGAAACTGCTCCCAGCGGAACCTAAAGGATAAGGCCAATGTCTTTTGTTGCTGGATAAGACACCAAAATGAATTCCCATAACAGGTAGTATAAACCATAAGAGCTAAAACACATACGGCAGAGACAGACACGAAGATTCAGGGAGATTTAATAGTCCGGCGACAAATCGTCTCTTCTTTGGTATACTAATCTTCCTGCAGGCTAGAATCTAAATCACTGACGGGATGGTACTCCGATTCGCTTCATTTCTAGTCGCCCTAAGTTTCCTAGTGAGACAACTTCAGAAAACAAAGTGCTCTGGGTGCCATCCCGCCGGCATCGCTGGTGGGATGGCACCCATAGCACTTCATTTTCTGGGGAGATTAGTATCCTGAAGAACAGACAATTTGTCACTGGGCAACTAAATCTCCCCGAATCTTGCAGTGGAAATACTCAAAATATGTATGAAGCAAATTGTGTTTTACTGCCACATCTTTACCTTATACCCCCAGCTATGGAAGGAATTGTTTGGACGTTTTGTTGTGGTGACAAAATCCAGGTATTTCTTTGTATTGCTGCTCTTAAAATAATACCAACTCTAAAAAAAACTATTCTTTAATATATTAATGTATGATAAAAGTTACCTTTAGGTCATGCTGATCATTTTTTACTTCAATTATTAATTGAAGTGCCTAAACCTGACAGTTTTATCAACCTGATTGTCCTTTCTCACCCTGTCATTTAGGGCAGAACTACATGGAAGACTTACCTGCGTTTCCGTAGGATCCGATGCTGGGCGTCAAAACGCCCACATCAAGTCGGATCCAACAGGAACAAGGTAATATGAAGTCAGATGGTGTCACAACGGTGATCCGACGCGACATGATTGCAAATGCTGCAAGCTGCGTCTGAATTAGACAAAAGTGTTGCGTTGTATCACCGTTGCAACATCATCAGACTTTCTATTACTTATCTTGTTACTGTTGGATCCGACTTGCAGGCCCAGATTTGTGGCGAGGCCACATAGGCCCGGGCAGCACATTTTTAAGAGTGGCTGCTCCCCGGTGCTCCTGCGCGCAATATGGGGGCGGGCGCGACAACCTGCGAATCCGGGGCTGCGGACTTGATGTTTTGTCGCCCAGCGTCGGATCCAATGGAAACGCAGGTAAGTCTGCCATTTAGTTCTGCCCGTCGAGTTTCTAATACTAATGTAATCCCGCTGCACAAATATGGCAGCCCCCTCATAGAGGAACATTGGGATCAGATAGGTGATGTAAAAGCAGCAGGCAAATACTTTATCGGCAAAATTATAAATATCAGTCAAATAACCGAGTTATAATAGCTGCAAATAAAGGTTTTAGTTCTGGTGTCAGCACTATATCTCATTAAAGACCACTTTAACATTTGCCTTTGTTTATATAGGAAAGCAACGCTGCATGATCTAGTACAAGGCTGTCCAACTGGCGGCCCGCGACACCCTCCTTGTGTGGCCCCCACCTTCCTGCTGTGTTTGCTTCTCCATGTGAAGCTTTAAATGGTATCACTACAGAAAGTAACTGGCCCCTGCATTGTTTAAGGGTCAGTCCACACGAGGAGATTCAGGGAGATTAGTCTTCTATTGGGTGACTTATCTCCCCGAACCGCTTCCCCCTATCTTTTGCCGCTAAAATGATAATAGCCTGCTGCAATTCACAAGCGGTGCTTTGTTTTCTGAAATCGCCCGAAGTTGCCTCACACCTTGTTGTTCACACTTGTAACACCTGTACTGTTCACACCTGAGAATCAGACTGAAACTGCCCACATTGTTCACCTATTCACTTCTCATATAAACTGCTGAAGGGGCACCAGCACTGTCACTGTATTTAGTACATCTTAGAGTGGTCCTGAAAGGTTTCCCTGTCTTCTACTCTATTCTGCCTTCCCTATGCTCTCTGTGACATACTCTGCCTGTATGTGCCCTGCTCTGTGACATATTCTGCCTGTATGTGCCCTGCTCTGTGACATACTCTGCCTGTATGTGCCCTGCTCTGTGACATACTCTGCCTGTATGTGCCCTGCTCTGTGACATACTCTGCCTGTATGTGCCCTGCTCTGTGACATACTCTGCCTGTATGTGCCCTGCTCTGTGACATACTCTGCCTGTATGTGCCCTGCTCTGTGACTTACTCTGCCTGTATGTGCCCTGCTCTGTGACATACTCTGCCTGTATGTGCCCTGCTCTGTGACATACTCTGCCTGTGTGCCCTGCTCTGTGACTTACTCTGCCTGTATGTGCCCTGCTCTGTGACATACTCTGCCGGTATGTGCCCTGCTCTGTGACATACTCTGCCTGTATGCGCCCTGCTCTGTGACATACTCTGCCAGTGAATGCCCTACCCTGCCTGTGTGTGATAAACTCTGCCAGTGTGTAAAATACTCTGCTTGCGTGCCCTACCCTGCCTGTGTGTGCACTGCTGTGTGTTATATACTCTGACAGTGTGTGACATACTCTGCTTGTGTGCCCTACTCTGCCTGTGTGTGCCTTGCTCCTGCTACCAATATTAATGTGGACATGGTCTTGTAGTAGAATGGGTGTGGTTTAAAAACAGGGAGTGGTCAACACTGGCTTCCATCATCGACCCTCTACTATGTAGGCCAGAAATGCTGGCCCTTGGTAACACAGAAGTTGGACAGCACTGATCTAGCAAATAATAGTTGTGTGTAACCCTCCAACAGATTTTTGTGTCCGCAGACTGTTGGAAAGTTTTTTTGGGGCAAAAAAGTCTTCTTTTAGTCAATCAGCAAACATGATGATCTGGGTTTGCGTCACTCCACCATAGCTGACATATTATGACCTATCTCCTGCCATTTCTGAACTGTCCCAGACTTGCTAATCCACTTAAACCCAAGAAACAATAAACAAGCACGCAGTTTACTTCTCCAAGAAATTGTACAGACCGTTCTTGAAATAAATACTTCAATCCAAGCTCTGGGAGACTTCCCAACACTCCACAAGAACATACACATGGCTGGACAACACAAAGTGCAGAACGAAATGCTAAAGAGAAGCATTCAGAAAAAAATATAATTTATACTAAAGATCATAGTTGTAGATTTGGCACTCTAAGTACTGGGGCATACCTATATTGGGGTAGTGTTATTACATCTTTCTTTCTCATTTTTCTAGTTATGTTGATAGCATGTGTTGCTAAGCTATGGCTCCTGTTTATTT
>CM044437.1:56185564-56199451 GCA_024363595.1 Xenopus borealis
AGTTAACTTGAAGGTAAACTACCCCTTGAAAAGGATGCAGTCACTAATAAGGCTGCTTGTAGCTTTATTATAGCTTTGGTTGTATGCATTTGGGCAATTATAAAGCCTCTCTGTTAAATAGGTTGTTTATCTTTAAATTCATTTTTGCTATTCCGAGTCAATTTGCAATTTTTATTATTATTTGCTTTTTGGGGGGTTATTTAAGCTTTTTATTCAGCAGCTGAAAATGAACAGGAGAGGGCCTGAATAGAAAAGCAAATAGCAACAATAAATGAGTAGCCTCACAGACATGGGGTCAGCAACCCCCAAATGAAAGTTGGAAAGAGTAGAAAAAGCAAGTAATTTAAAAACTATAAATAACGAAGACCAAACAATTTGGACAATCTGTAACATACTTAAAGTTACCTCAAAGGTGAACCACCCCTTTGAACCTGGCAAGCATACTCAACCCAACCCATGACACCACTGTAGCACTGATCTGCATTGTGAGCCCAGTTAGGAGCTGGATATGGCTCTTGTAGGCCTTTAAAGTGCTATTAGTTAAGGCTCTAATACTTACACATTATTACTGTGGCCAACGATAGGGATATGTTAAAAAAAGGGGAAGAAATTATGACTGTAATGAGACACAATCTTCCAAATAGTTAGTGGTGCCTAAAAACACTTTTTTAAAAAATGTAATTGCCTACAGTACAGATAATTATATTTTTCTTAAAGGTGAACAGAGGAAGCTATTTAGTTTGCTCCAAAGTTCTCCTAGTTTAGTGTGCTTAAACGGGATAATGTACTTCCTGTCACATGTGATTGTCTCTACTTCCTCTCTATAGAGCTAGTAGTGTTCTGTCAGGCTGTACAAATGAGAATCTACGTTTTGACTTTCTAACACGCCAACTGGTTTAGAAAACATAAGGCATCATTTACCCTTTATGGAACCCCTGCCTTCATTTACATTTGTAGTGCTTCTGGCTGTAGATGTCTGTAATGAATGCAAAATTGGGCAACATTAGAAGTTACACCCAAAGGAAAGGGGGAAACCATTAACTTTCAATGTACATACAAGTGTATGAAATCTGCAGCAGAAAAAAAACTATTTCAGAACACTTTTTTCTATCAGGTAGCAAGTAAGCAAAGTTTTGCTGAATTAAAGTTCATTAACTACTATTTTACAATAAGTGATTTTTATAGACAGCTGGTAAAACTCCAACTAAGGCCGGTCACAGTACTTCAAATTTACTAGCAGAACATTTACTTTATTTCACTCCCGCCCAGTTAATAGCCCAATCCCAGCTCCCACTAAGGCTAGCTGCTTGGCTATCTGGAACTTTACATTTTTTGTTTTGAAAAGGTGGAAACCCTATTGGCAGGCAAGTACTTTATTGTCTATTTTACTATAAACAGCAAGTAAATTGAATGAAGCCAATTGTTTTGATCTCCTATCATTATCAACACAGAATAAAAAATTAGCCCCAGTACCACCCAGTTTAGCTTTTATGAAATGCAGTGTAGAAAGGAGCCACCAATGTATCTTGCTCTGGTGACAGAGGGGTTTCAAGCATGCGGGCTGTCATAAACTGATAAGAACTTGAATAAGTGCTATGAAGGGTAATAAATGTATTTTTGCTTCAGGATCAGCAGTCAAAAATGCTTGAAACCTCCCTGTATGACAATGTTAATAAAACCAAGGCAACATCATCATGTAAAAAAATTCAGTTCTAATGACTGAAACTAAAGGGGCCCCGATAAAATGCTGGGACCACTTGTACTTGTACTGGTCTGCTTGAATACAGGACTAATGTATAGGACGTTAAAATGTCATGTAATAAATAATAATAGTGATTTTTCACTTGTGATGCCATTCTGATTGGTGGAGATGAATACATTTCTAACTTTCATTTAGAATTACAAATGTTCAAGAACAGAACTCTTCAATGATTTATATTCCACCTTAGGGTACATGAGCTTACATACTATGCTTCCTTTAAATCTACAAGGTGCAGAGTGCAAAATTAAATCTTTTAAAACCGTTTTCACAAAGGTACCCTATTTTATACTTGTACCTAAATGCCAGTTGTTGCAGCTCTAGAATTAAAATCTGTGTTGAGCTGGCATCCTTTCCAGGGCTCCCTATGCGTTTTGCACCCGATGAATATGTAACACTGTTTCTGGTAACATGGTAATCACAACCCTGGAAATATTCTTATTTGCACTCATGCTGATGGTTGCAAAATGTGAATGTAACTTGTGTGAGGTTTATCAATGTGTCTGCATTGGTAAATCACGGACACGGTTTAGCTTTATGGTGGAATTTTGGGAGAAAAATGGCGTAAGAAGAACATGCTGTATTGGGCGCACACTTTGCACTTGCTTAGTAAACGTGCTCTTTTGTGTATTTGGTTATTTTCTACACATGCTTTCCTATTTGTCCAGTTCATTGTTCCTGTCTTTCCTAACAGAGGACTATTATTTTTGACAGTATGAGACATCAGAATGAATGTTAAATAAAAAAGCAAGGCCATAATAATCTGCTAGCCATGATAACTGCCCAAAATGTTGTGTTGTAGAAGAAAAACCGTATAAGGTGCTTATGTATCTGCTAAAGCATTTTAGAGTGTAAATAACAATAACAAAGCGCATAATTGTTAAAAAAAAGTCCATGTTGAACTGGTGCGTCATTGGACTGAAGATAGTACTAAAAAAAGCAAGAACATACCTTGCCTTGTAGCTTACACACACACACATATAAAATACTGAGTATAAGGAAAAGACATAAATAACAATCCCAGTTCCTGCAGTGCACACATAGAAATACAAGTCACTCATTTTTGCAGCAATAACAGAAATCTTCAATTCAAGAGACATTTTCTTTTTTCCTGCACAGGTCACTTAAAATGATAATGGGGGTAAACAATCTTTTTTTAGTTAAAAAATATACATATTATAGTACTCCTATGTAGATACACAGTTCAAGTCCAGTATATTTGGCTTTCAATGCACATATGGACCCTGGCAAAAAAAAAAAAAAGCCATGGAACATCCAACAAACAGTAAACATTTATAGAAAACTCCTTTAACACAGTCAACAAATCATAAAGTTATGTCCATGGCATCCATTGAATTGGGTCAAGATTTATTATTGCCATAATGGTCTATTTTCCTGTGTCTGCAACTATTTAGGTGTTTTGAGTTTTTAGTGCTGGATGGTGCCACTACGTTACGCTGGAGACAAATATAGAGCCCTGCTTTAATGAATGCTACCATTAAAGAGCAAACAATTGTACTTGTTGCATTCAAGTTGTATAATACAGTTAGCTAGACATACTTTATTGTAGAGGTTCTTTTGGCATCAAAAGAGCTATTTTACAAACCCTGTTTATAGATGCCTTAATAATGGCTTAATGTGACTGGGAAAGAGCTCTTAGTATGGGAATCACTCCCTCAATTAAATTACTCATTTTAAAGAATACTAGAACTTCCTGGGAGGTAGCATACCATACAAATCTGTAGTGTTTTCATTGCATAGAAATAAATGCAACAGCTAGAAATGTATTTGTTCTACATAATGTATACTGAAGCGTAGCTAATTTTTTTTTTTAAATTATATTCTTTAATGAAAAGCAGCTAAAAGCTAAATAGGCAGGGTCCAATGAGTGCATTCATGAACACATATCTGCTTGGAAGTTTATTACCAAGAAGAGATTTGTAGAATAAAATTCTTGTTTACACAACTCTTTTTTTTGTCACAGTCTTTGGTTACCCAGAAGAAAGGGAAACATTGTTCCAGGAAATCTTTGTAATAATGCTAGTTGTAGCGATTAAAAACCTAGTGTTAACATTTCTTTCCACCCACTCCAGGATGTTTACCAGAGAAGTTACCTTTTAAGCAGTTACGTGAAGACAGGAGAACACTTAGGACACAGCCCTTCAGATGAGATCTTTCAAGGAGTAGGACATCTCCCCTGATAAGCAGAGTAGTTGTTTATATTTAGTGTTGTGTTGGAGTTAATGGTAACTTCATTAAAAGAAGGGTTAAAAAAAAAAGAAAAAAAGTCCTCTTTAATGTTCTTTCCTAGAAATTCCTTTGCATGTAAATATGTATCTGTTCCTTTTCTGACTTGGAACCCAGGTCTGCTGAAATGGTTCAACAATAAAGTGCAAATCTTGTCAAAGTACTAAAAGCATCACTGGAGAATAATATAGAAATATCAAATATTCAGGCTTTGAAATGGTTCTTCAGGCCACTTGAGTCTTTTAATACACAACAGGTAAAGTTCTGAGAGATCCAGCACCTTTTGAAATGTTGCAAAGCTCCCTCTGTTTGCTTTTATCCCAGGAACATTTGGAAGTTTCAAGAAAATTATACATTCTTCCCTAGTGCAATCCACAAGAATCCCAGTGATTACTTCCTGATGAGTGTATATATATATATATATATATATATATATATATATATAAATCACAATATGTGTTCAATGCAGACAAGCAACTCCTCAGAACTCAGACTTTACTTTGATGTTTAATTATTATAGCTGCCCTAAAAATGATCATATTTCTTAAGAATTGTCAAACTTCACCAGTAAATTATTCTTTATCCCAAATTATACAAAAACCGAGGCATATGGCCAGATATTTCACCGCCATTAAAAATAAAAATCTTCTAAAGCAGAATTTGGCAATTTCTAAATAAGAGTCCCTGCAGATTTCTCAATCCAGTTTACGTAAAAGTAAAGCACCTTTAGATGTGTTGCGCATCACTGACGCTATGCAGGATGACTTGCCACATCTTCTACTAGTTCAGGCTCGAGATTTAATCTGCAGAGTCCAAGCCGTCAGATGGAGGAGCATATTTAAGACGGAACGTTCCTATGAAAAAGAAGGAAAGATAAAAAAAAATTCTATTTTTAGCAAACATTTAGAACTTTCTGCTATTTTTTTTTACAGACATTCAATTACAGAGAAGCATTAACAGAAAGCAAAAAGCTGATGCTACAGGGCTGATTGATATACGGATATGTATACAGGTTTCTAAGCTGCCATGTAATATTAATCAGCCTTGTTTTGTGAAGTTTACATTGCATATATACTGAATATTGTGAGTTGGTGCTATGAATCAGCAGAAAAGAAGATGAAGATTAACCCAAAACACAAGGACTAACAGGTACAAAATCTCGCCTAAGTGCCTCCTCTGCCCTATGTGCTGCTATTTGCAGGCCACCAATCAAAGCATAAGGGCCTGTAGAGGCCAGTCAGCCAAGGACCAAATGAAAAGGCTAGGGCAGTCCACGGACAACAAGATTTTTCACATGGCTTGATCAGATTCTTGCTGCCGACTTGGTCAAATGTGGCAAAATCTGAAGCCAATATTTGCCGATGTATAAAAACCTGAAGACTGACAAATTATAAAATAAAAATATACAATGTTTCTAGAGAGTAAGATAAATACATATTGCAAACTAGCAAACCTCAGAGGCTAGGGAAAGTCCTACCACAGAAATTCCATTACAGTTTACACAGAGGCCATTAACATTTTACACAGGGGGCCTTTTCATCATGCTGTGTAAAACAACCATAACAGAAAAACAGTGTAAAATAAATGGACAAATTTCAAGCTGTGTGTTTTATTGTATTCCACCTGCATGCAGGATTTGACCAGACCAGATATGTTATTTTACACCTACACCACTTCAGACCTTGCAAAATCCATTTAAAGTATTTACTCCTTGCAGATTCTGTGCATTGGACTTAAGAGCCGCCATCTCCAGGCTCTTTGGTAATCTTCTGGTTTTCTTCGGGCGCTTTTAAAATTTCCGTGACTTTTGACGCATGCGCAGTTGTCAAAAATCAGAAGACTGCTCCAACTGTGCATGCACAGATATGGAGCTTACTTCATGAAGATTACCAAAGAGAAGAAGATAGCACCCGTGAGCTCCGGTGCACAGAATCTACAAGGAGGGGGTAAGTAAAGAGTTAGCGGCATTTACCAAGGGTAACACATAGGCTGGTGTGGAGCAGGGTGGGGGTCTATGTAGGGTAGTGGGTAGGGGATTTTACTATTAAGGTTTTGGTTCTCCTTTAAGTCCATGTTAAAAATTCAAGCTCTAGGAAAAAACGTTAACCACAATGGAAGAACATATTTTTACTGTTTACTTTTATGCCCGATTTTTAAGCAGAGGTACAGTATGCAGTCGCTGATAATACATACACAGCTTAATAAACAGGCCATTTTTTGAATGGTGATGCCTGGCACTGTGTGCAGCATTTGGTTACTATTTTTTTCTACACTGTATGATAAACCATCTTTTACAATTTCCATTAGTCAAGAAAAAGTTAAAGACATAAGGGATCAGTGCACCATTAAATCAAAAGAAAGACTTTTTTTACCTTGCTGATTAAAGTCCATGGATGGTTGTTTACAATCTTGAGCTCGGTGGCCACTGGCTCCACAGTTGTAACATGAAAAGTTACCAGTTTTTTTGTGAACTGTGCCATTTACAGTTGCCATCATTCCCTGAGGCTGATACACCCCTGCTGTGCCTGGTATAAAGTTCTGTAATGGGGGCATGGAAAAATTGGGCTGCCCACTTAGTATGGAATCAGGGTTCAGACTGCTATTGTATGGAGTATGGACTACAGGAAATGTGGTGCTGTTGTATTGCTGGCTGTTTACATACCCATTATTGCACATTGGACTGAAAGGAAGAAGAGGGAATGGAAACATGGAAGGGCCTGGAAAAGGATGCTGAAAGTAACTGCCATAGTTTACAGTCATGCCACCAGTACCACAGTTTCCACTGCAGCCACAGGAACTACATACTGTGCAACCGGCTTGTTGCTGGGATTGTTGCTGCTGGTGATGAACATGGTGATGGCTGGGAGTCTGATTTCCAATCTGAATGTTCATTGTGGGTGTGCTCCCACTACTGCTATAATAAGTGTTGTCAGATGCTGAAGAAAGAGCAGTGCTTGAAACAGGGGCAGCACAACTTGAAAGGCTAGTAATGTTGGATAATGATGTAGACGCATTGTTGCTTGTAGTGGCAGTGCTATTTGAACTGATGTTGCCAGACATTTTGGCTACAGGAATGCCACTCCTGGCAGAAAAGGCAACTTTGGTATTGGCTGTATAAAGTACATTTCTTGAGTTTATTATTGCAGGAGAGACACTAGAACAAGTTGTTTGTCCAACCAAGGAAGAATCCGAAGAGGATACAAGAAGCTTGATTGGTGGCCTTGCCACATGGAAGACTGGAGTTGATGTCATAGTGGCAGGAGTACTGGTTTCCACCATTAATACTGGTTGTTGTGTTGGTTTCATGACCGGCGCAGAGCTTCCTACTTTGGCTCGAACACCGAAGTTAACACTGTTGTGTATTGAGCCGCTGTCCGTCATTATGGAAATGACTGGACCTGTTTGCAGTGGAGTTGAAGAGGTCTTGACATCTAAAATCATGTTTGCTAGTTTAATGCTGCTCCTGGGTCCATAAGAACACTTGCTTCTTTCTTCTGCAGAAAAAAGGGTGTGTGTAGAAGACTGAAGCAATTTTAAGTCTGCAGATCCTCTTGTATTTATAAGGTGGACTGGAGAGATATGAGAAGTCGATCCAGTTAAGATTTGAAGTTGCGAGGGGTGATGGTTGAGAATGTTAGAGCCAGCATCATTCTGAACTGGTAAAACTTGAGCTGTTGGGCGTACAGAACTTGAAGTAAAGTGATTCACTAATAAAACAGACTTCTCCTTCTCAGCACAATCTAAATGTCTCCCAAGCCCTAAAGAGAAACAAGATTCATTCATAGCTAATAAATTAGTTTACAAAGACACCAGTACCCCCATTTTAGTTAGCCAGGTAAATTCTTACGTCTATCCACCTCCTCTGTACTGTCTGAGCTTTCCTCTCGTGTCTGCAGACCCATTGGACTTGATGGAGAACTGGAATACTCAGAAGATGAACTGCCCTCTTGAGGAATCTGGTGATTTGGGACCTCTACATCCACAGATAATTCTACAAAGTAGAGAAATCAACGAAAGACAATTAACAGTGGGAAAAAAAGACATTAGATATTATATTCAGATAAGTGCTAAGGTATTGTGATCCATACAGCTATACATTCCAACTAGAGGTTGCAGAACAAAAACTGGAATATTTCAACCACAAAACCTGTATTACATTGATCATTTTTAATATTAATTTTACCCTTACCTCTTCAATTTACTGAGCAAACCAACTGACCCAGTGTTCTATAAAAATAGGAACATGTTGGTATCAGTGAGGAGAGGCGAAAAGCTAAATATAGGCAGCTGAAAGTCTCCCAAAGCCGCCTCCAGCCCAGTGACCCTCTGACACCATGAAATCATCTTGCTGTGTTGTTTCAGTTACGCTGGGCTGGGGGTGGAGCAATCCCTCCATAGGCTGGAGTCTGTTTCTGTTTGTAATTAGCCTATGGAGTGGTCGCAACGCCCCCAGCCCAGAGTAACTGAAACAACACAGCAAGATGATTTAATGGTGTCAGAGGGTCGCCATGAATAAGGTTCACTGGACTGGGGGCAGCTTTCAGCTGCTTATATTTAGCATGCAGCCTCTCTTCACGGATACCAACATATTCTTATTTTTATAGGAACATGTCAGTATCACGTTAATGATGGATTGGAGAAAAGCTGATGTCATTCCAATATTTTAAAAGGGATTATGTTCTCAGCCTGGAAATTATAAGACAGTAAATTTGACATCTGTGGTGGGCAAATTATTTGAAGGCTTGTTAAGGGATCACATTCAACATTTTGTCCTAGTAAATGGTATTATGATCAGCAATCAGCATGGCTTTATGAAGGATAGGTCATGTCAAACAAATTTGATAGCTTTTTATGATGAGGTAAGATGCTGGACTGTGGGGGGCAGTAGATGTGATCTATTTGGATTTTCCAAAGCGTTTGATACTGTGCCCCACAAACGGCTGATTTCTCAACTAAGGTCTGTTGGGCTTAATGAAGTTGTAGCACATGGATAGGAACTGGCTACAGGATCGGGTATATAGGGTGGTTGTTAATGGTACATTCTCTACTATGAGTAAGGTTCTTAGTGGGATCCCTCAGGGCTCAGTATTGGGTCCACTTTTATTTAACTTGTTCATTAATGACTTAGGGGAGGGTATTGTAAGTAATGTATCAGTGTTTGCAGACACAAAACTATCCAGCCCAATTAATTCCATCCAGGATGTGGCATTCTTGCAGCAGGATCTTGACAAACTGGCAATCTGGGCAGCTAAGTGGCAAATGAGATTCAATGTTGATAAATGTAAAGTCATGCACCTGGGATGTAAAAATATCCAAGCCACTTATACCCTTAATGGGACTGCACTAGGCAAATCCATTATGGAAGTGGACCTCGGAGTCCTTGTATATAATAAACTTGGCTGTAGCAAGCAATGCCAGTCAGCAGCATCAAGGGCAAATAAGGAGCTGTATTAAAAGGGGCATAGAGTCACGGGAGGAGGGGGTCATTCTTCCACTTTATAGAGCACTTGTAAGGCAACATCTAGAATATGCCATAAAGTTTTGGTCTCATCACTCAAACAGGACATTATTGTATTAGAAAGGGTACAGAGAAGGGCGACTAAGCTGGTAAAAGGTATGGAAAATCTTAGCAATGAGGAAAGACTGGCCAAGTTGGGGGATATTCACGCTAGAGAAGAGGCGCTTAAGGGGAGATAGGATAACTGTATAAATATATAAGGGGATCATATGATAATCTCTCTAATACTCTATTTACCAGTAGGGCTTTCCAGCTGACATAAAGTCACCCATTCCAATTAGAAGAAGAGAGGTTCCACCTAAATATTCGGAAGGGTTCTTTTTTTACAGTGAGAGTTGTAAAGATGTGGAATCCTCTCCCTGAATCAGTGGTACAGGCTGATACAATAGATAGCTTTAAGAAGGGGTTGGATAGCTTTTTAGGGAATACAGGATTATAGAAGATAGCTCATAGTACAAGTTTATCCAGGGACTAGTCCAATTGTCATTTTGGAGTCAGGAAGGAATTTTTTCCCCCTCTGAGGCAAATTGGAGAGGCTTCAGATGGGTTTTTTTTGCCTTCCTCTGGATCAGTTAGGCAGGTTAAAAAGTTAAAAAGCTGAACTTGATGGACGTGTGTCTTTTTTCAACCTAACTTAATATGTTACTATGTTCTGAGGCAAGATGCAGCAATTCAAAAGGGACTCTGCATGCTTGAATTTGGAATGTTCCTATTCTTAAAAACATTTTATGTAATACAGTGCATCCCTGAGTGGGAAGCCTGCAAAATGCATTTCATGAAGGCACCCATATGCAATCAACATGCAGTATTGACGGAATATCATCATTTAAATATATTTTGGCTTAAATGGATGAAATAAAGTACACATTTGTACGCATGAAAGAGCACCTTTAAAAGCTATTCCTGCTTTAAAATGTTATGGATAAATATATATATATTACCTGTAGCGTGATTACAGTGAACATTTGTAACATGACCCACATGGCTAGTAGGTGGAACCCTAGCAATGCCACTGCTGCTATAGGAAGTACACTGGGATGGATTGAGGCACCGTTTCTCAGACTTCTCCCTAGAAAGAATAGTTATAGGAAAGAGTAAATATTCATATCAATAACAGGAGGGAGGAAGGTACAGTACAACTTGACATTAGTTCACATAACAGTGCTTCTGTAGCCTGTAGTATTAAATAGGAAATAATAAGTATGGTTTTTGTTGTTTCTTGCATTAAAAAGAACAACATCTGAAAATGAAATTCAAGTAACTAATTCCTTACTGGTATGGGCACAATCAAAACATAGCAGTCCACTGCAAAGCCTCTATATATTAGAATGCTCCTTATCCAGAAACAAGCTACAGCTAGGGAAGAGAGGGGTTTATTTATACAGAGGGCTCACGGCAGATTGATGATTATTTATTTTGTCAATTTCTAATTGTATTATTTTTTGAATTTGCTAGTACAAATCAGGAAGTAGAGTAAGGGAAGGAAGGTTTTGTTTATAGAGGGTTTGTCAGTGGACTAGTGATTTACTTTGTTCATGTTCCTACAAAAAGAAAGTAGAATGTGACTACTTCAAGTTTCAGATTTTGTCCTGTTTAGTTCAAGAAAACAAAAAACATAGAATATTTGGTAATTATAGTATGGAGCTGTTAAAACATTTTATCAGAAAACTTTGCTCAGTAAAGCTTGCTCAACACTTTAGGATTTAAAGTGGACCTGTCACCCAGACATAAAAGTCCTTTTCAAATTGAACATGAAATCCAAATTCTTTTTTTAATTAAAGCATTCATAGCTGTTTAAAAATCTCAGCTGTCAATCAAATATTACATGCCCCTCCTCTATGCCTTAGGCAGCACCTATGTGAGCTGGAACATTACAGGTGGCTCTGTTTGGCAGTTCACCTGATTTTTATGCAGCAAAAACTTGCTTTCAAGTCTGGAATTCTAAAATAAGCACCTGTTTTGAGACCACTGAGAGCAACATCCAAGGGGTTGGCGAGCAACATGTTGCTCACGAGCTACTGGTTGGGGATCACTGATTTAAGCAGTAAGTAAAAATGAAATGAGCATAGATGCCTCATCATTTAAAGTGATATTGACACAAAAATCTTTTCAAAATATTAATCTACATTTAAAGTTACCTATAAGTCATGTTGATCGTTTTTTGCAGATAGATCTGCTTTTGTAAGTAATTGTCACTTGAAGTTCCTAAACCTGACAGTTTTGCCAACCTGACTGTCCCTTCAAAGCCTATCAGTTTTGCTGCACAAATATGGCAGCCCCCTCATAGAGAAACATGGGAGGAAAAGTAATCTAAACGCATCAGCCAAACAATTGTATGGCAAAATTATACATAGTATTCAAAGATAATGTTATATGTCATGTCCGTGTCTCATTAAAAGATTTAACAAAGTAGCAGAAAACCAATCACACTTACTTCTCCAACTCCAGTTGGGTCTTTAACTTCTTTTTTGCTCCCATTGTCAGAGATACGAATTTATTTAAATCTTCCTCAGTGAGACTCAAAAACTAGAGGCAAAAGGCAAATTAATATACAGAGATGCTTTGTTTTCTATTGTGGCAAGTATATATTTGTATACATCAAAAACTTCTGGTTCAAAATGATCTTTTCTGGCTATTCAAGTCATTTTAGGTATGTTTAAAGTTATAGGGAAAATGAAACCCTGAGTAAAGTATTTCAAAGTGTTTGTACTAATGCACAGTGCTATTATTAGGGATACACCAAAACCAAGATTTGGTTGGAAATAACCCAAAGGTGAGGTCACACGAAGTGTTGGCTCTGCTGCTCCCATCCTGCATTTTTCTGCAGACTGAGAGAAGTGAATCCACTCTCTTGCACACCTCAGTAAAACTGCCATGGCTTCCACCTCCACTCGCCTACACAAAGTGGAGCAGTGATGGGCCGAAAATGCCTGTTGTTTTTGTTTTTTTTTTTTTTTAACCAATCCATCCACTATCTCTGGTACACAACTCTACAACTATTCCTAAAGAAGTAGTTCACCTTCAAAAATTTATTACAGGCAGTCCCTGGGTTACGTAAGAGATAGGGTCTGTAGTTTGTTCTAAAAGTGATTCTGACAAGTTCCTATAAAAATCATAGGAACATGTCAGTATAAAGTAAATGCTGCACAAGGAATGATATCGCTGAAAGCCCCCCCACAATGCCGCCGCCAGCCCTCCGCAAACCTGTGTGCTGCCGACTCACTCACACAGCTAACTGCACTTCCGGGTTGCTTCAGAGACGTTGGGCTGGGGCAGAGTGATCCTTCCATAGGCTGAATTTCTGTTTTCATTGTAGCCTATGGAGGGCTCACGCCACCCCCAGCCCAGTGTCACTGAAACGGCTCAGCAGTGCTTTTAGCTGTGTCGGAGGGTCGGTGAACACAGGTTTGCAGGGGGGCTTTGAGTGAAACAATTCCTTGTGCAACATTTACTTTATATTGACACGTTCCTATGATTTTTATCACTTTAAGTTGAATTTGTATGTAAGTTGAAACTTATACATTTAATTATTGTATGCAACTTAGACCGATTTCTGCTTTAACATTTTTTATTTTTACCTTCCTGTGCATATGTATTTTACCTTTCTGTACTCTGCAATAGACAACACATGCCAGAGGGGATTGGGGTAGGTGGTTTATTAAAGCTAAATGCTAATAAAGGCCAAGCAAACCACTGAACATTACTGGAATAGCCTCTGTATGTAAGTCGGGTGTATGTAACTCAATGACTCCCTGTACTTTAAAATACTACATCAGAAATAACATTTTTGTTTTTATATTTTAAAAGGGGAATAGTTTTTTTCCACTCCTTGAAAGGGGTTGTTTACCTTTAAATTGCCTTTTAGTGAGATGTAGAGAGTGATATTCAAGTTAAATAAAAATAAAAGCTATAATAGCTCAGAGTAGCTTCCTGCCCACAGATCTTATAAATCCTCAGGTCATACCTATATAATAAACAGAAATGAACCTGTAACAAAAAGATGTTTAAAAACATACAGCAACCCATTTGTACCTAAACTGAGTTTAATTTTGAGCTTTTGCATAACAATTTTGCTCAGGTGATTAAGCCCTAACAACTAGAATGCTGTTTAAATTCCTAGCCTAAGAGTTTTAGAACAAAAACGTAAATATATGAAAAACCACAAACAATAAAAAAAAATGATTAATGGCTATTTTAAAATACTGCTATCTACCGTTTACTAAAGTTAATTTAAATTGCAACTCTGCTGCCTTTTTGTTATTTTTTGTTAAACAAAATTATCCAATCTGCTGCTAAGGAATTGACTTTAAAGGAAAACTATACCCCGAAAATGAATACTTGAGCAACAGATAGTTTATATCAA